>JAQFVV010000018.1:3847842-4241619 GCA_028023455.1 Epiperipatus broadwayi
ATGATGTGTTTGTCTGCATTTATACACAGCAGCATATATCTACCATTTTTTGGAAAGCTGATGGGCAAGTATTATTATCATGACAGGCACAGTTCAGGCAATTGTCAACATTGGGAAAGTATTATCAGATAAGTTGGCATTCCATGAGCTAATTTCTAGCTAGGGCTTGGTGAGTTTCAGATTAGGAAACTGTATTGTCCACATTTAAGGCTAATTGATCCATTAGAAATAGATACAGACTTCAGTTGAATCAAAACTCCATAGTAAACTATAGGGCAACTTCTGGACTTGTTCTCTCTCAAATCTCCATGGAAGCTATTTTTGTATAATTGTCCAGCTCTTCTGAAAGCTGTTCTGCATCTCAAAAATATTAAAACCAACTAAAAACAAGACTTTGCTACTGGCCAATTTGCCTTACTGCTTCTCAAATATATGAAAGCCAAACTGAACTGCTATTTTTATCAGCCCTTTTATAGTCTTGGATTGGGTTGATAAAAACACATTTAATTAAAAACAATGTTTTTTTGATCTTTTCAAAAAGATCACTAATCTTTTCAAAATCAACTTTGAAATTTTACCAAAGGTATGATCTACATGTTTTTACTTAGATATGGAATTGTATACAAGCATTAATTAAAAGATTTTGAAAAAATAGATAATATAAATTTTACAATTATCAGAACTATTATGATAAAACATGCTTGTTTTTTTAATTCAAAATCACAATACTAGTAATACAATATTAATAATTATTTAGACATTTTTAAACTGTTTAATGTATTTCATAATGAAATTTATTTTAAATTCAGAATTATTTAATCTTTTACTATGCTTATTATTTTAGGAAATGTAGAAAAATATCTACAAATATTTATATTTGTGTGTATTTTTACTTTTCCTTTACTTTATAGATAGATAGATAGATAGATAGATAGATAGATAGATAGATAGATAGATAGATAGATAGATAGATAGATAGATAGATAGATAGATAGATAGATAGATAGATAGATAGATAGATAGATAGATAGATAGATAGATAGATAGATAGATAGATAGATAGATAGATAGATAGATAGATAGATAGATAGATAGATAGATAGATAGATAGATAGATAGATAGATAGATAGATAGATAGATAGATAGATAGATAGATAGATAGATAGATAGATAGATAGATAGATAGATAGATAGATAGATAGATAGATAGATAGATAGATAGATAGATAGATAGATAGATAGATAGATAGATAGATAGATAGATAGATAGATAGATAGATAGATAGATAGATAGATAGATAGATAGATAGATAGATAGATAGATAGATAGATAGATAGATAGATAGATAGATAGATAGATAGATAGATAGATAGATAGATAGATAGATAGATAGATAGATAGATAGATAGATAGATAGATAGATAGATAGATAGATAGATAGATAGATAGATAGATAGATAGATAGATAGATAGATAGATAGATAGATAGATAGATAGATAGATAGATAGATAGATAGATAGATAGATAGATAGATAGATAGATAGATAGATAGATAGATAGATAGATAGATAGATAGATAGATAGATAGATAGATAGATAGATAGATAGATAGATAGATAGATAGATAGATAGATAGATAGATAGATAGATAGATAGATAGACAGATATTTTTTTGGGTATGAACTGTGTATTATTTTGCATTACAATCCGATATTTTGATGGACTAGCAACCACCATGATCAAGGTTAACTTTTGAAAGAACAATTGTTAGATCTCAAAGAATAACATGACTCAGTGCAAGAAGAGAAGTGAGATTCAACTTGAAGTAGTTCAGCATTCACAATATGAGGCTTATCAAAATGTTTATTTTCCTCAGTTTTTTCACCTATTAATTTCAAGTTATTATTAGATAAAATGATAGGTTTCCACATAGCTGGAATACATTGTGCTTCATCAGCCCTATTTAAACCACTAGGTCTCTTTAATATTTCAATTTACTCTCTCATGGTTCTTAAATCATATCTTTCCAAATTAGCAAGTATTTTTGTATTGTCAAAATCAGGTTTGTGTCCAATTTCTAAAAAATGGGAAGTAAAAACTGATGTTCTAATTTTTTGAGTAAAAGCATTTCTGTGTTCCTTAATTTTGACATTTATTCAGCTATTAGAATGACCCACATAGATTCTTGAGCACTGCAAACATGGAATTTTATAAACTCTTTGGTGTTCAAAAAATATTCTGTCTTTAGCTTTATATAAAAAAATCACTAATTTTTTTGCCAGTAGAAAAAGTAGACTTTATATTAAAACAAGATAGTCTTCTACTGATTTTATCAGTAACCCCTTTAATATAAGGTAAAATTACTCTATTCAAAGAGGAATTTTCAATTCTATCCTCTTTTTTCTTTTTAGTATTAATGTTATGTAAAGCCCTACATATGATGTTTTTATTATAATTATTAGAAAGAGGAATATTTTTTGTAAGTTCTATTTCTTGAGTAAGATATTCTATATCCGATAAATTATAAGCTCTACTTAAAAGATTTTTTGCTACAGAAAAAAAATTGTGCAGGATGATGATGAGAATTAAAATCAAGATATCTGTTTGTATGGTTGGATTTTCTGTAAACTGATATTGATAATGTTTCATCACATTTTAAATAGGGCTGATGAAGCACAACATATTCCAGCTATGTGGAAACCTATCATTTTATTTAGAATTAACTTGAAATTAATAGGTGAAAAAACTGAGAAAAATAAACATTTTGATAAGCCTCATATTGTGAATCTGAACTACTTCAAGTTGAATCTTACTTCTCTTCCCACATTGAGTCACAATATTCTTTGAGATCTAACAATTGTTCTTTCAAAAGTTAATGTTGATAATGGTGGTTGCTAGTCCATAGAAATATCGGATTGTAAGGCAGAATAATACATGGTACGTACCCAAAAATATTGTTTTATCTACATCATATAACTGTGAAAACATTAAATATAATATTATATATATATATGATTTCATATATATATATATATATATATATATATATATATATATATATATATATATATATATATGTGTGTGTGTGTGTGTGTGTGAAAGAAGACACTCTTAGGGAGGTACTTGATATTGTACTAAAACATCAGCATTTAGCTATTTCACTACACGAAATATCCCGAAAATAATAATAATATGAAATCAACATTTATCCATGAAAATATTAGAATTAACATATATATGCACACATACAACTATTTTGCTGTGTGTATGTAACCCAGATGGTTACAATATATATATATATATATATATATATAAACAGTTTGATATTATACCTCAATGTGCAGGCTGATTAAGTAAATGAAATACTCTCAAGAAAAAGCATAATACAATATGTTTTTTTTAGAGAAGGCTTAAACTGTCTTCTCTTTTTACTTTATTTTTTATATAAAAGTTTATCTTAAACACTTTTGCCAGAAGTCATAAATTTAAATTAATTATACTATTTATTTTAAAGCTATTTTTAATTAATATGCATTAACTAGTTAACAATATGACATTTTCTTCTGAAACATCTGGTGAGAATTTTTGAAAAAGCTTAATCTTTACTAATGTATATATTTTTTTATTTTATACTAAAATATAATAAGATGGGTGTGATTTCCTTCTAATGTAATTTTAATAATCAAATAATATTCTAAAAAATCACAATTGACATTTTTAAATATTTAAAATCTGATTTACCAATCAAACAATGGACCATACATATTATCAATCATATTAGTGTAAACACTCTTTCAGCAAATGAATAAAATGTTTTTACTTAAACTTTTTTTAAAATGAATAAATGACAGATTTATGATAGATATATATGAAGTTCTTTAAAATCTAATGTTGTCTTTATTCTAATTTTGATATTTGAAAAGATTTTAACACCATGTCAATTCTGATAGCTAATAATGTTATGCATACCATGGATTTTTTTGCTTATATTAAGTCAAATTTCATAACTTCTATTTATGAAAATAAAAGGTAAATAAATAAATTAATAGTGCACATTTGTGTTCTTTTTGTTTTAAATAATAGTCAACCAATTGTGTAAAAATAATTTAAAATATTTTACAATCAAAAAAGCATATTCCATCTATACCACAATCTTTGCAGGAAAATGAAACCAAAACAAAGTAAACACTCAGAAGGTGTTTTATCTGCTTCAAATAATTTATATATCCCTTAAGTCTAAGCAAACTGTCTCTTAGATGTAAGCTAGCTTTTTATAAAATACTGGCCTCTTCAGATTTTTTCAAATAAAATAAATGAAAAAGGGCATTTTTCTATTATAAAAAACAGGCCAGTATTACTCATGATAATGTTAATACAGCTTTAAAATTGTAGAACAACCATGCTTTTTTTAAATAAACTAGGAAGCTTTTGTTATGAGAACAAGAAGATTTATAATTAATATGTGTGAGATTTCTTTCAATTTAAACATTGTCAATACTTATTCAAAGAATGAAATATGTAATGTATTATATATCCCAGAGTTTAAAAATAAACTTATTGCCTTAGATGTTGGCTTTAAAGTATTTCATTTACTTAATAAATCAGTGATGTGGAGATATAATCTCAAAGTCAAACAAATTATTAAACATTGGATGTGTATTAAATTATATTCTTTGAATCAGTATTGACAGTATTTAATCAGAAAAAAATCTCCCACATATCAATTATTAATAGAAAGCATTAAAAAATTTTAAAATGAATATGATTGATTTCAATTTATGTTTTCTGGAGAAAGTGATTTAGATAAACCTGTATATAAAAAACTGAGATAAAGAGAAAATAGTTTGATCTTTTTTCTTTAAAAAAAGTTATTGTCTTATGTTTTAACTTAAAAGTATTTCATTACTTAATAAACCAATAATATGAGATATAATCTCAAAATATTACATATTATTAAAACTGGGAACATATATATAGTGTGCAAAAAGTGAATACAATAAATTCAAAAAGATCTTTTAACAATATTATTCAGTAAGCAGGATTCAATATTTCTGTTTAAGCAATGACTATAATATTATAATATCTAAATATTTTTAATAACATTACTAAATTAATTATTTTGCAATCTTTTCTATAACTTGTATATATATATATATATATATATATATATATATATATATATATATATATATATATATATATATATATATATATATATATATATATATATATATATATATAGGTGTGAAGGTTGCCTTGACAGCAGTGAGAAATATTGATTACTATATTTTGCTGTGAATGTTTAGGTAGTTACTGGTTGGAACTTATATATATATATATATATATATATATATATATATATATATATATAAAAAATAAATATATATATATATATATATATATATATATATATATATATATATATATATATATATATCATACGATGGAATTAATATCCATTATGTTGTCTTTATAAAATACTTTAACATAAAATATAAATAAATATTATAGACAAATTTATTTGAATTAATAAATAATAATAAATTTATTTTGCATCAAATCGATTTTCATTTTATTTTTTATTTTGATGCAAAATAAATTTATTATTATTTATTAATTCAAATAGATTTGTCTATAATATTTATTTATATTTTATGTTAAAGTATATATATATATATATATATATATATATATATATATAATCCCTGTGCTTAACATTAAACTGAAGTAAATATCCAAATATTAAATCATCCCACCTGGTTTAAAAAATTCACTACAACTCTCAGTTAAATAAATATATAAATATATTACAGTTCATGTTTTAAAATAGGCAGCCTCAAAATGAAAGTATTTCTCCCTCTGTGAAATAAATATATAAATATATTAGAGTTTGTAGTTCAAAATAACCAGCCTCAAAATGATACCATTTTAAGGCTGGTTATTTTGCAATATAAACTCTAATATTTATATAATTATTTCATAGAGGATAGTGCTAAATTTCTTATACATGTGAGGAGATTCATACATATATATATATATATATATATATATATATATATATATATATATATATATATATATATATATATATATATATATATATATATATATATTACTTTTTTTATAGTCAAATTGTTTCTGGGATTCTTTTTTTTTTTCAGACTCAATTCTTTTTATATTTCTTTATGTTTTTCTTCTTTGGCTGCAATCTATTCATTTTTAAAAAATAAACTGTATTTTTACTATCCATTTTTTTTCTTTCTTAGGATAATTTTAAAATAATATATGTAAAACTATATTTATTTAACAATAAATGTAATAATTCATAAGAATAATTTATGTCAGCATATTAATGCAATAAAATATCCAATATCTTCCGCACTTGCTTTCCACATCTTAGACTCTGGCCATTACATATATTGTTCCAAAATAAATATTCTACCCAGATGCAATAATAACCATCAAAGAATATTTAAAGAGAACACAGAGATTTTGAAAAGACCAATTGTATTAAAAATATTATGAAACAATACATAAAACCAGTCACACGCACCTTCTTTTTTATAAATCTTGATTTATTATATGTGTTCAAGTGTATCTGTGTTATGAGATAAAATGGAGAGTGGTGAGTCATGTGAAAGTCTGTGCTCATATACCCTATATATTATATAAACTATTTTAAATTACAATACTATCCCATTGTTTCCAGCATATTCTTTCATATTCTTTCTCAAGAAACAACTAAAAAATACATAAATAAAATAATAAATATGAATACAAATATTCGATAACAATACAATATATATAACAAATACAAATTACTGTTATCTTAAATCTCTTCTCACAAATAATTTTAAATTTCTATTACATTCGTTTTTTAAATTTGTATTTATTATATGTATTGGATTGTTTTGGAATATTGTATTTATTTTTTTATTTATGTATTTTAAAGTTGTTCCTTGAGAAACACTATAAATGAATATAGTCAAAACGTTGGAGTATTATTGTAATTTATAATACTTCATATAATAAATCAAGAATTATAATGAAGGGATATGTGACTTGTTTTATATATTGAAATTAATGACCAGTTTTTAAAATAAAAGTCTGTTTTGTTTGTTATTAATTTAATAATGAAAGAATCAAACTATATCGAAGAGTTCCTTTACATAAATAAATTTAAAATAGAAACTGAACTTAAATCCAATTAATCGGCTTTCACCATCTCAAATTTGATTTTCACAATCTTTACAACCATTAGATTGTTTTATTTTATTCTGTAATTTCATGCTTACAATTCTCAATTATTATTTTTATAATTATTGCCAAGACTAGTTACCAGTTCATTTTTATAATTTAGTTTAGATAGAATATTAAGAAAAAAAAAGTTATGTTGCATTTTTTTTTCTTTTTCTCCAGTTTATAATAGTAGTAGTAGCCTTAATTTCTAAAAGCGAAAATAGATCGCTTGCAAGAAATTACTTTCAAAATGAATTAGATGTTATAAAATAAATATTTTAGCATGTATTTAAATCCAATTTTCATAATGACAATCTTTAACAAATATAATTATTCGAATCTTCTAATGTAAATACAATTATTCGAACCTTCCAATATTTATTATTATCACATGTATGTAATTCTTTGACTTGACGATATTAATATCATCTTATTATATTATTACTAATAAATAGTTATTATTAGTAAAGTGTCTTTTTTTTCCTCTTATATTTTTCTATTAGTAAAAATATTTCACTTAATTGTGAACATTAGTACTCTGTCTTCAATTAACAATTGGAGGCAATAACTGTGATGAAGTGCAATACTTTTGTATTGCTGAAAGGATTCAAACTTGAATTTGGAGGGATGGCCTTCAGGAAGTGGTATTATTATCAAATAGATATTAATCTATTTATATTTTAATTAAGATTATCAGATGATCCTTGGATTAATTAAGAGAGAGTTGGTTTATATGTGGAGGTCTTATTTAGAAATGTAATCATTACCATTAGATGAAAAAATTATAAAACACTTTTAAATAAAGTGGGAGTTGGTTGACTTATATGACAGCTGATATAAGGAAACAACCAAATAAGTGTCTTCTATACCTTTATCATCTTTATTATATTCCCATGATTTCAAAATCAGGAAAAACACAAATTAACAGAGTTTAGCAAAAGATCAGGTATTAATCATATTAAGAAAGAAAATATCAGAAACTTTTACTACAAAATATTAATACAATAATATAAATTTACAGCATACACAAGATTTTAGTAAATAATTATAACAAATATGAATAGCATATAGTAGGTAAATATTATCTGGCTACTTTCTTAATTATTCAAATAGGGATTAAATAACATAATGAATAAATTATTTCGTTTGATTTATACTATTTAAAAAATTAAATCTTTCATTTATAAAATAATTTTAAATGAAGATAAATATCATTATTATTATCGTCATCATAATCATTATTATCTGAATCAAAACCACAAATGCGAATATTTTAACACATAAAATTAATGTATATTAAAGTAATGAATTATTTAGGCAGACTTTATTGTAAATCAAGTTTTAGAAATACATATGTTTATTTGAAAATATAATATTATTTATATTAAGAAGCATTTCTAATCCAACAAATTAATAAGCTTAATTGCAATAAGGTATTTGGGTTTTTTTTCTCTATTTTTAACAATCTGAAAATTTCTCAAATCCAAAAAATGCCCAAGAACTAGACATTTCAGATTGATGATATTTTACCCATGTTTATATACAGTATTTTTGAATTATCTGTATTTATTTTTCTGTATTGCACTATATTTGTCTAAGTTAAAAAGAATCATGTCTTCACATAAATATAAAGTGTTATAGAAATTTAGATAAAAGTATTTATAATTGTAGAAGTACATTTTGTTTTCTATATACTTATAAACAATTTAATTTTCAAAGCAAGCTTAGAAATATTAGAAATATAATTTATTTAACTTGGATATTAAATTTAATAACTTATTGATTTAAAATTATCTAATTACATAGTAGTGTGGAAATTAAGATTTGGAAGACAAATAATTTAGCAATATAAATGATAGAATATAATTTTAAACAGACAAGCAATATTGCAATATTTGTATCAAAAAAAGAGAATTAGAAATTCTTATTAATATAATTATCATTACATTTTCAAATAATGTATCTTTATTATCCATATGACTTGCAGACTAGCCAGCCTTGATAGAGAGTTCACAAATTTTCTCACTGTATATGCAAATAGTGTATTTTCCTATTTTTACTCGTGCAGAGATACTCCTATGTGATTTAGGACAATTTTCCAATTAAATTGTTAAGTGGTTTAGCTAAAATTACCTCAACATTGTTTGCTTTATAATCTATTAAAGTTTTATTTTGAATGTATGACTATGATCACCTTCCACAAATACTATTTCTGAAATATCTAACATTTTTATAACCTTGTAATTTTTCAAACTGATGAAACAAATTAACAGTGCAAGACTTTCTAAAAGTGTGTAGTGCAATGTTGATTGTTTCTACTGGAACATATAGTAGATAATAAAATATTTTGGAAGGCTACAATTAGACATGATGCTGAAATATTTAAGAAAGATTTTTGCTAAAGAAATTATAAGAAAGCATGTAAAATATCAAGTAAACATTAAATGGACTAGTATGTTCTATATGTGGACATATTTATATTTCACAGGTTAGCTTATATAGTCATTACAAAACCCATTTCTAAATCAGTTTTGGTTTTTTTTCTTACAATTGAAATGGTTATACTCATTTAAGAGTGTTTTCTATATGAGCAACTTGCTTCATGTGATAATAAGTCATTATGTTAAGTTACCCTATAAGTTTATACAATTTATAAAAAAAAATAATAATGCAATAAGAATTGAATATCTGTTTTTTTATATATAAAAATAATGAGAAATAAATTTGATGATGATACAATTAAATATAATTATGAATCAATGAGGAAAGTTATATAAAAAAGTCTTAAAAATATAAAAGAACATCATGGTATTGGTAGGAAATATGTTTCTATATTAAGAATCAAAGATGAAACTATTACTTAAAAGAGAGGCAACATCATAAAATGCATAGAACAAATCTATAAAAAATTATATACAAATACAAAAATAAGAAAAAGAACTTCCTACAATTAGTATATTTTCTGAATTACCCAGGATTTTATATGAAGTGAAATATGAAATTAAATCTATGATGAAGAGGAAAACTCCAGATAATAATGGAATTATAATCAATATCTTAAAAAGGCAGATGAAGAAACAAAAAAATTTTTGACAAAGTTATATACCAATTATCTAAATGACAAAAATGTGCAGAATTAATATTTTAAAAAGTGATAAGGAAGTTATTAAAAATTACAGACTTATTAGTTTTTTATCATTTCATAGCAAATCTTTTCCAAAATAATCACAACTTATCTACAGTGATAACTGAGTTTTAAACAATCAAGAGACAAAGGTGGATTTGAAAATAGTTTCAGTAAAGTGGATTACATCCAAGTATCGAGAAAGGTTGTAGAAAGGGCTAATAAATATGAGTTACCATTATGCTTTGGATTTGATTCTGCAGGGTATTTTTTCAGTAATTAAAGCAGTGAATCATCAAGATATAAATCAAGCATATCGTAATATGCTGAAGAATATTTATAAAAAATGCACCAGCAACAATTAGACTACATATTTCCAAAACGTTTTACAGCTGTTTTTCAAAAAAATATTTTATGGATTAAAATGAAACTAAGGGAATAAAAGTAAATGGAATTTATTTAAATCATTTAGATTTTGCTGTTGATGTAATTGTTTTGCAAATAGTGGTTTTGAGTTTTAGGAAATGTTTAAAGTTAGAAGATGAAAATAAGAAAGTAGGATTAAAGATGAATATTAAAAAGACAAATAAAATATTCAATGAATTTATTGAAAGAAGAAAATAATGATTGATAATGATGAGATAGAAGTTAGCAATACAAATATCTTGGTCAGATTATTACTACAGTTGGAAACATATATTTGGTTTAGAGTGCATTTATAGAAATGATTTAAAATTGGAAATTTTTCTGTGTTTGAAAAGGAAAGTTTTTTTAATAAATGTTTATTACCAGTTTTTATTTTGGATATGAGACGTTAGAAATAATGACCCAGGTAGAGATGGTTATCAAATAAGGGGATTTGGAAATATAACTGATAGCAATCAGTTTAATCCCCTTTTTGATATTAATAATTAGTGAAATTAATTATTTCGCTCTGCCTAATCTGCTAGTTGAGTTATAGGCTTTGAACACAGTAGTGATGGCTAGGGTAGTTTCCATATAATAATAAATAGTATACATGTATGTGTACAAAAACAAAGGATAGCTGTGTCAATAAATATGGAAATTAAATGTGTGAAGTCATTAATAAATTACACACAATGTTTTGCATAAGAAAATAAAAGATAACTTGTGCAATAAATAAAAACATTAAATGAGTAAATGCAAAAAAATAGAGTATAAATAAACTTTGGATATGGTTAGTAATTGTTAGTTTTATTTAATAATTTAAGATGCATACCATAAGCATGTATATAAATTATGTTCACTGATGATAAAAACAAATTGACGTGACAAAATATTGATACCTAGACAATACAATAATTGTGTTGAAAGTAAAAATAAAAAGGACAGGTAAAAGATTTTAATATCAATAGGTAGATGATTTTGAAAAAAAAAAGATTTATAGAAAGTGCAGGCAGGGTATGATGTGATATACTGTCATGGTGATACAAAAGGGATGGTCTGGTGTTCTGTTTTAATGCACTGTTTTAATTAATACAAAATCTAAAATAATAACATAGAACATTGAGAGTTTTGGAAATAGATAATCTACAGCAAGTAATATATTTAAAAAATATAAATTAAATTTTAAAAATCTAATATAAACTAATAACAGAGCATTGATAAAAATGTAATACTTTGGATATATCAAATGTTCACAAGAGCTCAGTCCAAAATAATGGAGGAAAATCAGAGACAGTCTCAAAATTCTGATAATCCTAAAACAGAGAAAGTAGAGATACAAGAGTATGTACAGCTAATGTTACCAATGCAAAAGGGTCATGTGCTAGATCAGACAGTGGAACAATGGCAGATGAGATACCAAGAGCATTTGGCATGAAAATATTGTGTGTCTTAAGTAAAAATATGGATATAAAACTGCAAAATATGCAGCACAATATTGATCAAGATCTAAAGAATACAAAGTAGATAATACAAAATATGGAACAAAAGATGAATGGAAAATTCCAAAACTTATAACAAAGTATACAAAAAAGGCTCTGTAATATAAAAAATATACAACACACAAGGAAAGAAGATTTCAAAAGTATGCAGCTGAGCATCAAGCAGCAGTTTTATAATATGACTGAAAAGCATCAAAACCTGCATGAAAATTTTGAAAATGTCTAGGAAAACAATAAAACTTACATGAAATGGTTGAAGTTATTCAAAAAAGGCAGAAAAGTCTTAAGTATAAAGTTCAGAAATGAAAGGGGGAAAATCATGGGGCAGAATATAAAAAAAGTGATGATAATTGGATAGTGATTCATACAACAGTTATAAGTAAAGATGGAAGAGTTGAGAATGAAATATGATAACCTAGAATTATTAAAGAAAGGAGAGAGAGGAAAAGATAGTGAAAGTCACAATAGAGTAAACCAGTTTTTGAAAATCAGGATATTCAAAGGCCAAACTGGTGAAGCTCTTGTTGAACATTTAAAAAGTTTGGAAACCTTTTTTTTTTCTTAATCCATAGTCACTTGCAATGGGATGTGCAGTCTTAATGAGACTCATTATTCAATAGACCCAAAACCTTTCAAAATTTATCAAGAAGCTCTGTTGAGAAATTTATGGTCAGAGGAATGCCAGGAGAGCATCTGTTTTTAAATAGCACAGGAGAAGTATAAACCAAGTACTGGGGAAAATTACTCTAAATTTTTCAGAAGGTAGTTGATGAAACTTAGAACATTGGATGCTTGTAATATGACTGTAAGACAAATTATTCAAATAGTTAGACATAATTTGCCTTTTTTAATAAAGCAGATTGCTAGCCAACAATAAGAAGTCCATTGAACAGGTGGCAGAGCTATTAAATTCTGTAGATATAAACCTTCAGAGTCAACATAATCATCAACCCAATAAAGGGAAACAGACCATTGGCATCAATGCAATAAAATTAAAAAATAAAGAAAAATAGTAATAAAGTATCCTACTGAAAAAAAGTGAAACAACTAGTCAGAATCCAGAATCAGGTGCTATTAAGAAAAAACCAAGAATCTCAATTTAGTAGATCGATCAAAAGAGATTCACAATCACCTTCACCATGTTTGGGATGCAGTAGCAAATATCCTAAGAATATATAGTGCAAAGGTAATAAAAATAAAAATAAAATAATTGGTGATTAATCAGATAGTGGTTAACCCCTCATAAATTAAAGGAACTATGATACAACAAAAGTTTTCTAGACATTTAGAAAATAGATTTGGATTCATTTGAATGGTATTGTTGATATTCGTTATAGAAGAAAATAAATAACAACCTTAGATTTAATTAGATATCTTGTTTGTAATCTGGATGTTGTTGGTACTATTGCATGTTTTGTACCCATTGTATTGAGTCAACATAATTATATACATAATATAAAGTAATTAATCTTCATCACACACTCATGTAACAACTAGAAAGGTTGATATGGTGTAGGGTTTGATAAAAAAATGAATAACATTTACCTTGTTTGATGCTAAATGAACATGTAAGGTTCATATTATCTATGAGCAGGGTTTGCTTATATTTTATGATAATATGGAATCAGATGTGGCTTTACTGAGTAGTTTTGAGTCCAGACAAATTGAGTATGTTTGCAATTGTTTTCTTTTTGGTTTAGTTCGAAGTAATGGTTGTGTAATGGATTGGAGTGCAATCTAATAGATATTTTTTTCATAATTCTAAAAAGTTTCCAGAATATGCTTTATTCATAACAACTTATCATAATATTCCTAAATGAATAGAGGAATCATGAAGAAAGATTATTTGTATTGATAGTGAAAACCATGAAAATGACTAGCACATACATCAAAGACTAATTTGCTTAGTGGCAAAACAAATTTTTCACTTTTAAGTAATTGATTATTCAAAATAACCTGTAAAGATATTTTATTTTCATCAGAAATATTATTACTACATTCGATAGCAGAAATAAAATCAAAAACTATATTTTTATTAGTAAAAGGAACAAAACCAAGACCTTTACATAAAATAGCCAAATCAGATAAATTCAAAACATAATTAGACAAATTTAAAACAGAAGAAAGATCAGGGCTTTTTTTAAAAACACCCCAAGTTATACTCCTTTTGTTTAACAAAAGTTTTTTTCTCCCAGACTTATCAATCAATCAATTTAATATTTTAAAATATTTATTACAATAAGTGATTTCACATTTGCTCCTAAACGACTTTAAAAAAGAATAAAATTGAATAATTAAAATTACTCCTAAAGTCTAAACTTCTTCTAATCATTTTAAATCTATCAATTAAATTAGGTAAACTTCCATAATCTGCATAATAAATTGTTTTAGAATAAATTTTTTAAAGTTTAAAATAAAATCACAAATAGAAAATAATATTATTTTTTTATTCAATCTAATATTACATGAATTAGGAAAAACATTACAAAGCCTACATGGATAAAGACAATTTACCTGAGCCTTTAAACACTCTATTTTATTAGACATATTAAGTAATTTTTTTATTTCTAAAATTTCTGCACCAGAAAAATTATCATACAAAACCTGCCACATATTGAAAGTAAATTAATAAGAATATAATAATACAAATACAAACAAATAATAATAAAAAATACAAATAAAAATTAAAAATACAATTACAAACAATAATAACTAAAACAAACAAAATATGAAATTCACAAAACCATATAACACTATTTAAAATATTAAATAGTAAACCTAAATAGAAAATTCAAACTTCCTAACACTAAACTATTAATAAATAAAATATAAAACCATAAAACAATACAATGCTAGATAAAATCTAAACTTTACCAAAATTATTACATGACCATGGTTTCATCTACTAAACAAATAGACCTTCTCAAGTGAAAATCAACTAAAGAAGCAATATATATATATATATTGTAAATATCGATAAGTCGATATTATATTTTTTTAAATTGTCATTTGTTATTAAAAAAAAAAATCTCTTTAAGTTGATGTTTACATATGAAATATTTAAATTTTTCTTTTATGTTTATTAAATATAGTTATTATTTGAAATTATTATTTTATTTATATATATTGATAGTACATCAATATGAACATTTAATTATTAAAATAAATAAGGACATATAAATTGTTGATTAAAAAAATTATTTTATTTGCAATGATTACTAAATGTAATAAATAATTATTTATGTATATTTTTAAAGATGTCAAATTTTCAATTTAATATTTTATATATATATACTTGATATTTTATTTTTATTTTAATGTTAATTGTTTTAAAAAGAGAACATATATAACATGAGTTTTAAAATAGCATCTGCTGGCGCATGGAACAACAGCAACAACAATAAGGAAGCCATTATTATTATATATTATTATTGGAATAGATATAGAACAAACAACTGAAAA
Source organism: Epiperipatus broadwayi (assembly GCA_028023455.1). NCBI lineage: Eukaryota > Metazoa > Onychophora > Udeonychophora > Euonychophora > Peripatidae > Epiperipatus > Epiperipatus broadwayi. The sequence continues at coordinate 3,863,578 of JAQFVV010000018.1, forward strand.
ATAAAGATTTTGTTGTACTTTAGTTCTATAAAATTTACTATTCTTCAAAATACTGAAATAACATATATATCTTATGGTAAATACATAAATTATGGCTTGCTAAGAAAAATATATCGCAGCTAGGAGCTGCGTCATCACATTCATTTATTCCAAGGCAATTTTCAATGGAACAACTAAAAAAATTCAATGTATAAATTTCGTCGCGTCTGGAGCTGAAATTTGATATAGCTATCTTAAATGTATAATCGTTAATTTAATCATAATCTGGAAGTAATAGGAATTGACATGCTGGATTTAATATTTCAATTTGTTTATTTATTTTTTTAATGAAGGAAATTTTGAAAGGATAAAATATGCATGTGTCTAGGAATTAACAATTTTCTTTAACATAATAGTTTCTTCACCTTCGACAGAATGCATTCTAATAATAATAGTAAACGGATAAAGAAATAACTCATGGAGTAAATTAACTTTTAAAGGAAAACTAACTAAGGAACTTTTAAAAGGTAGTAAAGAATTTTATATGTATAAATATATTTTTGAGATCGATATTTTTGGTTTGTTTATTTTATTTTTCATTATAAAATATAACGTTATATAAATAATCAATTTTAGCATCTTGTTTTATAATAATATTAAATGTATAACAGATGTTCAGACAATTATCTTAAATAATTTAAAAATCTTAAAATGTAATTTATAGGTTGAAGTTATATATGAATTGTTATATTTATATTATAATGGTTAGGCAAAAATATGTCCTTATATATTTAATCTATATATACTTATTACAAGTATATACATATAGTTATTCTTTGTATTTATATTTAAAACATCAATATTATTTAAAGTTGAACTATAACATAAAATAAAGGATGTACTATTTGTTTTTATAAATAATGCCTTTGTAATTATTTAAAAGAGCGATACTATATTATTCTTATTTTCTTTTAATGCCAAAGTTATTATTAAATTAATTGAATTTACAATTTAATAAAAGATAATTTCATATTTCATTTATTATTTGGTTTGTAGGTCATTTACACATATTATTATTCATTCACATATTTAGAGGTACATAAATTTACATAATTAGATGTGTATATTTGAATTTAGTAAAAGTCCCTTTGTTTCTGATATATATATTTGATTAGTTAGTCACATCAACCTTAAAAATAAATTATAAAGATAGGTCTCATTGCTTTACATGATTTTAGATTTGTTTTATGTATAGCTAGCTGGAAGGGCATTTAAACAATTTATTTAAATATAACTGGAATAATTTTGTTTTTCTTCATTCTTTAATTTTAATGGAATACCTAATAGACGTTCCATTATATTTAGCTTATCCAATTGTAAGCTACCATATAGTTTCCATTACATTTGGCTAGTCCAATCGTAGGCTACCTAACCTATAGTTTCCATTACAATATATATATATATATATATGCAAGCAATGGATTTAAAATATATATATATATATATATATATATATATATATATATATAACAAACCTTCCCAAAATTCATTTAAAACACCAACTTCCTTTTATATCACAAGTTTTGGTCAACTAGCACTGTATTCAAATGTTATTTGACTCATAACATGTAAGAGTATAAATATAATCTAAAGAGCAAAAGGAACATTTTTGGGCAATATATATATACACATAAAATATTTTCAGATAGGCTGTACAATATTTTCATATTACAATTGTGTTAATTTTTTTATTTGTGATATTAATTTTTGTTAAGTATCTTTAATGTATTTTTTTTAGTTCATTTATTCAAATTGATAGATAAAGAAAATATACTAAAAAGTTTGCATCAACTGTTCTTGTGTACAAATATTTTATAGAAATTTTTTTAACAGTGTTAATTAATTATATTGGAGTTGAATTAGATACAATATTGTATCCAAATGCTTATAATTCATTCTGGTGGGTAATTAAAAGATTTGTCTCATGGATATACTTTTTTAAACTATTTTATTTCTTTAGGTATACCAAGATATGTTATCAAAATTTAACTGGTAAAGAGTTTTATAATAAAAAATTCTTGCAATTTTTTTTTGTGAAGATTAAAAGTCTCATCTGCAAGCTGATTAAGAAAAATAAATTAATTTAGATCAAAGATAAAAGATTACAACATTTTTCTTCTTTGGTGTGGATATAGTGATCAGGGAGAGGGCAGTTGGCAGTCAGAGAGCAGGTAGCAATCAGAAAGCCAGCAGAGAAAGTCAGTCATCAGACTTAGTGAACAGTTGGTGATTGCACTATAATGCAAATCCAGACAAAAAAAGAATCTTTGGATAACTCTTGGAATCTATTTTTGATAGACTTAACAAAAGATTTTAATGCATCCTGAAGAGTTTAGTAAACCAAAGAAAACGGAATGGAAGTTTACCAATTGCATCAGATCTAAGCTTTAAATAATCACTATGTGAAATGTACTGTTATGATGAACTGTACTTTGCAAGAAAAATAGCTAAATTACGATAATCTGTTTCTCCTGTTTGCTACCGAACATTTTAATAGAGCTTTGTAAGTGAGGGAATGCCAGAAAATTGCATCTTAGCTTTGAACAAGGGGGAAATGGTCACCATAGAATCAACATTATGTAATGCCTCTTATGAATGAATATTGCAGAATCTTTGAAATATTTAGAGAGCAGAAATGAAGTGTACAATTTCCCACCCACCCCCTTTCATTGGTATTAATAACAAAAGCACATTTAAATTTATTATTATTATTGTTGTTGTTGTTTTATTTTTGAAATATATCGATTTCAAAATTTGTCCAAATTAAGCTATACATATACGAATGTATGTATTGTTTAGAATTAAACAAAAATTTATATATATATATATATATATATAAATTTTAAATAAGTACAATATATATATATATATATATATATATATATATATTGTACTTATTTAAGAAATTAGTGTATAAGTAAAATTAAACTATATGTATTCAAAAGTATGTATGCATATAGAGTTAGATGAAGATGCATATATTTTTTGTTTTAATTCTTAATGTGTAGAAAACATGAATTGAAATATATCTTAATTTTTTTTTCCTCTGGTTTAATATTATCGATCAGAATTGGTATTATATATCTATATTTTTTATGTATTTATTATTTTATAGGTATGTATTATATGTCCACAAAGTTGTGATAAGAGTGCATATAGTAAAAAACTAATAGAAGGGAGGAATATGCTCCTATTGTGGAGTAAAGTATTATAAGGGAAGGGATATTATTTTATTGTGCATTAATATATTATATATTAATTTTTGTGTGTGTGTGTGTGATATTTTTTTAGAATTATTATTGTTTTTTTGTTTGTTTCTTTTAATATTTCTAATTAAGATTAAGAAAATAAATGTTTATTGTATTTTATCAAGAACTGATCTTCAATATTTCACTTATCTTACCTCATAGTTAATGAATTATATGCATATTTACTTTAAATAGGCTATTCATCTTGAGAAATAGAGTAAAAGAGCTAGCATATGGTATAACGTATAAAGAATGTTGGATGGGTCTTTCAATAAGAATCTTTTAGGGCATTTTTCTAAGAAAGTGGCATTTAAATCTTATGGGCTTTATAAAATGCTCTATTTTGGCCAAGCTTGGATGACTCTGGTAGAGATAGTTATCCAAATTAGGAATTAGGAAATATAACTGGTAACTATCAGATTAATTTCCTTTTTAATAATAATAATAATTAGTGAAAATAATTATTTCACTCTGCCTTCTTAGCTAGTTGAGTTACAAGGTTTAAACTCAGTAGTGATAGGTAGAGTAATTCTTGTTACAGTATATTTATTAATATAAATATTCACATAAATGTTCTGGACATTTATACAGAAAAGATAATTTATATAAATTTAGCTTTTATTCATGCTTAGCATGCTTTCAGTATACATATATCATGTTCTGGACATTCATACAAAAAAGGTAATATACAAATTTTAAATTTATCTTTTATTCAGTACAAATGCCCAGAATATTGATGTGAATATTACAATTACACGGGAAATGGAAAGAAAAGATACCTATGTAGTTTGCCTTCTGAAAAGTTTGTCACCTATTTTATTCTAAATTATCCATTTTCAGAGGCTTCCAACACATGATATAGACAATTTGGGTGACTCTAAGTTATTGTAATCCGTATTTATGTTTTTTTTTTATTTATTAAAATGATAAAAAAATACAAAACTTCAAAGGGTTGTAATTATAAATGTTTTAGTAATATATATATATATATATATATATATATATATATATATATATATATATATATATATATATATATATATATATATGATTAAGGAAACTATAACAAAAACGTAAGAACAGACATTACTTTTACTAGCCCATAATTTAGAAATAATTTACTGAAACATACAAATATCCAAAGGTTGTAATTAAAAAAAAAAATTAATGTATATTCACTACTTCAGCTATAAACTAATCACAAACAATGTTTTGGAGCCTTTTAACCATGTTCCTTTCCAAACAGATAGGCACTTCATACATTCTCGCAGATGGCACCACCATTGCATCTCCATTCGCACATAAAGTGTAATATCATGGCCATTTTCATATACTTTTTAGGCAGGCAATCTTAAAAATATTTCAGTGCATCTTTTTCTGTTAATGAAAGATTTCAAATTTTAATCATATTTACCAAAAATGATAAAGCAAAAAGAAATGTTAAAAAAAATCAGCAAGAATTAACAAATGTCAATACAAAATAATGTTAATTTTAACCATGTGATATCTATTCACCTCCTGTTAATATTTGGATGTTATGTTGTGAATGAAATTTATTAAAAAATGTATTCATTTTTTTTAAAATTAACTTTCAATTTAGAATATATTTGTTAATATTTCTTTTTTCAAGTTAAAAGACTACACAAATTAATTTTAAAAAATTCGAATATATTTTTTCATAAATTCCACTTACAACATAATATCCAAATGTTAATATGATATAAACAGATAGCATGTGGTTAAAATTAATGCTGACTTTTTTTTAAACATTTTTTTTTGCATAAAAATAAAATTATTCATCCACAATCTGGTCAAGAAAGGGTATAGAATGGACTAACACCATATAAATTTGTTGACAAATGGGAAATAAAAATAATCTCAAGGATTGCTTCAGTCAAATGATTAAAGTGTCAGTTTTATTTTTATATAATTACTTTTTGCCAGCAAAAGCTGAACAAAACTAAAGTGAGTCTCATATATATATATAATCTCTTAATTTATTATTAACTATATATATATATATATATATATATATATATATATATATATATATATATATATATATATATATATATATATATTATTTATACTAACTTACCTACTCTAAATATTATATATGTTTGCCTAGAGTATGGTGTATTTATATTATGTGCATTATCTAATTTTTCATTGAGAAATTGGATATAAATAATTAATATTATTAATCATTTCTGTAATTCAACCTTAATGGAGCATATGGAGAAAGGTAATGTAATTTATCATTGCCTAGAAATGCAGTTGCCTTATCAAGGGTTGCATCATTTATTGTTTGAGCAAATAAGATAACATACATGTTATTATTACTGAGAAGAGAATGGTTATTGTTGTATAATATTTTTGCTTTATTTATTTTTCATTTATGCATTTCTCACATTAACTGAATAGAGCAATAGTGATCAGGAGTTTCATAAACCCCAAAGCTATGATTCAGCACTAACAGGATTTCTATTAAAGGATATAAGTTCAAATCTAGATTGCTAGTGGCAATATTATGGGTCTTTAATAGTATAACCAGTCCAAAATAATAAATATCCTAGTCACCTTAAGTATCTCTGTGAAAATCTGGAAATATTATTGTTGTGGAATTAGCATATCAACTTATAATGTCTCACAGTATGCTCATCATAGTTTATGATTGGGTCAATAGGCCATTGTCTTATATACTTGGAGCTTTTTACCTCTGGTTGTCCAAATATGGCATGATCAAAGCATCCTATGTGAAATCAAGTTATAATATGTGTATGGATAAATACTATTTTTAATATTGAATAAATATAATGTCATGTAAAATTTATCAAATTTATTCTAAATAATAAAACTGCTCTAAGTGCCCTCTTCAATAACATTTTACAATAAAAAAGAGACCACTTCTTACTATATGTTAGATGTTTTTATTTAGAGTTATTTAGAACAATCACTGTCAGAGAGCCTACAAAATATATAAGTTGATTTAAGTTTGCTTTCTGGCTATTATTGTTCTGAATAACTCTAAATAAACATATCCAAAATATGGTAAGAAGTAATAAAAAGTTATTAACATGGCATCTAGAGGGAAGTTCAATTATTATTTAAAATAGACTTCATAAATTTTACATGATTATTTATGAACATTTCTTATAGAGATTAATATTATGTACAGTGCCTTAGGTACAGATTTTTATTAGCTAAAACTTTTTTATTAAATATAAATAGTCAATTTCCTTTTAGTAATAAATATGAAATCAAGGATAGATTTCAAACAGTAAATATTTTTAATTAGGAGAAGTTTGCCAAATTTTTAGTAAAACAGATTCCAAATTGCTCCATTTACTGTATATTTGTGTATTTCAAACAATTTTTTTCTGTTAAACATCTGACACTTATTTTGCTTTATCCTATCATTGAAAATAATAGATACTTCATTAGAAATCATTGACTGATGGCTGCCGTGTATAGTTAGAAATCTAATATTGGACTCAAAAGATAACAGTTCCTGAATAAAATCTCAGTAGAATAAATTTTTAAAGAAAACTTTGTTTTATCAATTGTCTTGATTACATGAATGCTTGATCAAACATTTCTACTCCAAAGAAACTAACTGTGTAATTATTTTTATATAGTAGATAATTATCTGAGTTATGGATAGAGTGCAAGGTATTCTAATACTTTATGGAAGTGATGATCATTTGTATACATTTCAGTCATTTTTCATTATTGCTCAGCTTTTTTTAAATATAATTTCTATTTTACAATTTTCTAATTATAATAGTCTAGACGATATTAATAAATAAAGAGAACTTGAAGAAGCATTGCAAGTAATATAAAATTTGATCTTATAAGTGATAATAGAGGTTTTACTATTTACATTATTCAATCTTCATTAACACTAACCCTTTCTGATAGTCTATATTATTTAAAAGATTGAAAAATGACAGGAAATAAATTTTATACAAAAATAAATTGACTTCGACATGATTTTTGAACATAAAAAAGTGAATTCAATTTTTAAAATAATCAATGATATTATTACAAATGTGTAGATGGTGAAATACTTTTTTTTATTTAAAACATATATATATATTGTAAATATCGATAAGTCTATCTATATTTTAAAAATTGTCATTTGTTATTAAAAAAATCTCTTTGAGTTGATGTTTATATATGAAGTATTATTATTGTTTATGGTTATTAGGTATAGTTATTGTTTGAAGTTATTATTTTATTTATATGTTGATGGTACATCGTTATGAATATTTAATTATTATAAATAAATAAAGACATATAAATTGTTGATTATATAAAAAAAATATTTTATTTGCGGTGATTATTAAAAAAATGCAATATTATTATTTATGTATATATATATTTTTAAAGCTGTCAAATAAATTTTCAATTTAATATTTTATATATATATGCTTGATATATATATATTTTTTAATGTTAATTGTTTAAAATAAAACATGTGTAACAATGGTTTTCAAAACAGCATTTGCTAGCACGTGGAACAACAGCAACAACAAGAAGAGGCCATTATTATTATTAAGATAGTAATAAAACCAACTGAAGGATAAAAATTTGTTGTATTTTTTTTTCTTTGAAATTACCATTCTTCAGAATATTGGAATAAGATAGATTTCTATGGTAAATACATAAATCATGACAGGCTAATAGAGATATATCGCAGCCAAGAGGCTGCACCATTTCTTTCATTTATTCCAAGGCAATTTAAAAAGAAAAACTAAGCAAATTTCAATACATGTATTTCATCGCGTCTGAAGCCGAAATTTGACATAGCTATCTGGAATCTATAATGGTCAATCTAATAATAATCTGGAGGTAACTAGAATTAATATATTGGATTTAACATTTCAATTTATTTATTTATTTTTCAAGGAAAGAAATTTTAGAAGGATAAAAATATACATACATCCAAGAATTGACAATTTTCTCTAACGTGATAGTTTCTTCACTTTAACTAGAATGCATTCTAATATTAAACGGATAAAGAAATAAAACAATGGAATAAGTTGACTTTTGAAGGAAAACTAAACAAGTGAATTTTGAAAGGTAGTAAATAATTTTATATGTATAAATGATATATAAATATATTTTTGAGATCGATATTCATTTTTTTTTTACTTTTATTTTTCATTATAAAAATATAACGTTTTATAAATATTCAATTCAAGCGTCTTGTTTTCTAACAGCAATAAACGTTTAACAGGTGTCAAAATTAACACTTAAGTAATTTAAAACCTTAAAGTATGGCTTATAAGTTTGGGTTGCATATGAGTTGTTATGTATATTTTAATAAGTAAATTTATATTCGCAAATGTTTATTATAAAAATTGTTTTATTATTAATTTATTTCCATTTTTTTTTTAACTTTATATAATGATTCTTATGCATACCAAAACAATAATTTATATATATTTGCTGTATATAATATTTTTTTATTTATTATTTTAAATATCTGAAAAATATAAATATGGATTTGTATTTATATTAATACCTACTTGTTAAGCACAGATATGTCTTTATTTATTTAATATATATACTTATTGCAAGTATATATGTATATTTATTATTTGGGTTTGTATTTAAAACATTGATATTACCTAAAATTAAACCATAATATAAAAATAAAGGATGTACTATTTGTTTTATAAGTAATGCCTTTGTAATTTATTTGAAAGTGTATTAATATTTTATTCTTATTTTTCTTTTAGTGCCAAAGTCATTATGAAATTAATTGAATTCACAATTTAATAGAGGATAACTACGTATTTCACTTATTATTTAGTCTTTAAGTTACTTACACATATTATTATTCATTGATATGTTTAGATATACATAAATTTACATAATAGATGTGTATATTGGATTTAATAGAATTACCTTTGTTTCTGATATATATATTTGATTAGTTAGTCATATCAACCTTGAAAATAAATTATAATGATAGATCTCATTGCTCTGTATGATTTTAGATTTATTTCATGTATAGCTAGTTGGAAGGGCATATAAACAATTTATTTAAATATAACTGGGATAATTTTGTCTTTCTTCATTTAAATTATACAATTTATTATATTAGGCTTTCTCAACAATTGGATTCATTTAGATTATATATATTCCATTACGTTTATCATCCAATGTTTGAAGCATTATTTTCTTCTCATATATTGATGTTCCATTACATTTGAGGTATAATATGTTTATATGATATATTGTCCATTACATTTGGCACCACAAACTGTTGGTCCCAGTTAACTGATGATTGGTATAATGGAGTAAAAGTATGTTCCATTACATTTGGACGCCACAACGTGGTCAGCATAATATGTTCGTTTAATTATTCATTACATTTGGTGTCTCAAAGTTAGGGGCTTGGTTAACTAATGATTATTGTTGCAAAAGTTCATATGTTTATTTTCATTTGAGATCATATAAAGATACATTCCATTATATTTGGCTTTCCCAATGTTTGGGGCCTTCTTTCTTCAATTTAAATGGAATGCAGCAAGTACATTCCATTACATTTGGCGCAACAACTAGGGCTCGAAATAAGCTAATTAGGGCTTGAAATACCCCACATACCTGAGAGATGTGTAGTATATATATTGATATGAGATGTATAGTTTAAAGAAAGAGAAGCATTTTTGTGTGTTTAATTTTTTTTTTTATATAAATGGAAATATTTTGGCCTTATGTTTAGATGGTGATTGTTACTGTTATTGTATTTTTTTAATGATGAAAGATAAATATAGTCATGAAGCAGTTTAATTTCAATTTAAAAATTATATTGATGGTGTTAAATTATAGCGTAATAATTTTGTCCATATTTGGAAAGTTTATGTTGTAGAAAATCTATAATTTTGAGGGTTAGATTGGATATTTGATTGTTGGAGTTTGGTTGGTTCTGTTGCAAGTATTGATGTTGGATGGGGAATTTTTGTCATTGTCTTGAGGATGTGATGCATTCATGTCACTTGTGATTGATTGATCTCATTCATTGCTCCAACCCAAATTTTGATGTTAGTTATTATTTATCATGAAGCAGTTAACAGTAGTCCTGCCATGATTTTACCTTTAAGACTCCAGAGAGAGTAAGGTATAATTATTTTTGATATATGTATAATATTTGCCTCTAAGACTCCCAAAGATGAGCAAGGAAATATTTTATAAATAATAGCCCCTAAGACTTGGATGTAAGCAGGGCAGTGTAATAGTGTTTTCAGAAAATTATTATGGGTTGTAGTAGCTTGGATAGAATGAAATGTGATAATCATCTAAGTGTTCATGAAACATTGTATGCTTTAGGAGTAATGATTGAATTCTTTTATCTATATCAAAGTTGTGAAGTGCTAATCAATCTTTTGGCTGTCAGTATCTGTCGGATCTTTGGAGGAATAGATAAGTATATAACTTAAATATATAACACCAAACTTAAGGGCTTGGTTAATTGATTATTGTTGGTAACAAATAATCTATTACATTGATTATCAATTAGGGTTTGAAAACAAGCATATCAATGTTATATTTTCCATTATAAGTGACCTTTAAACATGAAGTTCAATTAGTGAATGTTTGTTGATGATAAACTGCATTAGTACAATTTTAGTAAAATAGTGTTTTGGGCACAAAAGTTAATAATTAGTGAAGTTGATTTTTTTTTTTATGTATATAAAATGGTATTAAGTTTTAAGGTCCAGAAAATTTATAGGCATCAATTTAAGCATTTTATATTTAACTACCATTATTTTGAATGAGAAAGTTATCTCACAATATTATTGAATTGGTTGTTTTCAAGGCATGTGAACATTTTATTGTATTTTAAATATTTCAAGGTTATATTGAATTTGATATGAAATTTCCACATTTCAATATTGTATAAGTGTGGAATATTTATTATCATTATCTATAAATAAATGTTAGTTAGTGATCTCAGTTGTTACTTTCTTTCTCTCTCTCTCTCTCTCTCTCTCTCTCTCTCTATATATATATATATATATATATATATATATATATATATATAGAGAGAGAGAGAGAGAGAGAGAGAGAGAGAGGGAATTTATTATTGTTATAGTGATAGAAGAGACTTTTTATAAGCCAATAAGTTTATGAGTTCTAACAACTGAAATTTAGATTGTCGGATAGCTATTATGTATCATAAAATTAAAAAGGCTTGTACTTTGCTTAGTTGAGTAATTGCTTGTTGGAATAATGATTGGAGATGGTGAGCCCTTGATCTGTGGTAATTACTACATAGAAATATATATATATATATATATATATATATATTTCTATGTAGTATATATATATATATATATATATATATATATATATATATATATATATATATATTAGATATTTTTTTGTATAATATTACAGTACTAGTAATAATGGATAATAGTAATGAAATGCCAGTTAGTGGTGATTTTGATTTAAGAGAATTTATGGAAAAATTTAGAGCAGAATTAAAAGCAGATCTTAGAGCTGAGATGAAAACCAACTTAAAAACCAACTCTGATGAACTTAGAGCTGAGATAAAAATAAATTCTGATGAACTTTCCCAGAAACTAGAATCTAGATTAAAAACAAATTCTGATGAACTTTCCCAGAAACTAGAATCTAGATTAAAAACAAATTCTGATGAACTTTCCCAGAAACTAGAGACTAGTTTAAAAACTAACTCTGATGAACTAAAAGAGGAACTTAGAACTGAGATGAAAGTCAATTCTAATGAACTTTCTAGGGAATTAAAAGATGAATTAAAAGCTCTGGTAGATAATAGTGTTAGGAGAGTAGAAATAAAATTTGAGGTAAAAATGGAAGAATATAAAGAACCTTTAGATGTGACTAGTGAAAATATTAATGACAATAAAGAGTATGTTAAAATAGTTGATAGATTCTTAGAAATAAAATTAAATTCACAAAAGCAATCAGAAAAAGTAGAATTAAGTTGTGAAAGATTAAAGGACACTGTTCAGAATTTAGAAATTGGACAGTTAGGTTTTCAATGGTTAGACAATAGTACTCTAGAGTTAAGAGAAATGAAAATGCATTATAATAAAATGAATGAAGGTGTTCAAACTTTAGAAGTTGAATTAAGTTCACCAGAAAAGATTAAAATTAACTCTCAAAAATCACTAGAAAGAACAGAATGTGTTTCTCAAAGTCAATGTAAAGAAAGTGTCAAGATAGATCAAAAATATTCTTGTAAGTTCTTTTTGTACACCAATTTTAAAAGTAACAATCGGAGTTTTGAACAGAAGTTGTTTAGTATGAATTTTCATAGGAAGTTTATGGATCATGTGTATTCATATAACTTGGATGCAAGGGATTATTACTATTGTAATAAACCACTTGAAAGGCAAAACTCAATATATAAATGTAGTTCTTTTCAATCTATAGCCAATGATGGTAGAGTGCATGCAAAATGTTTACTATATAGTAACATGAGTGTTGAATTTAAGAAATTTTGTCTGGATATGACAAATTATATTAGTCATAAGACATTATCTTATAAAGAAAATTATCATGGTAATTTTGTATGGTACCAAGAAAGTGTATTTTTAGATATATTAGAACATAAATATTTAAGTGGTAATTTGTACCATTGTTGCAATAGAAATGACTTATTTTACAAGTATGCCAGCAGGACAAATTTAGTAAGATATATCTTATTGAAATTTGAGAGAAATAAAAAGGTAAAGAAATCTAAAGAGAATTTTCTTTATGAAAATTGTAATAGAAGGATGAAAGTAGGCAAAGCAAAAGTTAAACTTAAAGTTGTAGATGGAATGATAAATAATATTGATTTTCTTAGAGAGAATATTGACAAGGAAAGAGATGTAGGGAAAGCAAAAGTAAAATTTAAAAGAATGAATAAAAAGATATTTGATCTGAATCTTGGTAGAAGGATGATTGATGAGGAAAAAGAAATTGGCAAAGCCAAAATTAAACTTAAAATAAGAAGTGATGATGTGATTAGTAAAGATTTTCTTTGAGAAAATATAGCTAAGGAAAGAGATTTAAGTAAACCTAAAGTTAAACTGAAAAGAATTAATATAGAACAGGATAATATTAATGGTGTAAAACAAAATGATTTTCAAGAATTCTTTAATTGTAGAAGTTGTATCACATCAATCTGATTTGCAATTTTTAAAGGATTATTTAGAAAAATTGAATGAATACCATTCAAAATTGCCCAGAGAATTGTTTTTAATTGAACATAGAACAAGTGAAGTAAAATAAAGACTTACTCAAGTCGATGATGTTTATCAAGATAGTCAAAGGAAAGGTAATAGATTATCTGATAAAATAGCAACTGTTATTGATAAAGTTAAAAATTGTGTTAGTGCTTATGATCAAGTTACTATTTATGTAAAGGATATAGATGCAGAATCTAAGGAGTTCATAGCAAAATCTTTAGGTACTTATCTCAAAATTATTCAAAAGCAATTGAATTATACCAAAATGCTATATGAAAATCTTGTAAATCAAAGCAAACTTCTTCACAAAGTTCAACATACTGGAAATTCTTTTCAAGAAGAATTAAAAAGGCACTTTTGATTATTATTATTTTTTTTTAAAGAAAACTTGGACAAATATCTAGATGATCTGAAAGATAGATATAAATAAATGAATATGGTTATTAATATGAAAAATAATATTCTTTAAACCATGTTAGTCCTTAGAAAGATTACAAATTTGAGAAGTTTTTCGATATCTCATAATTCATTAGTTATCTGCAAAGACATTTTTTTTCCGGTGGATTAGGGGGTATTGTAAATATCGATAAGTCTATCTATATTTTAAAAATTGTCATTTGTTATTAAAAAAAAAATCTCTTTGAGTTGATGTTTATATATGAAGTATTATTATTGTTTATGGTTATTAGGTATAGTTATTGTTTGAAGTTATTATTTTATTTATATGTTGATGGTACATCATTATGAATATTTAATTATTATAAATAAATAAAGACATATAAATTGTTGATTATATAAAAAAATTATTTTATTTGCAGTGATTATTAAAAAAATGCAATATTATTATTTATGTATATTTTTAAAGCTGTCAAATAAATTTTCAATTTAATATTTTTTATATATATGCTTGATATTTTATTTTTTTTAATGTTAATTGTTTAAAATAAAACATGTGTAACAATGGTTTTCAAAACAGCATTTGCTAGCACGTGGAACAACAGCAACAACAAGAAGAGGCCATTATTATTATTAAGATAGTAATAAAACCAACTGAAGGATAAAAATTTGTTGTATTTTTTTTTCTTTGAAATTACCATTCTTCAGAATATTGGAATAAGATAGATTTCTATGGTAAATACATAAATCATGACAGGCTAATAGAGATATATCGCAGCCAAGAGGCTGCACCATTTCTTTCATTTATTCCAAGGCAATTTAAAAAGAAAAACTAAGCAAATTTCAATACATGTATTTCATCGCGTCTGAAGCCGAAATTTGACATAGCTATCTGGAATCTATAATGGTCAATCTAATAATAATCTGGAGGTAACTAGAATTAATATATTGGATTCAACATTTCAATTTATTTATTTATTTTTCAAGGAAAGAAATTTTAGAAGGATAAAAATATACATACATCCAAGAATTGACAATTTTCTCTAACGTGATAGTTTCTTCACTTTAACTAGAATGCATTCTAATATTAAACGGATAAAGAAATAAAACAATGGAATAAGTTGACTTTTGAAGGAAAACTAAACAAGTGAATTTTGAAAGGTAGTAAATAATTTTATATGTATAAATGATATATAAATATATTTTTGAGATCGATATTCTTTTTTTTTTACTTTTATTTTTCATTATAAAAATATAACGTTTTATAAATATTCAATTCAAGCGTCTTGTTTTCTAACAGCAATAAACGTTTAACAGGTGTCAAAATTAACACTTAAGTAATTTAAAATCTTAAAGTATGGCTTATAAGTTTGGGTTGCATATGAGTTGTTATGTATATTTTAATAAGTAAATTTATATTCGCAAATGTTTATTATAAAAATTGTTTTATTATTAATTTATTTCCATTTTTTTTTTAACTTTATATAATGATTCTTATGCAGACCAAAACAATAATTTATATATATTTGCTGTATATAATATTTTTTTTTTTTTTTTTATTTTGAATATCTGAAAAATATAAATATGGATTTGTATTTATATTAATACCTACTTGTTAAGCACAGATATGTCTTTATTTATTTAATATATATACTTATTGCAAGTATATATGTATATTTATTATTTGGGTTTGTATTTAAAACATTGATATTACCTAAAATTAAACCATAATATAAAAATAAAGGATGTACTATTTGTTTTATAAGTAATGCCTTTGTAATTTATTTGAAAGTGTATTAATATTTTATTCTTATTTTTCTTTTAGTGCCAAAGTCATTATGAAATTAATTGAATTCACAATTTAATAGAGGATAACTAAGTATTTCACTTATTATTTAGTCTTTAAGTTACTTACACATATTATTATTCATTGATATGTTTAGATATACATAAATTTACATAATAGATGTGTATATTGGATTTAATAGAATTCCCTTTGTTTCTGATATATATTTGATTAGTTAGTCATATCAACCTTGAAAATAAATTATAATGATAGATCTCATTGCTCTGTATGATTTTAGATTTATTTCATGTATAGCTAGTTGGAAGGGCATATAAACAATTTATTTAAATATAACTGGGATAATTTTGTCTTTCTTCATTTAAATTATACAATTTATTATATTAGGCTTTCTCAACAATTGGATTCATTTAGATTATATATATTCCATTACGTTTATCATCCAATGTTTGAAGCATTATTTTCTTCTCATATATTGATGTTCCATTACATTTGAGGTATAATATGTTTATATGATATATTGTCCATTACATTTGGCACCACAAACTGTTGGTCCCAGTTAACTGATGATTGGTATAATGGAGTAAAAGTATGTTCCATTACATTTGAACACCACAACATGGTCAGCATAATATGTTCATTTAATTATTCATTACATTTGGTGTATCAAAGTTAGGGGCTTGGTTAACTAATGATTATTGTTGCAAAGGTTCATATGTTTATTTTCATTTGAGATCATATAAAGATACATTCCATTATATTTGGCTTTCCCAATGTTTGGGGCCTTCTTTCTTCAATTTAAATGGAATGCAGCAAGTACATTCCATTACTATATATATATATATATATATACATATATATATATATATATATATATATATATATATATATATGGAGAGAGACAAAGAATATTTATATGCACTAATAAACTAATTCCATTGGGATTTATTGTGTAGAGATATTTACATCTAGGGTATATAAGCTTTTTTGTATGAAGATTTCATAGCAATCGAAGAAGTGTATTTCGCGATTTTTTTAATGAACATTCATTTAATTTAATGATATATTAGCATTTTATATCCATATATGGCTCAAGGCAAAATGAAATTTAAGCTTTCCATCCATTTAAAAAAATTATAACGTTTTCAATTTCATTTCAGTGGCAACAAAATAGTCATTTTTATAATATATATAGAAATATATTTATCCGCGAAATAATTAAGTAATATAAATACTTTTCTATAAATTTATGACTTTTTATTTTTTATTTTTTTTAAAATATCATAATGTCATTGTAATCAGTCTCGTTATAGCATCATTATCATTACAAATTATTGTATTTCTAGATTTTTTTTTTTTTTTTGTCAAACTCTATTAAAATGCTGAAAATAATTATTTCGCTAATTTAATACACAATTTGCAATACCTATTATTTTTTATTAAAAAAAGACAGAACAACTTTAATATTAATATCATCTAATTAAATGCTTATTAATTAAATAAATCAGTTGTCATATTTTTAATGGCATTTCGTTTAAATTATTATTTGTAAATAGAATAAAATAATATAACATTTTAGTAGGCATCAAAACTTCTCTTAATTACTTCTAACAATTTATCGTAAATGATATTGAATTTTTATGATTGTTCACTGATTGCCATTCATATATTTTTTATAAAACTGTAATTTTCTTTTTCATCTTTTAACTTTATTAAATTTGACATTTTTTATAGCCAATTACTGCGTAAACTTTGGTTTTTATAGTAGCAAAACATTTGATATACTCTCAATTGTTTTATATATACCTATAATAAAATATGAAATTTCCCCAGGTAATAGTCTAGATAAAATTTCATCTTAATGTAACTAGGCATCAACTAATTAAAATTGGCAATGCCATTCCATTTAATGTAATAATAGTATTTTTCTGACTTACCTCAAAATAAAAATGGAACTTTTTTATTTGTAACATTAGCTTATATAAAAACCATAAATCAAACAGAATATAGACTATAGTGGAAGGTGTGATTTCAACTTGCATTGGCAAATTTTAATTGGTTGTTGTCTTATTATATTATAGATGAAAATATATTTCGATTATTTTATAAAAGAAATCTAATTTTTTTCATGTTTACATCTATAAATTCTTGAAAAAAAAAAGCTTAATTGTTTGTGAAAACTTAAAGAAATTGTTCTACTGTGCATTTTCACACATATGTGAAAGGCTATTTGACTTGTGTATTTTTATAATTAACTATCTTTATTTAAGAATGATTTTTTTAAACTCTAATTTAACATTGAGGGAAAGTGAAAATCAAAAATGGGATTCTCTATAAATTATTTGATAAATACAATGTTAATGTAATTCCATTTCAAGGACTTATCATTTTTCTAACAATGTTCATTTTGTTTTAAATTTTTGAATTCACAGCTAATCATTGATAAAATGCATTCTAGAATTGGCAAGACTACTTTGATTACAAATCATCTTGTAAAGAGCACAACTTCTATTAAAGTTACTTCAAACAATTTTGTTAATTTCTATTTGGCTAATTTTTAGTGTACAATATTTACAAATCATCTGATAAAAATTGGCACTACCACTCTCTTCCAGAATCTTTTTATATGTTTCTGTATTTATGTGGAGATTTCAATTCTAATAGTAGTCTTTGCAGATATATAAATGAGGATTAAGAAATTTGTTAACTTTTAGAATGGATGATTTAAACCACATATGCTTCACTTGTAATGCCAACAAGAATAAACATAATATTTAAGAAAATAATGAACAGAAACAATTGTTGATTTAGATTTTCACACAAAAATGGTTCATATTACTGATATTAGTTAATTTTCCCCATAACAATATAAATCAAATATAATCACTTTTGGAATTCGTATTTATAGTTAAAAGCTACTATAGTCAGAAAAAGAATTTAAGAAATGCTAATTATTGCTGTTACACTGGATGTTATGAACAAAATATTAGTTGTTTTTTTCCTACTTCCTCTTGCTATAGTTTGTTTAACAAAGCAATTTATTCCATGTTTGAACAAAATGAATATTGCTTTTTGTAGTCAAGTTTTGTCTGCCAAAAATTTAGAAATTGCTGACAAACATGTAAAACTCATTTGAATAATGTCAGGAAAAAATAGAGAGAACCATAAATAAAACCCCTATAACATTCATTCATAAGGCAAGCTTGGAGGCTATTTAAAAATACTATTACAGATACTGCTAATCACATTGACAATCTTACAAATCAAACTTTAAAACCTAAGATTGGACACTTTTTTTCACAATGTTTCTATAATATATTTATAATAAAACCAATTAATTTTGATTAAAAATAAACTTGCTCTAGATTATCTTAAAATAAAAAAGGTTGGATGGCATTCCAGAGTTTTTAAAAAATTTGAAGCATAAAACCAAAGTGAAGCCGGCAAATCTCTTAAGTAACTTATTCATATAGAAACTATTTCAAAAACTTGGCAGAAATACAAAACCAAATAAACTCAGCAATGATCAAACAAAATATTTGGCCAAATTATAACAAAATATTTATCAAAAGTTGAATGCCTTCATAGGCTGCTATAGATTAACAAAAAACTGCAGGAACAAATTTTATCATGATCATTCTTATTAAAAAAAGTTTTCAAAATAAATTTAAATGATGCTGTATTTATATGTAATGATATTAACTGTTTATATTTCTATATGTAGTGTAATAAACATAATAAGTGTGCTTATTTGCAACTATAGAGAAGCTTGTTATTTCTATAAATTAAATACAGCTTATCACTTTTGAGAACTTATGGCATTCTCATATTCATAGCAAGATGAAACAAGAATAATAATAGAAGAATGTGGCTAGATAACAACATCATAGCCACATTCAACAACCAATCATAACGTGATGTTGGCTGGCCTATGGGTCTTGCCCTCAGTGAAATTATTTCTAGCCTATATTTAAATCACTTTGAAAATATTTGTTCCTCCACATATCATACACACTTCAGATCTTATATATACATGGTATCCATATGACATTCTCACTGCTGCACCAAAACCTTCAATTAAAAATATAAAAGCAAATCTACAAAGCCATTCAGCTTAACTGCTAACAATAGACTGGAAAGATTCACACCATTTTTGCTTGAACTAGTTAGGTCTGATAATATAAAAAATCAGCTCTTATCTTGATTATTTTATTGATATAAAACTGCACTTGGATCAATCTATCTTCCTTTCTATCACATGGAACCATGCTCTGTGTAAGAAGAAGCATCCAGTAAGGCAAACATAATCTTATATTTTAAATATTCAACATCAGTTGGATGTAAACACAGTTTTTTTTAAAAAAAAAATGCAATTTTGCAGAAAATTAAATTTTACCCCCCCCCCTCCATTGATGAGAGATCATGTATTTTTTTAACCATACATACCTACCTTAACAAAACCTTTAATAAAACATTTTCTTCAACTTATTGCCTTACTTTCCACACTCCTCCTTCAACTAATAGACTACTGAACAACTCCAAAGATAGTGTTGAATCTGATCCTATCTCTAACATCGTTTATAAAATTAAATGCTCTCAAACTTGATGTCAATCAATCTATTATAGGGAATCCCGAGCATCCTTTTTTACTTCCGAGCACCAATATTTATACAAAAGAGACTCTGATAAGCCAGAACATATCTATAATCCTTGAGCATCAAAAGATGACAGGATATTCATTTATTGCCTTCTGCAATCATTCAGTACATTAAAAGAAATTATTCAAATAGAAAAATCAGGGAGGCTGGCTCTATAGCCAATAATACGAATGTTATCAATCTTAGAGACTCAACCTTCCCTCTGTCCAAAAAAACGGGTGCTCTAATTTAAATAAGTATTATTGAATTTAAATATATTTAAATTTTGTCAAATATTTATAGTTACATCCATCTCTTCATTATTTATTTTTCTTCATCATGTTATGAATATTAGAACGCCATACAAAAGTGCTAAGCCGTATTTAATTTATAGAAATAGCAAGCTTCTCTATAATTGCATATATGTGCACTTATTAGGTTTTTATTTATTTAATCTCAGTTTATGATGCAGTTTGGGAAAATGTCCTTCTAAAAGTTTTTAAAAATTCCTGAATGCGGGACATGTTAATTTACTTTTCAAAACGCTCTTCAATAAAAAAAATAAGTAACAATAAATGACAATACACTCATCAGTGATCTTTCAAAAAATAAATGCAGGAAATTTTGTAGCTCTGATTTCTCAAAAGAGATATTTTCTGGAAATAGAAAATTTTCTCAATAAGAATATAAAAAGTGTGAAAATATATTTTGAATACTGGGTCTTATTTCTAATAAATATCTATTAATCTAAGTATAACTCTTTGTAATAATAGTCTGAAGCACAACCCCCATTCATGCTGTAAGACTAATTTAAGATTGCATTCTAACACTTTTCTTATTTATCTAAAGTTAGATTTATATTAATTTAAAGGAATAAATTTTTTAGAAAGTTGACTGGAACTCCTTGATATTGCATGCATTTATATAATGAACAATATTTTTAGCACTATCCTATTTTTCTAGTGAATAATATATCCCTATTGGAAAAAAAAAGATTTAACCTTCACATATTCAATTAAATATTATGTTATTGGTAAACTCAAGTCTACATTTTTGTATTGCATTTCTGTTCTTTCACATATTTTTCCGACAGATATCAAAAAAGAGAAGTTGTCTCACAGAAACTATATAAACAGCTATTAAAAAAATTTGACTTATTAATAATATAATAGTGTTACCTTTTAAAAATTAGCTCAAATAGATATACTATTTTATGATGTTCAAGAAAATATTAACATTTAAAGAATGATAGTGTGAAAAATGGATTTTTTTATGAAATTCCAAACAACTTCTTTCATGTACAATAAATTCTTCTACATTTGGTTTTTCTACCTGAAAACTAAAATCTTATTGACAGATTTAGAACAACCCATCCATAATCGTTGTGTTTATGTGCTTTATAAATGAAATTTAGTATCCATCTATGTAGATGTGGACAAACACAAACCATGAATGAACCTTATAGTTTGTCAAATCTATGGTTGCTGTAGCAAAAATGAAGATTTTAATGAAGCCAATAATGAATATATCTTCTGGCTGGCATCTTTATAAGTTTCTTTGTTTAATTTTGTTAATTGCTAACCAGAATAGCTAAATAAATAAATATTTTTTGCGACTTTTCATAAGATAGAATAATAAATTAAAAGCAATTCTGACTTAATGTAGTTTAGTTAATATTATTACTGTAATAAATGGATTAGTGTCAACTTAAAAATTTTAATTAGTTATTGCCTAATTTGTTGAAATTTAAAAAATTCTGTTATATTTTAATGCTTATGAAAATCTTTCAATCTTTATGAAAATTATATATTAATTCGAATATTCTCATGGATAACTGAATTAATAGTATCATTTCCCCGAACTCCACTCCCGACCACCAGCACATGTAATAAAAATATAATAGCTAAATAGCTGATATTTCAGTACAGTGACAAGTATTTTTCTCTGATCTTCTTCTTTCTCAATTCATAAGAATGTGTGTGTGAGATTTAAAATCGTTATTTTTTTTCTTTTGGTATTTTTTTTTCATTCTTAAATTTTATTGGTTGAGAAGTTTTAAAAAATATTTTATCCTCCAATAACTTTTTCCAAATATTATTAATTATATTAAACATTGTTAAGAGTGTGAAGTGTCTATATACGTATATTGGATCATAAATAAAGGTGGGGTTCATCTTTACTATTAAAAGGAGGTAGCTTTGATAACTGTTTGATATTGTTGATTGTTATTTATATTGGGATTGTCTAAGTGTTGACTCGTTTATATATATATATGATTTTTAGACAAAAGTTGTCAACATATATTTCAGATTCCAACTATATGTAAAATTACTTGTAGTTAATATCAATGTTTCACTAATATCTCAGCTGGATTGCTGCACAAGAGCTAAAAAATTGAAAAAAAAAAAAACAACTGTCCAGTTTCATTTAAAAATGTGTTTTATATATCTGATTACAAGTTTATCAGGTATATAATTAAGATAATATTTTTATCTAAAGCAAAACTTAATAATAGATAAAAAGATCAAATAACTTAAAAAGTTTAAACTGATTTGGAATTAGCAGCATTTTGATCATTATGACATATAAAACATTTTTTAAATGTATTGATACAATTAACGTTCCAAAATTTAATTACTGAATATTTCTTTTACTTTTTAGATGCCGCTATTGTATTGCTATCAAACCTAGACTTTACAGCTATTCTGTAGCAATATAATGTTCAAATTTAGAACAAAAACTTAGACTAAATTGTATATTGAATGACTGTAATTTCAACTAAAATAGCTAGATGTCAGTGTCTTTAAGACAAAAGTACAAAAAGTCAAGAAATAGGATTAACATTGTAGTCAAAAGTATTTATTGCATTGACATGATCTTGTCTGTTGAAAAAAATCTTGAAATTGAAAATTGTAAATTTACTTTGGTTTGTTTATTTATTTTGAACCATTTGACTTTTAATAAATATATGATATCCCCATTGAAATGTCTTATGAATTTATTTATTTATTATCAGAAAACAAAATGAATTAATGTCAAACAGAAAGTGATTTGTGACAAAATACATACATTTTAAAAACATCATAGATGTTACTTTTTGTGCATTTATAATTAAAAATTGAATTATTAAATTTTCAAAAATTATATTTATTAAACAACTACATCCTTTATTGATTTGGTACTGTTATTAAAAATTTTGGTGCACATCAGTTTATTATCCTATGAAAAACAACATACTTTTGCCCAAAGGCTAAAACAAAAACATTTATTTTTATTATTTATTTTACATAATTACTTTTATTCTTTATTTATACAGTTGATATATTATTAAATGTTTTTATTGGTTGAAAAATTGATTTGTTTGTTTGTTTCTTAAGTTTAGAGCTTTTGCAAATTAGAATTAAATTTTAAAATTGAGGTTTAATATATTTAAATTTAGTAGAATTGCATGAAATCTGATATATAAATAAGTAATACCAACCTAATCAATTGGGAATACTAATCTTTTCAGCAGATAATATACGTTCTTAGATATGGAACCGAGAGCAAAAAAATGTTTAAAAATATTCAATAATTTTATGTACCACAGTTAAAATTTTCTTTTAGAACTTTCATTTGTTTTAAATAAAGGTCGTTAGAAGATAGTATAAAGCTTCTTTTCCTTTTCATTTAATAACATTTAAGTTTAATTAGGATCATTTCTTTGAAATAAAGACCAGTGAATGGATGAAATTTCACATATTTTAAGGTCAAATATAAAAGATGTTTAAAAAAATACAATGTTTTAAGCAATATGTGTACAAGATATATATATCATTTCATACTTTTTTTCAAATTAAGATTTGATTGAAGCTAGAATTAAATTTTAAAATAAACATTAATTATATTTAAAAAACTTGAATTGATGCAATTTTAAGACACATCTTAAAAAGCAGTGACCAAGCAATTTGACAATAAACATCACATGACCACCTCCTCTTATGCTTGTGTATAACTGTAGTTAAAACAGGAAAAACTCACTATATATATGCACAAGCCTTCTGGCATCCATTGATTACTCTAACTTGTTGTGTGTGGCAATATATATAGTGAGTTTTGCCTGTTTTAACAATTTGACAATAACTTATTTAAGTTAGGATAATTACTTTCAGAAATAAAGAGTAATGGGCAGATAACTTCAAATATTGTAAATGGACTTCACTTAATACATATAATTTTGCTTTAAATCAATTTCATGCATAAAGAGTGTGTGTGTGTATATATATATTGTAACCGTTCGATTGTTGTCCCAACTACATAATATCACCAAAACATAAGTGCGCTAAGAATTGTAACCTCGATCACCGATCAATTCCCGCTGCACATTGTCAGCTATTAAGAGCTGTAACCAAAAGCATATCATGCCATCTATATTATGCACCAAAGACCACAACCAACATCTGGAGCAACTTACCACAGACCAAACTAATGATATAACATAAATTTTTTATATTTAATTTGATCGCAGCCAGTTACTGGAAGACTATCATATAGTATGATAAAATACATTAAACAAATTATAAGTATGTAATTTATTATCTTTCAAACCTTAATTTGCGATTTTCATTGTATGAGACCCGATGCCACCATTACAAGATGCATAATTTGAACTACATAAGATTATGAAATTTTAAACCATCTATATATTTTTAATACAAATGCTAGCCAGGTAAAGCTTTGCAATAAATAAATATAAATACTTTTCTTTTTTTATAGTTTACTATATCACTGAGACTCTTATTATACTGACAAATGACAATTTAAAAACTTAAGTAAATATATTCAACATTCATTATCTTAAATCTTTTACAGTTTAATAATCAATTTATATTGTATACTAGAATCAACTACCAAACCAAAATGATGAAAAGGTAAATGGGATTTTATTGTACCTTACACATCATAAACTACCAAAGACAAAACATCCAAATTTTTCTCAAAATATCACTAAACTCTTATATCATTTACGATAGTATACTTCAATATCTCTAAATTTATATTTTATTTTACAATGAAAATAGCAACCACATAATTTAATTATAAATCAATTTATTTACAAATTTATAATAATAATTAATTAATTCTAATTAAATAAAACAAAATAAACAAATAAAATAAATAAATTATAATCCATCGACTTTTTCAATAACATATCATAGGTACTTTTAAAACCTAACATACCTTATATTTCAATTGATATAATGAATTATTGAGAAATTATACTAAATTCAACACAACTCATGAAACATCTAATCATTTCCAGATTCAATAAACTATACGTAAACTTATAATAATATAATAAATAATATATATCTTAGGATTTAGCTATAATGCAATCATTAAATAAAGGAAAATTTAAACTTACATTAGGTAAATAATAACAACCAACAGTAATTATTTGAGGTAACTTGAATAGAAGCCGCTACAATTTAATGATCTAACTTATAAATTATACTTACAAATGGAAGAAGATGATTTAGCAGAAAACTAAAATACTTGCCCAACTATACTAGAACTAAAACAAGGAGTCATCACATAGAATAAAACACTACTTGGGATTATACACCACATAAAGTAATAAGTATAATTACACACCCGGATAACCACCCCAGGAAGAGTAAAATCAAAACAAAATAACGATAACCAGCACAGATAACCTTTAACATAAAAACAACATACTATTTACTCACATTAGCAAAACACCCCCGTTATTCGACCATTCGAAAACCTAACATTTTAGCAAAGGTCTGTAATAAATACACTAACAGACAAAGTACTAACTACTCTTAAAAAAAACATAATATAATATAAGTAATATAGTATAGGAATAGAAACTGGAAAGACCCAAATACCTCAAAAAGATACACTCATAAATATTTAGTCTTTTCACTTTTCCACCTGAATAAGTATTTTATTCAACCCCTTATTTAAACTTAAAAATAACTATGAACTTCACGCATTCATATAACGATAAAATAAATAAGCATATCACAAATACATAAACGAACAGGGTGGGACATAAATTAAATGTATACATTTTATAGTTCAATACATGAATTATAGGTGTGTTCCAAATTAAATATACTTTATAACTACAAATAGACGGAAACCTCGGGAACAATAAATATATAATACACAATTATGTTGAATTCCAACATAATTTATCCATTGTATTGTTATTATACACTATAGATAACGTTTCTCCATAAACAACTCCAAACGCGTTTAAAAAATTTTCATAGTTATAATTTCCTCCTTAAGTTCCAAGTTTATCACACCCTAATATTTATTTATCACGCAACTAGGAATACTAATATACAATAATTTAACATTCCAAACTGACAAAATAGAAAAGCTTTGATTAATTATTGAAGACTTTTTTCCAAAGGTAAACAAATATCAAAAATTGCATGTAGTAAATATTAATCAATACTATATTTTTATTAAATTAACGGAAAATAAACTTTAATACTTTACATTTTCTTTAATTTAAACTATCTTTAAAACAAATTTTATATTTATAAAACTTCGTAATTAACTTTTAATTTTTCCAAAGTGAATAATAAATATTTTAAAACACCAAACTTACAATAACCTTTAAACGGAAGCCCTTTTCAAAGTAATATTGGAAAATTATTATTAGCATTTGATCCACCTGGTTAGCCGACTTGACGACTTTAAATTTAGCAACATCTTATTATTAATACCCAGTTATTTTTTTATGAAAACTTTGGGTAACCTCTTGTTACATTTAAAAGCCTATTTACCTTGCCTTCTTTCTTCTTCTCCTCCAAACAACCCGCGACCTTTAAATGCCTCTTTTTTTTGAAAGTAATTACGTATTTATTTTTATAATTAAATTTAGTTGAACAAATGGTTTTTTAATTCAATGGAAATAATTTTTAAGACCATTTTAAACAAATAAAATATTATTATTATTTTTAATAATATTTTACCAATTTAATGTGTTGTCAAATTTTTTAAAAAGTAAACATTTGATAGAATTAGTATATGGAAAGAAGCAATTAAATTATAAAAAAAAGACAACAAGAAGGCAAAAAACCCATCCCAAAAATATTTGAATATAAGAGAGAACGTCAAAGGACAACCAAAAACACCAAAAGAAAAATAACCGCACAATATAATTTAACAAAAAATACAAAAAAAAAAAAAAAATATATATCACTAGATATTTTTGCAATAAGCTAATATGTATACTCTTTATGTACATATATTTATAATATTAATATCATCTATATTTTTATTAGCTTTTACAATGCTTTTTTACAACTCACTATTGACAGTTTCAATTTACCCAGTAATCTTCTTCAGAATTTCTATTTGCATTTCCAAAAGTTATAATTTGTATCAGAAATCAGTAAAACTTTCTCTTTAAAAATATTGACATATATATGTCACCAATTTAAAATATTAATATATCTTATCACTTTTATAGAGATTTTAAAGAAATGTACAAAATTTTAACAAATTATCTTGAACTTAAACCTATTAAATGTCAATTTTAAAATGTCAGTAAATAAATAAGAATATCATTTAAAATGAATATTTTGCAATCTTTTGATTAAATAAACATTTCAAACTGCTGTCTTTTCACTGAAAAAAATAGTTCTTAGTGTTAATCACTTATATGCACTGTGCCAATGAAAATGAAAATGTAAAATTATATTATTCTTTAAAGTGACTAGACATTTATAATTGATATATATATATATATATATATATAAATTATAAATGTCTAGTATATATATATATATGTTCACTAGATGGAGCTTACCATTAGCTCCAAACAAGCTTTAATAGCTAGCTGGTTTGTAAGGCTGGATTTGAAGACATTTATATGTCTGAAAAATTCAAGTTTTGAAGCTGATAGTAACTTATTAAATAAGTGCTCTGAGTTGGAATTTTAGATCTAGTTTCAGAAATCCTACTTCTTCACTGAGGTGAGCCATTAAGCTTAAAACCAATTGGCCTGGAGATGAGGATTTTCCGATAGAGTTTTTGAATTCTTTCTCTGTTGGCACTTATAATTAAAGCTTTTTGTGACTAGTGATAAGCTCCATCTAGTGAACATTTTAGCACAAGCTTAAAGGCAAGTTACACAATTTGTGTCTTGTTTTACTAATTATTATAAGTGTAGCCTTGAAGGTTTTTGTGATGTAATATTGCTTTAGCTATTAATATATAGCGAAACTGAACTGACATCAGACCCATATAGTTATCTGTTTTGTAAGGCTGGATATAAAGACATTTACATGTCTGAAAAATTCAAGCTTTCAAACTAATAATAATGTACTAAATAAGTGCTCTGAGTTGGAGTTTTAGACCTAGTTTCTGAAATTCTAACTCTTCACCGAGATGAGCCATTAAACTCAAAACCAATTGGTCTAAATTGGTCGAATACATATAGCTGATATATATATCTATATATTGTAATGATATATAAATATGTCGTTACATTAAATTGAAATAAAAACTTTTAAGTTCGCATATAAAAATAAGTGTATTAAAAAGAAAAAAAACTAAACCTAAAATTAAAATCCAAATTTAATTTTTAATAAAAAAAAAATTATTTTAAAAATAAAAAAATTAAAAAAAAAAAAAAAAAAAAATACCCTCTAAAAAAAAAACAATTTTTTAAATAAAAATAAATATTTTTTTTTTTTTTTTTAAATTTATTTAATTTTTAATTTTTTTTTTTTTTTTTTTTTTTTTTTTTTTTTTTTTTTTTTATTTTTTTATTTTTTTTTTTTTATTTTTTTTTTTAAATTTTTTTTTTTTTAAATTAAAATTTTTATATATTTTTATTTTTATTTTGAACACCCCTTTTTTTTTTTTTTTCTTCCTTTTTAAGGTAGGGAAAATTTTTTTCAAAAGTATCTATTTTATATCAAAAAAAATATTAACCTCATGAAATTAAAAAAAAAAAAAAAAAAAAAAAAAAATTAAAAATTTCCCCCAATTAAATTTTTTTTTTAAAAAAAATATTTTTTTTTTATTTTTTGTTTTTTTTTTTTTTTTTTAAAAAAAAATTTTTTTTTTTCCCCCCCCCAAAAGGGAAAAAAAAGAAAATATAAAAAAAAAGGGAAAAACACCGCACCCCCCCCCTTTATAAAATTTTTACCAAAAACGAGGGGCGCGGGGGGAGGGGAAATTTTTTTTTGGTTGAATCTCACTTTCATTTTAATATATATATATCACTAAAAAAATTTTGCTATAAGTCTAAAATCTTTTTTTTTATGTATATAACATATTTAATATGCGTAAATACTAATATATATGTATGTAAGTGATTGAAAGTATGAAAGAGTTTTTCATACTTTAAATTATGATAGACAAAAGTGTTAACATTTAATTTTGTTTAAATATATAGAATAAGAAATAAATTAATACATATTGAATAAAAGGCACAAATATCAAGTCAAATAAAAACCATTCACCTTTTTGGTATTCTATTTTTTTAGAACTTTAAAATATCAATATGAACAATTTTTCTAATAATAAATCTTTTTTTTTTGAAAGATTTTAGAATATTTTATAGATAATTTTGCAAATTTGAATTAATACATAGATGTTTTTTTTTTAAAAAAAAAAAAAAAAGATGATTGCAAATTCCTGAAGTTTACAAATTTAAAGGATTAGAGATAATATTTTCTTTTATTAAATGCTTTTGTTGACCTTGACTAAAAAGCAAAAAAATAATTTGTTCTTCAATCACAATTGAGGTCTTTAGATTTAATGTGAAATAAAACCATTGGTCTAGAAACTAATTAAGTCAGTTCCTAATTTTTATAACAAGGGATTAACTTAATTATCTCTGCATCCCTTTCCCCCATGCTTTTATTTTATGCTAAATCTAAAAAAACCTAATTGTGGTTGAAGAAAAAAGTAATTTTTTTTGCTTTTTAGTGCACATTCCAATAAAAGCATTTAATGTAAAAAAAAAAAAATTAATTTCTAGTATTTTTAAGATAACTTTCATTTTTGAAATAATAAAAAAATTATAGTTTTAATGAACATTTCTGACAAATGTAAATTTTTACAAACAAAAATTCATTTTATAAAAATATAAATCATGAAAATGATTAGAAAATTAGTCACATACAATTGTTCAAGATACTATATATATGAAATATTAAACTATTTTTCATTTAAAAAAATTTCATAAGGTATATCTATCAAAAAGTATTTATTTCAAATCTAATTCTTATATGTTGTTGTCCAACTGCTGATCTTAGATTTTATATTAGATAAAAAGTAATATCCCAATGTTTGTGGCTGAGAGATTTGTAATAAAATAATTAAAATATATCAAACATTTTAAAATTTTTATCATGTATGCATCAAACTAGTATGTGTAATCCATTGAAATATAAATGCAATATTGATATTAAAGTAACATATAGACACATAGGAACAAATCTTATGTATATATGTGTGTAGATAATTAAAAAATATGTTAAAAGAATGCTAAGTCAAGCTTTCACTCCAGGCCATCTTTATCAAAATTAGACTCAAATACATCTATTATTTGATAAAAATGTTCTCGATTCCCAAATTTGGTTTAGAAATTTTTTAATTTTTAATGCTCTGTTATTTATAGTCTACATACTTTTGCTGAATATAATTTTACATTTCATTTTAAGTATTTTATTATATGTGCATGTGTATTAATATAAAGAAATACTACAAGAGATGATAGACAAATGCTGTTTTTTATTCATCATGTGTAAATGTCAACATCTTTTGTTACAGTAGAAAACTCTGGAGATCAAGACCAGAGTACCATGGCCCAGTTGATACTTTTAGTGCTCAAATTTCTTAGGCACTGTTGAACAATTAACAATTTAGTACGTTTTATTACATATAATTTAATATAATATTATTTATACATATTGACAATGTAAAAATTTACTACATGTAAATAATAATGTCTATTTTGAAGATTTATATTTGTAACATTTAATCGCTATAGTTTTGAGACTATCTGAAAAAAAAAAAAAAACATATCGTTGTAACAATTATAATTTCAAAAGCAAATGTATTTTATTTTATATACACATATTTTAATTTCATCATCTATAATATAGCTAACTATTCAATCTATAGTATATACTGATCAGTAGGTTATTACATCGTGAAGATACATTATTAGTTCACTAATATTGAACGGCATTTATTTTGTAATGAGTTTGATATAATTTATTTCATATATATATATATAATTTATAGTTAGTAGAAGGTTAAACTAATTACTTTGCTTTCCAATTTTAATCCTTAAAATGTAATGTTTTTTTTTAATTGGTAGATCTGAAAAGATCAATATTACTTTGAACTTTTTTTTAATCTCAGATATTTCATAAATAATACTTTTTTAATTATATAAAAAAACACAACTAAAAAAAAGATTATTAAAAAATGTACCTCTCTAGTATATATGTGTAAATCATTTTGTATTTTTAGAATAAATAAAATCCCTCAAAATAAACATATGTATATTTGCATTTGTAATAAGTAATTTATAATGTATTTTCTTTACTTAATTTTTGGAAACGAATTTTATTAATTAAGCGTGTTTTCAATTGCTCTGTATGCAACTGTCTTGGTAATAAAAAACATATTGCTATAATATAATTCATTTTCTGAAAAACATTATAGATATTGACCAATTATTGATTTGCATTCTAGATTGACAGGTAGTATATTTCTGAGCTTGCACAGCTAATTTAATAATTTTTTGCATTTGAAAAAATATTGTGGCTGCATATTTTACTAGATTTGAAGATGAAATCCCTCATTAATTTAATTATTGGCTTTTTACCTCTGAGTTTAAGATCAAGAAACACCATGGTCTTTCTTCTCAGCCTGATAAGGCAGAATGAATGTTTGTGTAAATGACAAATATTTTTCCAATACATATATACAATTATGACAGACAAAAATAAAGCATGGCCCTTATTCCCAGGAGGCTGTAAAGTCACCAACCAAGGCAGCGGTTGGTGGCCAAAGGTGGAGGGTGCTAAGAATCCCCTGATTGCGGACCCAGGCTGCCATTTGATGACGACTTTTTATTTAGGTACTTACAACTGCAGATCACTTTCAAGTGAAGGAAGATTGCAAGAATTAGAAAAAGAATTGTCTTATATTAAATGGGACATTATTGGACTTTGTGAAGTTGGAAGAAAAGGTGAAGAAACAATTAATTTAAAAAGTGGACATATACTCTATTATAAAGGCACATATATTGGAAATACAAGTGGAGTAGGATTCATTATAAATAAAAAATGGAAGACAATATTGTGGAGATTGATGGTGTATCAGACAGAGTTGCAAGATTAGTTATACAACTTAATAGCAGATACCAAATGCAGATAATTCAGATTTATGCCCCCAACAAGTTCTCATAGTGATGAAGTAGTAGAAGATTTTTATATGGATGTACAAAAGGCTTTTGATCACAGTAAACAACATTTTAAAATTGTTATGGGAGACTTTAATGCTAGAATTGGTAGACAAATGAAAGATGAAATTGTTGTAGGTAATTTTGGTTATGGTAATAGAAATGAGAGAGGACATAGACTTGTGGAGTTTCCAGAAAAAGAAATAACTTTATATTATGAATTCATTTTTTGAGAAAAATGTTAAAAGGAAATGGACATGGAAGCATCCAAATGAAGGTACAGCAGAATTGGATTATATTTTGAGTAACAGGAAATACATATTTCAAGATTGTAATGTTCTTAATAAATTTAACACAGGAAGTGATCATCGATTAGTAAGGTGTAAGTTACGTGTTAATGTAAAACTAGAGAGACAAAAATTATTAAAAAAACAATATTTACAGTTGATATTCTTAATCTTCAGAAACATTCTAATGAATTTAAATTAAAACTTACAAATAAGTTTCAAGTGTTAGGAGATTTTGAACATGATTCAGATTTGAATGAAATTAATATGAAAATAACTGATACACTTTTAAAAACTGCAACAAAGATAGCTGGTAAAAAAAAGCAGCAATTGACTAATAAAATTTCTACTGAGACTAGAGAATTTATGAAGAAAAGAAGGAATATGAAGATATACAAAAATGATGTATTAAAAAGAATTGAATATCTCGAATTTTGTAAAATAGTACGGAAAAGAGTTGAAAATGATATAAGAAAGTATAACTGTGAAATAGCAAGGAAAGCTGTAGAAGAAAATAAAAGTCTCAAGAATGTTGAACAACATTTTGGTATTGGTAGGAAATTTATATCTGCAATAAGAAAAAAAGATTGAATTATTACTAAAAAGAGAGATGACATCATGAAATTGGTAGAAGATTTTTATCAAGAATTATATAGTAATAAAGAACAAGTACCTTCTATATCTATTACATCTTCCGAGTTGCCCAGAATTTTAAATGAAGAAGTGAGACATGCAATTAAATGTATGAAAAAACGAAAGGCTCCAGGAAATGGTGGAATTATAATTGATATATTAAAAGAAGCAGGTGAAGAAATAGAAACAATTTTAGCAAAGTTATATACCAAATGTCTAAATGATAAAGATGTACCGGAAGATTGGAAGAATACAGTAATAATATTAATATTTAAAAAAGGTGATAAAGAAGATATTAGAAATTACAGACCTATCAGCCTTTTATCAGTTTTATATAAAATTTTTACCAAGTTAATTACAACTCGTCTACAGAGAACTTTGGATTTCCACCAACCAAGAGAACAAGCTGGATTTAAAAGTGTTTTTAGTACAATAGATCATATCCAGGTATTGAGAGAAGTCATAGAAAGGACAAATGAATATGAGTTGTCATTATGTTTTGGATTTGTAGATTATGAAAAGGCATTCGATTCTATACACATTTCTTCAGTGATTAAAGCATTGGATCATCAAAATATAGATCCAGGATATTGTCATATTTTAAAGAATATTTATAAAAATGCAACAGCAACAATTAGATTACATAATGGTACTGGAAAAATCAACATTGAGAAAGGTGTAAGACAAGGTGACTCCATATCTCCAAAACTTTTACAGCAATGCTGCAAAAAGTATTTTGTGGATTAAGATGGGGAACTAAAGGAATGAAAGTAAATGGAGAGTATTTAAGTCATTTATATTTTGCAGATGATGTAGTTGTTTTTGAAAATAATGCTTCAGAGCTGCAGGAAATGTTGCAGGAGTTAGCAGATGAAAGTAGAAAAGTAGGACTAAAGATAAATGTTAAAAAGACTAAAGTAATGTTTAATCGATTTGCTCAAAATATGAAAATAAAGATTGATTATGAAGAATTAGAAGAAGTTAACAGTTACAAATACCTTGGTCAGATTATTAATACAGATGGAAACATAATAGAGGAAAGTAATCATAGAATTAAACTTGGTTGGAGTGCTTTTGGTAGAAATAACTTGATACTAAAAGTAAATATGCCTATGTGTTTGAAAAGAATGGTTTTTAACAAATGTGTTTTACCAGTTCTTACTTATGGATCTGAGACTTGGACACTTAAAAGATGAGAAATACAGAGATATCAGACCATTCAAAGGAGTATGGAGAGATGTATGTTGGTAGTAACAAGAAGTGATCGAAAACACAATGTATAGGTAAGACAACAAACAGGTGTTATTGACTTTATTGAAAAAATTAAAAGATTGAAATGTAGTTGGGCTGGACATATTGCTAGAAGAAATGATAATAGATGGACAATTGAAATTTTAAACTGGATTCCAAGAGATTGTAAAAGACCCAGAAAGAGACCACATGTGAGATGGATGGATAAAATAAGAAAATGTGCAGGGGTGTTGTGGAAAAGAGAAGCTAAAGATCGGAGAAGATGGATTAAACTTAGAGAGACCTTAATCCTGCAGTGGATTGATAATGGTTGATGATGATGATACATATATAATTTTTAATTAATGATATTTTATTTGTATTATAAATATATGTGTGTGTGAATGTAAAAAATGTTTTAAAAGTGATTCACTACAAAATAAAAAGCTCTCCAGCAGTCCCAGAAAAATTCTGCACTAGAATGTATTGCTAATCAGGCTTTCAAATAACAAACTTTAGAGTAAAGACCTCTTCAATAAATTCTAACTAAGAAACAATGGAGAAAGTCTTATTCATCTACTCATCAGATTTTTTTATTTCTGTGTACAACTTTGAGTCTTTTATATCATTATTTAATCATCTAGTCAGCAATAATTATAAAAAATCATCAAAAATTTGCAAAACATTTACAATTATTCTGACTATCCCTCTTTTTATATATATTCTTGCACATAAATCATTTATAAAATAACCATAACTGTTTGAGAGTGAGTTAAAGCTGATAATTGGTGCATCTGGAGAAAAGGCTAGATTAGCTGAATGCCCCCAAATGCTTCTGAACCCACTATTACCCCCCTAGAAATTTTCATCACCCACTGGGGAGAAGTATCGCCCACTTTGGGAAACACTGATATAAACCAATATTAGTTCTATGATTATGAACAACCTAGTCAAAAGCAATGCTAAGCTGTAATTTTAAATAATCTTTCCAGCATAGTGTACTATCACTATTTACTTTGTGGTATTTAATATAAGTAATAATTAATAGCAATGAATAATTTTAACATAGACTTTGTTGTTATTGTTATTGAATATATAACATTGATAATAATTGATTATAATAAATATTTTTTCTTCAAAAATGTAAAGGATATAAGATCTTCCCATTTTCGTAAAAAAAGACTTTAGCTATTTTTAAGTTGTTTTTTTTTTTTATCTTTTATTGTGAAATGTTGTTTTTCAGTCTTAATAAGTAAAAAGGGAATTAACTTAAAGAAAGTGTTAATTAATTTAGTAATAAGAATGAATAATTTTATATTATTTACTAAATAAAATTATATTTTTATAGAAATGTGATAAATTTGAAATTGTCATATCTTTTCTGAATTTATTGATTTATTAGTTAATTTCATTAAATAATTGTTTAAAAAGATAATGGTGTTAATATTTTTATTTCTCCAGCTATCTATTCTAAGAATTGGCAGTGTGCTATTTGATTTCATCATAGCATGGTGCTTTAAACAATTTGCAGTTTATTCCACTAAGACTATTTAAATTAAGGTGGATTAAGCATATCCATTTATATTTTCTCTTGTTCACTATCTCTATGATTCTTGTGATTTTATGTTTGCCCTAGAGCAGTAACTGTTAATTTAAATTATATATATATATATGTTATACTTAATGTTTTCACGGTTATATGATGTAGATAAATTATAAGTTTTTGGGATGTACCATGTCTTATTTTCCATTGAGCACCGATATTTTAACGGAATAGCAACCGCCATTTTCAAGGTTAACTTTTGAAAGAAAAACCGTTAGATCTTAACAAATAACGTGACTGTGTGCGAGATGAGAAATGAGATTCCAGTTCAACATTTACAATATGAGGCTTATAAAAATGTTTATTTTCCTCAGTATATTTACCTGTTAATTTTAAGTTAATATTGGATAAAAAGAGAGGTTTCCACATAGCTGGAATACGTTGTGCTTCATCAGTTCTATTTAAACTAGTAGGTCTCTTTAATATTTCAATTGACTCTCTCATGGTTCTTAAATCATATCTTTCCAAATTAGCAAGTAGTTTTGTATTGTCAAAATTAGGTGTGTGACCAGTTTCTAAATAATGGGAAGTAAAAACTGATGTACTAATTTTTTGTTGAAAAGCATTTTTATGTTCCTTAATTCTGACATTAATTCGTCTATTAGACTGACCCATGTAGTCTCTTGAGCACTGGAAACATGGAATTTCATAAACTCCTTGGTGTTCCAAAAGTATTCTGTCTTTAGGTTTATACAAAAAATCACCAATTTTTTTGCCAGTAGAAAAAGTGGTCTTTATATTAAAACAAGATAGTCTTCTACTGATTTTATCAGTAACCCCCTAATGTAAGGCAAAATTACTCTATTAAAAGAGGAATTATCAATTCTATCCTCTTTTTTCTTTTTAGTATTAATGTTATATAAAGCCTTACATATGATGTTTTTATTATAATTATTAGAAAGCAGAATACTTTTTGTAA
Organism: Epiperipatus broadwayi; assembly: GCA_028023455.1. Classification (NCBI taxonomy): domain Eukaryota; kingdom Metazoa; phylum Onychophora; class Udeonychophora; order Euonychophora; family Peripatidae; genus Epiperipatus; species Epiperipatus broadwayi. The sequence goes on from JAQFVV010000018.1 coordinate 3,901,066, forward strand.
GTTTATATGAGGCATATTTTTATGTATAGACATTGAGATGGATCTCTGGATGATGTAAAGGTCATTAGTTTATTTATATGCTCAAAATACCAAATAGTTAAGAGCATTGATGATGATCAGGATCCCAGAATTTCTATTATAATAAATACTCTAGCACTTAAGTATGCACCTGCAGATAATTGTTTTTGTATTAAGCTCTAAGTTTGGCATAAGCTAGATAATTAGTCTACATGTTTTATAAAGTAAGGAATAATTGTTGATTACTTATGTTTAATGTTGGAGATGTAACTTATAATTGCTGTATTTACTTATTTTAGCCTATATTGATTCTCTCATGTTTCTTTTAAATTTTTTGATGATTATTCATTAATAATATTAATTCCTCTTAATTTCAATATTTGGGATGATGATGTCTTGTCATTCTATAAAAGAGAATTTTAGTTTTTAAGAAAAAACAAAAATGTGTGATAAATGTGATTTGAGTAGAATTTTATTTTAATAAATATTTTTTCTTTATTATAATATATTGCTTGTCATTATAATTATATACTGCATTAAATATAATTATACAAGACATTAATCACTTTAAAACATAATAATTACGGTTACATTTAATATTATTATCAATATAATTAAAACTTATTACAATAAATATATCTTTATATATACATATTACGTGATGTTATTTATGTAATACTTAAATACTATTTAATTAAAATTAAAAATGTTATAACTATTGCTGTTGGTAGTAAAAAAAATATGGCCCTGGTTGAAGGTGAAAATATAAAAGTGATTAACTATTAATTGCATGACTAATGGTATTAATTGTATATAATATTAAAAACAAAAGTAATAAATAAAACGATTTTGTAAAAGAGAGGAGATCGTTGTAAAAAAATATGATCAGGATCCAGCTTTTTTATTTTCAAAGTGCCAAAGAAGTGAGATCCAAAATAAGCTGCTAAATTGAAAATTAATTTGATAACTAATAATTCATATAACCAGTTTATTAATTAAATGAAATACATTTAGTATTATCAATTGTCAAAAATAATGAATATAATTTTTGAGTGCATAGAGTGAGGTGACAAAGAGTCATTTTCAAAAGAAAGTATTTACATTCGAATATCAGCCTTTCAAGCTAATTGTGCAAATGCTTTGCGAGTGTTAATAATAAATGAATACTTTCTCACCATTACAAGATATAGTATTTATGCAGGAATAAAAGAAATCCTCTTATCCCTACAACTCAAATATTTATATACTGGCAAAGAAAGCGTGACGATAGAACAGTCACTTTAAATTACTCTATACTATGTCTGAATAAATGACGTTGATGAAATTGTTTAGAATTTACTAAACGTCATTCCAACTGAAACTTAATCATATATAAATAAGCATTTATTTTATATAGCGTCTGTATACAATAGTATTTACATTCGAATATCAGCCTTTCAAGCTAATTGTGCAAACGCTTTGCGAGTGTTAATAATAAATGAATACTTTCTCACCAATACAAGATATAGTATTGTATTGGTGAGAAAGTATTCATTTATTATTAACACTAGCAAAGCATTTGCACAATTAGCTTGAAAGGCTGATATTCGAATGTAAATACAATTGTATACAGATGCTATATAAAACAAATGCTTATTTATAAAAGAAAATATTGCAAAGTTGAAATGTTTATCAAATGCAACACAGGAAATTATTAGCAATTGTAAGATAAATATTAAAGTAATGCCATGGAATAAAAATACTCAGAAAGACAGTCTTAACAGTTAATATATGTAATCTTTATAAATAGTCAGTGAATTTAAACTAAAATTTGTAATTCGTTTATACTATTAATAAACTTATAAAATAGTTTAGATTTTTTTTAAAAAGTTGATATTCTAATAAAATATTTAATTAAAGAATACAAAAAGCAACAATTTATAAATACTATTCAATTCAAACAAGATCATTACAGCTGAAAAGAAATATTATAAAAATATTTTGAATGACTCTTTTAGAAAAAAATAAAAATATGAAATGTTATACAAGATAAAAAAGAAGTTATATAAACATAAAATTATTCAACCAATCTCAGATAATGTGCTATTTCTTGAATATTATAAATGACTGGGCACTCTCGCACTGGTAAGAATTTAAAAAACTTAAGTGAGTCATTTAAGTTTAGAGCTACATTCTATATACACCAACTCTTACAGATCATGCTTAAATCAGGGCTTGAGTTTATAGTGTCTTTCTCCTGAGATGATTTTAAATAGATTTGCACAATTGAATATATGATTATAACATAAGGCACACAATAGACTCAAGCCCTGATTTAAGCATCGTCTGTAGGAGTTGCTGTGTATAGAATGTAAGCTCTAAACTTAAGTGATTCACTTACATTTTTTAAATTTTTACTGGTGGGTGAGTGAAAGAAATCTATGGTAGAAAACTATTCTCAAAAATATAAAAAAAATTTTGCATATCATAAATTATATGAAATAGTTGTATATAAAACTATATAGTAGTTTTTTAAAAGTAGAAAACAAAGTGGTTTCTATAATTACATATTTTTAAAACTCTTAATTACGTTAAATAAATGTGAAGAAGTTGTAATTAAATCTCTTAAAAATAAAAATAGAAAATGTTGAATTTATTGTATGATTTTTAAATTAAAATTAACCCCTATTCACTATCCACACAACACTTTCCACATTATAAAAGAAACTGCTATAATATAGACCATCTGTGTACCCTTTACCACAAAGATTCAGAATCGCAAGACCATCTTTTTTTTCATGCCAAGGAACTTAATAATATTATGTTCTATAATATATACATTCTTCAAAAATAAAAAATAAATACAAATAGCTTATTTTATTCTTTAAAAAAGGAGTCTTTGCTGACATTAGGATCAGTGTATTCATCCTATATGCTTTAAGATGTGCAATGTGTAAATTCAAATATAACAATAACCCAAAACACACACTAACCCATTCAAAAATAAACTAAATATTATATGTCAAACGACAAAAGAATAACAAAGGAAAAATCTTTCATTGATACCTGCTCTCAATTTCTGATACCTTCATACCTATAAAAAAGAAATCAACATTCAAGGTTAATCAATCTGAAATTAAAAGCAAAAACTAAAAGGTACCATTTGTCACCATTTTAATACCTCAGGTAAAATTCAGCTCATCCAATTCTCAACTTTTGCTTGCTTTCAAAACAATGTGTTATTTGTAGTTTTAGCAATCACTAATAATATATAGACAAAAGAAATAATGTAATATTTTTTACATTGTTGAACAAAATCATTTGGAAAATATTAAAATTACAAGTTGTCAGCAGAATTGCATATTATATATTTAAATAATAAAAATAGGCCAAAAAAACTGAAGTCACTAATATTGATATTTATGTAAGATTAGTGGGAAGATATAAAAAATCTAATATCTGTCTTATTCTTATCAAGCTTATTCAAGATTTTTACAAAAATCATTACAATTTATCACCAAAGAATCTTGAATTGAGACTAATTAAAAACAATAGAACTTCTAGTATTAAAAAGAATTATAAAGAAATCCTCAGAATATGAATTTCCATCTAAATGTGAATGTGTTGATTAAGAATTCACATTTCATTATCTAATACATCTTAAATAGTCTATTAAAATTTTAGAATCTGAAAACATATACCTAGATTATTGTTAAAATATGAAGAATGTGTAACACCAGTGAAGAGACTATACAGATGTCTTAAGAAAATTACTATTGACAAGCAAGAGTGGGCCACATTTTCTTTATAAAACATTTTGCAAACATTTTATGGAAAGTAATTTGTGGATTAAAATGAGAAAATAAGAGAATAAAAATAAATGTAAATTGTAGAAAACTTCTATACTTTACACATAATGTGATTGGTTGACTTATAATAATTGTTCCCTTCCGGAATTATTACATAAATTGTTAAATTTAAATAAGAAAGTATGATTAATGTCTAAAGTTCAATCATTTTTTTTTAAAAAAAGATGAAGTTTAATAATACAATTATAAAAAATGAACACCTATAAATACTTTAATACAGATTGAAACATAATGGAATAAATTAATTATAGAATTAAAATTGGAAGGAGTGTTTTATAGAAATATCTTAGTATTAAAAATATGTATATGTTAACTGTCATTGTATAAATAAAGAATTTTATCACTATGACAATATAGACTTACAATAGTTCAGCAAACTATTGCAGGATTGCAGAAGTACATGAAAGAAAAAATAACTGGTTACCACTATCATTTTAAAAATATTTAAAAAATTTATGATATTGGGAGTAATAGATCTCTAAAAAATGGCAATAGTTGAACAATTAAGTTTTAACTAAATGCTTGAAGATTATAAAAGGTCTAGAAGGAGATCACTAAGATATTTGCAAAAGCAGTAATAAAATTTATTAGAATCATAAAAGGAAGAGAAGCTTTAGATAACAAAACTTGATTAAAATTGAAGATTAGCTATTCGACTCATTCTGCAGTGGTTTGATTATGATTGGAAATCAGAATATTAATGCCTATTATCAAAGTAAAATTAAAATAATTTATTAAATAAAGAAATTAGAGGGGATTTAAATATTATACAAAGAAATACATGTAAAGCGATAAACAGTAGTGAATAAATTATAAAAAATAATGTATTTCCACAAATTACTTATTATTTAGTAAAAATCTTTTCATGATAAAATGTTATTTTGTCAAAAATAATATTTTTTAATAGTCGTTAGTTAGAGTTTTACTAAAGTTTTACTCATTCTCTTGATTATACTTTCCATTTCTTATTTTATTTTGAACTTAGTTTCAAACTCTTTCCTTTTACAGTCATTATAAATAAAATCTCCATTTTTATTAATATTTCTCATTGGCTTTGATTATTTCTATTTGTTGTTTCCAATATTAATGACTGAAACAGTTCATTACTATTATAATAATGACAAAGTATCTTTTCCTGAAAACAATTTTAAACTATTTTTGCCTACTGCTGTGAAAATATTTTAAATAAAAAGATGTTAACATTAAAAAGATAATTTTTTAAGGTTCCAAAGCTCTCAACATGCTAATATAGACAATGATGTTTCCTGGGTTTTTTTATCTGTCATAACATGAATAAACCCAAACCATTTGGACTGCAAGTTTTTAATTTCTGTGTACAAGAAAGAAAAATCTTCAGCCAATATTTCCAACTGAACCTTGAATATGCAAATTAGCAATCAAAAAAAGCTTGTTATGTAAATGTGGAAATGAATAAAAAATTGCATCAATGGTACTTTGAAGGTTTTGCTTTCTTAGTAAAGGAGACTGAACTGAAAGATTTTTTTTATGTGTCATAGCATCTCCGGGAAGAGAACCCACTAAACTGGGACAACTGCTTGTAAGGAGGCTGTGCTGACCATTCAACTACCAACTCTTGACAAATGAAAGATTTTAGTTCATAAAAATGCATTTTTTACTATTAGATATTATTGAATCATAATTTATTCTAATATTGTTTTTATTACTGAAGTCTTTCATTTTCAGCTGTTATAAATATAATCTATTTGATTTGTCAACTTTTTTGATAATATTTATATGTATAAAAGGCATTAAAATCATTATTTAGATTCAATTACAATAAAAGAAATTTCAACATATACTGTTGGACATAATTCCGTGATTACATATTGATATTCATTAGATTTTGTAAATATTTATTGTTCAAACAACTTAATGAATTTATCAGAAGAAAAATTTGTAATCAAAGTTTACATTTAAAACGTTATTAGAATTTTAAAAGATGAAACTTAAAAGAACCAAAAAATATTGGATAATACTAATTAGGAAATTGCCAAAATGCTAAGTTTATGCATGGGTAGCACTATTTGATAGGTTTCAAAATAATCAGGTACATACTTGAGATTTGAAGAAATAAAACTTCAGTAGCAAAAGCGAACAGGAACAGAATGTGGAATCTATAAATTCGACATATAATTTTTAAAAAAAGTCAAAAAATTGATCAATATCCTAAATATTATCTAGAATATAATTGATAATGGTTGCTATTTTAATAAGTAACAAATAATGCGTTAGTAATAAGCGATATTAAGGAATAAATCATTCTTTTTGCAGATAGTAGCTATAATAAGATTTATTTATTTTTATTAATGCATTTTAATTTTAGTGCAATGTTTATTATGCGTGCACGTGTGTTTGTGTGCGAGTGGGAACGTGAATAAATAAATATTAAGGCTTTCTTACAGGCATAATTTAATATTAACAAATGCTAAAATGCTATTCAATATAAAAAGCATAACACTGATATTCGTTCACATGGTTAAATATAACCAACCTGACGCGATTATTAATGAAACATTTAATCTCTGCATTTGGAATACTTATTAAAATGTGTAAAGATTGTAGAATGGATAAAATTTGTCTCTATTTTTATAGTACGTGTTTAATGTTATAAAACAGTTTTGAATAACATATTTAATTACAATTGTGTTTACTAATAATTTTGTTTACAAAATTCTTGTAAAAAAAAACAAAACTGCGAAGTATTTATTAAAACAAGAAGCTATATTTTCAATGTGGTTATAAATATTACGTAAAACATAATCATATAATGTGAGAGAGATTGGTCTGTCTGTATTGTTTTTATACTGAACAGCATTAATTAATTTTTAAGTCGTGAAGTATCCTAAAACTGATTCGCATGATTATATATGTATATAATCTCATTTTAGATTTTAGATGGAATTAAAGATAAATCAATTGAATTTGAATAATGCTAAATGTGCATTCAAGATTGATAAAAAACATTAGCAACTTGGTTATACTAATAACATGTGTCCTTATAGTTGAAACAAGATATAGTTTGAAAAGATTTATTAAAATATTTAAAGAACAATAAAATAATAATGTTATAGTTAAACATGAAAATTATAAATATTTTGAAGATAAAAGCAACAGATTATATTAAAAATGATAATAAAACATTGAAATTATCACCAGTTTTTGTTTTTAGATAATTAATAAGTACTAAAGAATTTATCAGAAAAACATTTTATAACAGTGCATAGATCATAAAACAAGCCTTGAAAAAGATTTTAGAGCAATTTTTTTTATGGATATTTAAAAAAGAGTTAAAAAATATTTGTCCATTTTAACTCTGATTTTTTTCTTAAGTAACAAATGAATTTTTAACCAGATTAAACATTAAATAACTTTTGAAGCTTAAATAGCCAAATTTAAACTGTTGCATATATGGTAGACTTGTTCATAGATTATATAATTCATTAAGAAATTGTAAAATTTATCAGAAAGATTGGTAATAAGAGATATCATCGTAGAAATAATTACACCATTGATTCTGAAAAAATTATCAACTAGACAATTTCTAATAATAAAAATAATTGTTTATAATTCTTTTAATGAGTCTACAATGTATTTGTATTTTCTCATAAAATAATGATAGTGTCGTTTATTCGTTATATAGGCTTCTATATTCAAGATTACCTCTTTTATTAGATAAAAACTTTGAATTGCTAAAGCATTGAATATTTTTTGAAAAAATTAGCAAACAATGCTTTTGATATTTTTACAAATAAATTTTGAACATTTTTTAGTAAGTCTAAATTTTCCAATCAAATTATTTATTATTAAATCTATCAGCACAAAAATTTTATTTATAAACAAAATTTATCTTTTTAACTACTATTAATTATAAATAAGTTTAAAAAATACTCTATATTAAGATGAAACTTGTACGGGTTTTCCTAACTATCAAATTGTTTACAGCTAACAATTTTAAACTTTTCTTTGATGTGTTATCTTAATTTTTATCGTTTAAAAATATCCCAGCCTCTTTTAAGATAACTATAAATATGTTTATCAATCAAGACTTAATATATATATATTGTAACGAGCTGGTGAATTCCACAAGAGATAGGGGGAACGCATCTTACTATGGTCGGACTTTATGCAAGTGATTACAAGATGAAATACATAACTTATGATTGTACCTACTTCCAATAGACTAGCTCTACCTATTTTTATTAATCTAGATGCAATTTGGGTCAGTTCATCCAATTCTCACCCCCTTTTAGCCACATTATACCACAGTATTCGAACTCAGGGAGTAATTGCTTGAGCTCTCTTATTAGGGAAGAAGATCACACTGATAGTAGTTATTGCACCTCTATATAGGTGATAATTAATTACCAAAAATAAATTAAGCATAAGATATATATAAAAAATATGTATGTGCAGTATAAGTATATATGTATTGAAAGTTATAATAAATGACTTAAATATGTATATGTATTTCCTCTATCATAATAATAATATTAATAAGTGTAAAACTAAATAAGATAATAATATTTATAATGGGTATGTAAATAATGAAGAACTATAAAGCTGATGGTGGACATGGAAATAATGATGAGCTAGAGACCAAATTAAAAATAATGAATTATATAAACTTTTATTGATTAACAAAAATATAAAGTACGAATAACAATTTAATCTGACACAGGTAATTTATTTTGTCAAGAATGAATTTCTACCATATTGATATCTATAATGATATTAATAAAAATAAAATCCTCACTCTCAACCCAATCGTAGAAGTTCATGTACTTGATCAATTATTTACAACAACGAACATGTAAAAGTATTATATATATACATGATTGCAATTTTAGCTGGCTAATTTAAAATATATATACAAACATAACAAAAAAAAATTATCTTTGTTGTCTAGATAGATCAATGGTTATAAATCATTCATTTAAAAGTAATATAAAAGTAAGCTTAATTAATATACTGTGAGATAACATTAAAATCTCTGACCTCTCATTTTTCTTTATGTTGTCAAAGTTAGTCAGATGAGGAGGTCAAAACTAGTAATTTTTTATACAATTGAAGATGATAAAAAAAATATTTCAATCTAATATTTTCCCCCTCATTACTCTCATACAGAATTTCCCTAAAATTATAACACATTGGCTTTCAATTGTAGAAAATGAAAAGATACACAAAACTTACAAATAGACAAAAATAAAAATAAAACAAAAATCTCAATTCTTATCCCATTATGTTAATTAAAGTTCAATGAGTCTGCTGGAAACTGTTTATTTTCCAAATAAGTTCCTATGAATGGAGATGAAGTTCTGCTCCTGCAAAGAATAAAAATTTCTTGTCTGGATCAAGAAGCAATAATATTCTCCAATTATCCTGTCTTGGATTTGGTTAGGCATTTTATTTAAAGCAAAAGATGGGTTTCAAGTTTCCTCTAAATGGGCAGCTAAAATCTTTAAACTTTCGTGGCTATATTGATGACATATTATTACCCTATGGTATAAACTGTTCAGCAAGCAATCATGGTATAAAAGTAATATATATTTATTGATTTATTTGCTTCTTAAGATTTCAGTGATGATATTACTATATATCAAAACAGTTGATTATTGAATATTATTGTAACAACATAAATTTAACTAAAATTATCTAATTAGCAAATAATTAAATCTTCTTTAAATTACTTATTCCACTTCAAATGATTGCTTTAAAATTTCAGCCTTTGATCATTTTGAATAATATTTAAAATATATATATATAAATTCGAACCTATACATCCATTTTTGTATTTGAATTTCTTTAAACAGCAAAAAAATGTTCTATCTCTGAATGCAGAAGACAATATAACAATTAATAACACGTTATAGGTCGTAGGTCATGTGAAGTTGTTTTCTTTTTAAGTATATCAATCTTGACATTTCCCATTGTTTAGCAGATGTAATATATATAAATGGGATTAAAACAATAATAATCTATAAATATTTTAAATTTTGTTTCTACAATTGGTTGCTATGTGATTAGATTTTAATTCAGTCATTGTTTTTGAGATTTAATTTTTATTATTTCTTTAAAAATAAAAAGATGTTTGTGTAAATGTATATGTTGGAAAGAAAAAAGGTTAATATGATAATTTGCTTGGCAATTTATTGATTAAGCAAATATGTTTATGTGGCTCCAATTGGCAGAGTGTCTTAAATAATTGGATGGTGTATCACATTGTAGCTCATCACTACAATATATATATTGTACTGGTCAAAAAACCACCCACACCAACAACCTAAACTCAAAGTCGGATTCAAACTCAGTCGAACCAAACTTAATTCAAACCCAACTCACGAGTTCAGATCAAATCAATGGATGACATAAGTCGACGATACATGACTTTGCATCAAGAAACTAGCTCAACAGATGATGATGATTGGAGACCCCTGATCTGACTTTACGAATGTACAATAAATTAACTAAGGATATTTTTAAGTCAACTCATATATGTATGTTCAGGTTGCCAATAATGACAGTGAGCATTAATATTAAAATAATTGGATAAAAAAGAAAGTTAAAAAACCAAATGTGTTAATAAAATGTTTAATAATAATAATAATAATAATAATAATAATAATAATAATAATAATAATAATAATAATAATAATAATAATAATAATAATAATAATAATAATAATAATAATAATAATAATAATAATAATAATAATAATAATAATAATAATAATAATAATAATAATAATAATAATAATAATAATAATAATAATAATAATAATAATAATAATAATAATAATAATAATAATTTTGTTCAACTCTTAGATTATGATTATATTGATTACCTCTAGTCTTTAAATGGAATTTATAATTATGTTATTATATGGCAATAACTATTACACAATATTCTCAGATTATATATGTCTATGCCCCGACACATAAATAAAGGTATTTGGCTGTGACAGAAATTATTATTCTAACTCTAAATGAAAGAATGTGAGATTCATTTCCACATTCGAAATTAATTTATGAAGAGCAAGATAAGTATTTAGGCATAACTTTACTGTTTAACAAGGATATTATTTAACAAGAAATGAATAAGAATTTGTTAGACTTTAATGAAATCAATTCATCACAATTTACGAGCATGAGAGTGGGGCTTTATTTGAGCTGAGAAGTAAACAGTACTGGCATCTTATGAGCTATAAAAATGAATATGAGAAATAATGGCTTGTCAGTGATTTAAATAGGAGGGTGGCTTGTGTTTTAAAGTCTTTATGCCCTATCAAGGAGATGTGGAACACGGAGAAAGCCAGGCCGGGTCATAGCCACGAACCTTTGGTGTTTCAATATAAATGAGCAAGTGGAGGAAGTGCTTTCTTTCTATATAATTAAACTAACAGTAATATCACCGAGGACAAGCCTACGAAGCAGGAGATGATGAGCCCCAGTAACATTCAGAAAAATGATGACTTGGTAATCATCGGTTTAAATAATAAAACCCAATTTATATAAAAAATGCTCTACGTGATGACCTGATCATGTTGAATTAAAGTCAAATGAGCTTTAACTAAAAGTACTTAATGAAACTATAAAAGTTATGCTAATTATACCCTAAATATCATGCTCTCCCTGAATATTAATAAATAGCAAAAAGATTAAATAAGAATACATTGACATTAAATCCTTTATCGACCTTTTTGCAAAACATTTCAACATTATCATGTGAATAAATAAATATACTGAACTCAATAAAGTAGCTGGGGCATGGGTTAGGAACTGGGATAATAATTTATTATTAACCATTTATAAAAATAGCAAAACATTTAATAAATCCTTCAACTCAATAATTAATAGAACTGTGGTAAATTAGTTCTAGTGAGCCAGAATTACTATAACTTAATATTATTTCATGAGAGAATTTTAATGAAAGAGATTATTATCGAGGTGAAGTTTTATTGGCTTATAAAAAAAATGACATTAATATGTATTGGATAAATATATATAATAAGTTAGCTAAATGAACCGCCATCATAAGAAAGGAAAAGTTAACAGATATTAAATTTAAAGACTAGAGATAGAAAAAGAGACTTATTTACACAGATTAAGGCATTATGAAATGAGAAGAGCTTTTAACAGTAATAACTTTAAAAAGTAGTGTAAATTAAAGTTTGGAAACTGGCCAGAAAGTTACATTTCATTTGAGAAATATGTTACCATTTCTTCTATGGTTGGTTTCTTAGTTTACACATCCAAGTTGGTTGAAACATAGGTGCCCATTTTGTAAATTATTTGAATAGCATTTGAATTGATTCTCTCATGTTTTGGGCAGCACAATTGGTCTGGAAAGGTTTAGTTTAGCAGCTACATTGAAGATCTTCTGGGGAACTTTGGGCCCAATAGTTAGACTCCTGAAGTTTAGCTCCTCACCATGATGGAGACACTATTAAGATTTATAATTTAATATGCATGTAGCTTCTAGTAGCACTTCTTTTGGAAATAATATGGCTTCTTTTTTTTCTCCAAACTTTTCCAGGCTACTTATACTGTTCTTCTAGATGCCTTCATGCTAGAGCTTGAACCGTCCTTACATTTTAAATTATTATATTTTGGTTAATTAATAAAACTTTCCCCATTGTCTTTGGAAAAGGATAATCTGAAAGCTTATCAAAAGAATGTAGCTTTTAATCACTAAAATTTGAACAAACTATTTAAAAGTAAAATAAACATTCCCAACACAATGAAACTTTATAACGAATATATATATTTAAGTATTTATAAATATATACGCACAATCCACCAATCCACGCGGTTATAATATATAAAATTCATGAATAATTTTATCATGAATTTATTAAGGATATTGATTAATTTAAACGTCAAACTAGTTAATTTTAACACACATTTATATAATAGTTTTTTTTTTTAAGGAAACTAGCCTGTATTGAACATATAAAGCCCCATTGCATCGGAAATTCATATATAAAGTGAATATCATATAATATCTAACTCAAATTTTGAAAACCATCCATTGTACTGATCGATCCAGTGCATTAGCATGATACAATTTTTTTATTTGATGATAATTTTTTTAAAAAAAGAATAATGTCGTGTATTTGCCAATAAAGAATAATTGCAAGTCAACAATATTCTTCATTCCACTTTTAAATAAATTGACTCCCAAATAAATGCAAAGTTTTTATCTGTTCTAACATGAATGCTAAATAAAAACTTTCTGCATCTTGTAATTTTCTGAACATCAGTACCATTATAATTAAGTCTATATTGTGATAAATATTTTAGGTTACACTGTTGATGGAATAGGAAAATATTTTTCTTATACCACCCTTTTTGTAATATTTGTAAAGTTAAATCTATCAAACAATGTTTTTGAGGAATATTTAGACATGGAAAATTATAGTCATTTTTAAATATTATTAATGAAAATTTCTTCAAGTTTAATTCATTTTCTCAAAACTATATTTTTAACCACATAGCATTCACCCATGTCACAAGTATTTTTTGTAGATCTTTTACAATCTCTACAGATATAATTCAAAACTTCAATTGTTTATCCTTTATCATTTATTCAATAAATATGTCTAGACTATCATCATTTGGTCTTATATTTTTTCAATGATATTAGTGATGTTTGATTGTTCTTAACCATATAGTTCATATTTTATAGCTTCTTATTACTCCTAGCATATGTCTCTCCATATTTTATTGAATAGTTTGAAACCTTTGTATTACTCTTCTGTTAAATGTCCCCATTTCAGATCTCTAAGCATGCATTTGTATAACATATATGTTAAATGCTTTTCTTTGCAAACAAATTTTATTTTAATATTAAATTACTTCACCAAAATAATTCAAGTTTTATTCTATAATTAATTTCATTCATTATGATTTTTTATTCATAATTTGACCAAGATATTTTATAGTTATTAATTTTTCTAGTTCAAAGTTACAAATCTTTACTACATTTTCTAACAAAATTCATGGAACATTACTTTAATCTTTTTCTCTTTGTTTTTAGTTTTATTTACTTACTTTCATCTGATAACTTTTGCATCATTTTGTGAAACTGTAAAGTATTATTTATAAAAAGAACTACATTATTTAGATAGTTTAAATAACTTTAATATACTTTACTTGATTGATTTAAATTTGAATTTGTTTAATTTTTTTCATTGTGTCAATAACCTACTGGAATGAACATTTTTTAGTTTTATGCCTGTTAAACAAAGAATATCTCAGTTGATCAGCAAGATAGAACTTATGTATAGCATTATATATGCCAATTATATGATTAGTAGTTTTTTTTCATATGTCATAGCATCAGCCAGGATGCGAACCCATACCCATCTGCAACCAACTACTTGATTGCAAGGCGGGTGCGATGACCTCTCGTCTAACAATGCTTTTTTAATACACCATTGAAACTGGAAGCACATATTACTGGAAAGTACTTAGTTGCTCAGGATGTCATGTAATATTTAAGACCAAAAGCAGAAAATATATCAATACTTTAGAAAACTTTAACTCCTGTATTTATGACTGTTTCATGAATTTAAATTTCACAAGGCTATATTATCATTACCAATAAATGAGTCTTGAAAATCTAAAATTAGGAAAATATTTAAGGTTGATACATTATCTTTCATATTTATTTCAATATAATGTCAAAAAGAAAAGAAAAGTGTCATTCTAAAATACATTATCTTACAAAGTTAGTGTATATCTATTAATTATACTCAAGTGAAAGTTAAATTAGCATGTAAGTTAAGTTTAAGTGAGTTAATAATTTAGAATAAAGCATGGTCCACACATAAATCTAAAATAGCAAACAATTATATAATTAAATAGCTTTATTTATTTATCAAAAATATACCAAGAATATTACATGATCACCACCTCTTATGCCAGCACACAGTTGTTATAAAACAGACAAAAACTCTCCATACAGTAGTGCCACCCTGTATATTATGGATAGCCATTTATCCTTTATGTTTATAGTATGTGTAGCTGATTGATATATATTATTTTTTTTGCAAAGTAATTTCCAAATATATGTTTGATTTTCATGGTGTTTTTAAATATTTTTGCTCTTGTTGAAATTTTAGTTGGCCCCCAACATTAATGACTAGTGTTTTTTAATTTGTCTGGGGAAAAAACTTTTACTATTCAGATTTATTGATATTAAAACTAAATTGTCATCTGGCTAATGTTTTTATATAAAAGTTTTTAATGATTAGTCTTTGAGATTTTTTTGTTAATAACAGTCTTTATTCATATGCATATGCATTTAGAAAGTCAACAATCTATTGAGATTTTCTTAGAGCTCTTAAAATAAACTATTATGGTTGCTTAACATTAATAATATTGTTTTAATTAGTTAAGATGATTTTTATGCATAACAATTTTACAAGAACTTTGATTCTTTTTCTTTTGTTTCCAAGAGCAGACCAGCTTATCGGCCATAATTCTAGATAGTGTTCAATTAGATAATGACCTATTAAAAGCCAACTAAATTTTAGTAAGTTCTTACGTTTAACCCATCTTGTAATTGGAGAAGAAAAAGATTTCCTACTAGTTAAGATATTTGAGTATGTTTTATGTGACGGACTATATTGTAGCTGCCGCTTGTCTGAAAACATCTTATTAGCTAATAGTACCATTGATTTATTAAAGCCCGTGAATAGTAAAAAAATATTTTATCATTAATAATTTCAATTAACTTAGTAGCTTTTAATTATTGTATATATTTAATTGTTATATATAACAATTACCTTGATAAAGGCATGCACATATCGACAATCATAAATTGTCATACCCTTTACAATATCCCACAAAATATTTTTAATAGTATTCTTTGACTCTGTCCCTAAAGCCGATAACAAATGTAAAAATAAAGATGAATTGCTGTTACTTTATTCTCTTCAATATTATTTTAAATAAAATCTTTTTTTTTTTAATAAATAAGCTTTTTATATTATTCAAAGTTCATTTATGTGTCAGGACGTGAAGGTCAGCTGAGATTATTTTCTAAACAACTCTTAAGATAGTTACTTTTCATTAAAACGAACTTCTATTGAAATCTGTCACAGACAATTTCGAATCTTATTTGACGGATCTCAGTTCGTTAGAAATTTATTTTTGTTAAATCTTTGAAGTTTTATACATATTTTTGACATCGGCATGAATTTTAAGTCGTTTTGAAATGCAAAAAAAGAAAAAAAATCAAAAGTCAGAAATGCCTTATTTTATTATCTCCCTTGGAAGATTTTTTTCGTCTTTCATGCCCTTTTTATTTCTTTTCGATTTTATATCAACAGAATAGAAATTAAAATAATACGAAATTAGATTACTTCTTGAAAAACTAATCATTAAAAATAAGTAATAGAAAAAATGTACTACGATGTTCTTCAAAACTGTCAGTGACATCAAATTATAGATTATTCATATAAACATTTAATGTATTCATCTGTGGATGTATGTTTGTAGAAAACTTTGAGTGAAGTGTTAGCACATCGGGGTGCTATACCTATAATTTGGAGCTCAAATCTAAATCGGGTAAAAAATTATTTTCAAGTTTTAATCGGCTTAGAATTATTTATATTAAATGGTAAATAGGTAAATGAAAACCTCACACTGTTTCATAACCGGTTATTGGTGAACCTGTTAAATTTTTTTGTCTCTATAACTGTTTGCCCATGAAAAATATTTCAAAGGTTTTTGCCATGCTGATATTATTGAAAGTTAATAGACACATTGATGAATAATGCTTTTTATGACTTTTTTTTTACGAAAAACTTTAGGTGACATTTTGGCTTATAGAGGATTATTTAAATCACTTCACTTTTTTACGCGATGTTATTAAAATATTCCTTATAAATTGTATAGCAGAGGTTATGGGTCATCATTCTCCAAAAGCATAATTGTTGTTTCTACTGATATAAAAATTGAGCAAAGAATTTATATTGTTATTGATCATAAATAATTATAAGTTTTAATATGGGTTAAACAGCATTAATCATCAAGAATCAACAGTCATTCTTCGAGACTGGATTTAAAAGAAATAATATAAAAGTTTAGGATAATCATCATCTAGCTAAGACCAAGCTTAAAAAATAATAATATAAAAAACAATTAATAATTCATCGGAATACATATATTTAAGTGCTAGAATTATAATAATATTTTTACATCAAAATTTTGAAATCATGGTATCAATGCTGATTATCACGAATGTTCTCGGCCATTTGGTTCTTTGAGTATTCTGACCAACTTTAATCTAATTATAAAGTCGATGAAGTGAGTCAATTTTTAAAATGATTTTTTTTTCACCTTAACACCATCAAAATAATTCCATAGAGAACCATCCGAATGCTCACTCACATATGTAACTACATGTCTATTGCAAATATTAGGACTGAAGTGGCTTCAAAATTGCAAGGATCCAAGACATTGTGAATAACATATATATATATATATATATATATATATATATATATATATATATATATATATATATATATATATATATATATATATATATAGCTTACTTTATTTTATTATAAAATAATTTGACTGGGATAACCTACAAATACCTTAAATTTAGCACAATCTAAGACTAAATCAGTCATACATCACTGGTAATTCCTGCAGTAAAGAAAACTAAAATAATAAAGAGTTAAAAAAGTAAATAATTTCAGAAACTATTATTTTTAAAGATTATTTAATAAAGTTAACTAATAAGTAAAAAAATAAAAATTTAAAAAGTGATAATGTGATAAAGTAAAGTTAATACAAAATATTGATCAACCCTATTCTTGCAATACACATATAATTTTATATAACCCATATAAATATTATTCTTTTCTTAATTAATTAACATTTAATCCAATTGAGCAATTATCTTACAATACTAAAACTTCAAAAATATATTTCATAATAAAAAATGGAAAATGATTTGAATTTTCCTTCCCTTTTTCTTATGTAAATGGAAATATTTTCATACCACTTTAATTCAGTAAAAGCAAAAAATATTTCAACAAAACTACTAAAAAATACTCAATAATTTCCAATATTAATTCCTATAAAGTAATATTTATAAATGTGAATATTAAATATTGCCTAACTCTATACCAGTAATTATAAATAAAATAAAAATTCATATAACATTATAATACTAGGCAAAAAACAAAATTTTACTAATTTTTTTTCCACAACCATGGTTTTATCCATTAAAAAATAGACCTTTTCAAGTGAAATTCAACAAAAACATATAACATATATGTATAAATAAATAATAAAGATTTAATTGTTAGTGAAACTAAAGAGTTAAATTCTTTACCATAGAAATCAGTAATTTGTAAATTAATTAATAAAATAGTTTTTACTGGGTGTAATGAAAGTGGCCTGGAATAACAACCTGAATTTAAATTTATTATTAAATAGTTCAAAACAGTCAATTGATAGCTAATCTATTCTTCATAAGATTATTTGCAGTTGTCATAAAATTTACATAAGTCAGAGTAAATTAAGTCTTAATTGGAGAGTTAAAGTTCATAAGAACAGAGTTAATATATAGTAACTCAGCTTTGTTTATTCATCAACAGAATACAGATCATAAAATATTACTTGACAATGCAGAGGTTATCTTTTATGAAAAAAGTGAATTGAAAAGAAGAGTAAAAACACTTTAATAATAATTTTGAATCTGAAGTCACTCATGAAGACATCTTTTGATGTTAAAGGAAGTTAGTTTTTGAAGTCAATTTGAAAAGGCTATTTTTTATTTTGTGTGTATATATATATATATATATATATATATATATATACACACAAAATAACATATATATATATATATATATATATATATATATATATATATATATATATATATATGTTGTATGCTATTGTTGAATTTCACTTGCAAATATCTATTTGTTAAATTATGAAACCATGTTGTGGAGAAATTCTAATATTGTAATGTTATATAAATTTCTATTTGGAATATAAATATGTATGAATTATAATACCTCATTTTACCATGGATTTTTTCTTTTAGTCCTTCTTTTGTAACTTCCTAATAGAATATATCTTATTATAATTTTGCAAATAGTAGTCTAATTAATATTTTGGTTGTAGTTTTTATAGCTTTGTCAATATTTCATTTCATCCATTTAGCTCTTTATTCATTTTCTTCTAAATCTAAAAGTTTCAAGTTAAACAGTTATTTTCATTTCATTATTATTTTACTTAGCTTTTCTTCTTTTTATTTTGTAGATCTAGATTTCCAGTTTAATGATTATTTTCATTTTAGATTAACATAAATTGAGACAGATATATATATTTTTAAGTAGGTTAATACAAAAGACTTGTTGAGTGTTTCTGTCTGGAATATATTGCTTCTACATTTCTATTAGTAAAATTGGTTAGAGTGGGGTTAATTACAATCAGTTTAACAAGATCTTGCATATGGTTCTTGTAAACTCCACAATCTTATACTGCTTTGCAAATGTCATTTCTTTTTAACTAAAAATGAGATACAAGACCAAGCTGAGATTCTGACTTCTGAAACTCAATTACTGATTTCTATTGCCCATATACTTTTATTAAAACAAGTCAGACATCAATCTTCCACCCAATCATATGCATATCTCCAAAATTACTGCTTTAACTATTGTTCAATTGATTTTCTTTTACAAGAAAGATTTTTTTTTCAGAAAAAAAATATTTATACACTAATTGAAAAACACATTTAGTTGATATTTTACAAAAAAATATATATATTTTTAAAAAATACTTTTTATACACTAATTGAAAAGCACCTAATTTTATCAAAGTAATTATTCTAATTCCTTCTTGATTTTTATTAAAGAATAAAACAAATTTTAAATATCTTAATTTCTTCTTGTTCTTTCAAAATAATTGGTAAATATCTGTTAAATATCTTGATTTCTTTTGTTTTGGCTTCCAAAAAAATCAATTAACTGCACAAAAAAGTATCACCTTTTTGTTTTACTTTAAAATCAAACATAATAAAAATTAAATATTCATATTATTAAAATGTTTTGAAACTTTTCACGTGATAATTTCATGTATGTAAATTTGTTAGTAGATATAACCTAATTAAATTTTTATTTAACAATTAAGTTATCCTAACACTGACATAAGAAGAAATATTTCTTCTAATTCATCATCCACTTAAGTAGAATAAAATAATTAATCCAAATGATCAGATTTCCTCATCTTGATTACTTTTTTATTCATTTTCTTTTCATTTATATCTTAAGATAAAATATAAATTTATTATTAATATTTTGCTTATGTGAATAGTCTCTTTAAGTAAATCTTGTATTTTTTTCCTGTAGATAACCAACTTAATATTGTTCTTTAACTACCTAATAGTCCTCATACCATAATACTGGGATAAAGTGCTGATAAACTCATATCCAGGTTGTCCTTACTGATAATCCTCTGAATTATTCCTACTCTCTCAAACTACTAGTAATTTTCTTCCTTTTTCCATCCTTCCTTTTGGATTATATCTATTATATCTTTTTGGAGCCATATTACTTATTTTATTCCTTATTCTTTTTGGTCATTTATTTTGAAAGGTTTTACAAGATAAACTTATTGTTTCTAATTGCTATTGCAATTGTTGAGTCATATTTAAGAAACTCAACAATTGTGCTACCTGCTCAACAGTTTTTGCATCTAAACACATTATAACTTGAGCTACTTCCAATTTCAAGATTATTCCTAGTAATTCTAATCATTTGACCATCTGAAAAAGTGCAGGTCATCATGGCTTTCATCTGGAATATTGGAATCCATAAAACTGAGTACAGGCAGTTCTTTACTTTCATACATTCTCTTTTTGTACAATTTGCTATATTGTATATATTTTGTCCTTTCGATTTTTATCAATATATATGACAAAATGCATGTAATTTCATGTAACGATTCTTCTTTTCTCATGGATTATTAGTCACTAGTTCTTTTTCACATCTTTGACATCAATCACATCCTTTTTCAGCATCATATGTTTAGTCTTGAGCAGGGATGTTTTGATTTAGTGCATGTGTTGATAAGTTGGGTCTTGTCCTATTTTATGTATATTTCTGTTTTGGTGAAAAAATTCACTCTTATTAATAGATAAACATGAGTGAAAAACAAAAAAACAATATTGTTGATATAGATAAAAAGAAATCAAGGTGTCATAATCTCCATATGATAAGGATGAAGTTGCAAGTTCTCTGCATCGATTACTAATTTATTTCTAGTCATTTATGTATTAGAAATATACACAACATTCTTGTAGTTATCACTCAAGATCATATATCTATATAAAGTTGTGGAAGAAAGTTGTCTATATTATTTAGTTAGCAGTAATAACTTATCACGAGAGGATTTACATAATCATTATTAAGTTTAAATTAAGACCAGAATAAAGTGAATTGGATGTGTCAACATTATATTTTTTTGATACAATTTGATTACTTTCTTCATTATATCCTATAGTAATAAGCATGGATGATGATCTCTGGTGGGCATTATGATTTCATAGTTACAATTTGGTGCTCGGGTTATGATTTCATAGTTACAATTTGGCTCCCATGTATACATAATCTTATTATTACTATCATTAGATAAGCACACTAGCATTCCTTGTTTGGTTCCAGAGTTATTTTCAATCAACTATCTACTTGCATAAAGTTGAGGTTAGAATATATAATTAACAACCAAAATAACCTTAGTACATTTTACTTTCTGCCTAAAGTCTAATAACCAAGGTTCTTTAGTATGCCTATTGCTGCAAACATTGATTGCTCTATAGAAAACATTTCAACAATTGTTGATAGCCTTGTACCCTATATTTCACCATCATTCAGTTCTTATGTTAAGATAAGATTTTTTTTCCATTTCAGAAAACACATATTTCAAATATCAAATCAATGTTTTTACCTAACTTCAGATATTATATCACTGTACACTAATATACTTCATAATGATTGAATTAAAATTAATAAATCTGGTTTAACAAATAGAAAATATAATCACCATCATCTTACAACTATTTCTGAATTAATATATTTAATCTTAAAAAATAATTATTTTATTTTCAATCTTTTATATAATTTATAAAATAAGTATTGTAATAGACACAAGAATGCAAGAAATTATGCCAACATTTTTATATTCCAATTGAAATTCTTAATACTTTTAAATGCTACATTTAAACTTCATAACTGGCCTGGACATATAGATGATATTTTTATCACATGGCCATATAATAAGAAGAAACTCCATACATTCTTACATTATATAAATAATTTTTATAAAAATGTACAATTTACCATTTTGTTTATTTTTATGTTGATATATATATATGAAATATCATCCAGATACATTCGTGTATAATTTATTTTAAATATATATATATATATATATATATATATATATATATATATATATATATATATATATATATAAACCAAAGTTTTGACCAGGTCACACTGCATCAGCTGGATAACAAATATTATAAAATAATTGTAGAAGCAATGAAAATATTTCATTTAATATATATACACCAAACTAAGTAATAACCATAGCTGTCTACATTTACATAGTAATTATCCTAAGCATTTGAAAGCTAATATTATCTATAGTCCATTTTTAAAAATTAGTAGTGATGATTAAAATTCTCCGACAAAATAATAACACATTACGTAATAAATTTATAAATATGAAATATCCTAAAATATTGTTGTGTAAGCGAGAAAGTTTTCAGAAATTGAGAAAAAAATATATTCTCTTTAAGAAAGAAAGTAACTATTTAGAAGTTCCACCACTAGTTCTTACTTTTAGTAATGATTTGCCCAAACTTAACCCTTTACTGCAAAACCATTTTAATTTTAAAGCATATTTTATTGCAAATAAAAGATTAAATTATATTACATTATCAATTTTACATGTGTTAATATATAGCATAATGATAATAATTTAAGATCTAACAATTACAGTAGTGATGATAACTTGACCAAATTCCATGTAGCTGAAAAGATGTCCGATGGAGTGAAGGCTTAATCTCTCTCTTTTTTTTTCTGTTTTAGAAAGTCTGTTATAAAAAAGTGATTGAAATTTCTGAAATGTCACATTAAAACAAAAATGACACCTCAAAAACCATAGTGTAAAAATAAAACATTTTAGCTGTATTTATATATTGGACTATTTCCATCATAATATTAAGTATTGAATATCTTGAGCTAGTTTTTCACAATAAATTTATTTATTTCTAGACCGTCAATATTTAATATTAGATGATGGAAATAGCCCATTATATAAATACAAATAAATACCAAGATCACAAACATTTTATCACATTAAATTTTACAGATTAATTTTTTTTTTTCAAAGCATCTACCACTGCATATCGAAGACATACAACATTTAACTTGTCGAAAATTTTAATACTAATTTTGTAAATTAGAAAAATTATAATTGTTTATGAGGAGATAAAATATTTTGTACATGCAAACATATTATAATTACAATTCACAATTACATCAATTAATGTAAACTTAATATATTTAATAGCGTGTAATAAATAATTGTATTACTTGAAAGTGAATTAGCATGCAATATATATATATATTAAAATAACTAACCATCGATTTGATATTTTATATAAAAATGAAGATACATGTCAGTATCTAACACTTTAGATTGCTAGATCACTTGTTTGATTTAAGAATAGTCATATTATAAAACAACTTTTCTTCGAAAAGAAAAAGAAAACAAAATGAAAGTTTTTTTAAATATATAAATTTAAAAGCTAACACTTATATAGTATAAATATGAACATGCAAACTATTACTTCTTTGAATTATCTAGTTTTTTAATACACCAAGTTTGATTATTTTACTTTAATTTTTAATTATTTTTCATTAATTATTGCTTAGTTTACTAGTAATGTATTTTTCTTACTTTTGAGATTTAATATGAATATACAATAAATTTTTGTACACATATGATTTTTATATACCTAGATGTTTCGTATTCATATTTTTGTACACACAATATTTTTTTCAGATATATATATATATATCTGAGCAAAATTATGTGAGCACTGATTATATATGTGTGTGTAGGAGATGATGATCTGGATCAACTGATGAGTGCTAGTTCAGCATGAAATACATATATTGGAGATCATTTACATTTTTCACATGTATGTGGTTATATATATTGGTTGTATGAGATAGATTGGATAGCTGAAGAGAGCTTGAAATTTTGGGCTCAAATCCTTTACAAATATATGTCTATATATATATATTGTACAATTATCATTGTTATTTTTTTAATGAAGTAACTAAATATTAATTTTTTTTTTATATAAGAAAATAATTTATTAATAAACTCTATAAATATAATATGACAATGAATACCAGATTTATATCTTTAAATTGGAATCTGGATGCGTAAACAATCTAATTGTATGCAAATATTATAATAACCGTTTCTGTTCATACATTGCAACTTTAAAAGAGTCACACTGGTGACAAAAAGATCTACTTAGGAACGCAGTTTTCATTTTTATACTCATAATAAATTTTGATTGGTTTTTTTTTTTTTTTCATATTTCAAATGCGTTGACCGGGAAGCGAACATAGGCCAGCTGCTTGGAAGGCAGCTATGCTAACCACTAGGCCACCGACGCTTGACTAAATTTTGATTATAATTTAAAGATATAAATCTCACAAAGTTTGTATTTATTATATTTATAAGAGATGTTGAATTTATTGTATATTATTTGGCAATTAAGCTTTTTAAATTTAAAAATTATCAAATAGAAGATCGTCCAATAATTAAACACTAGAAATGACAGATTGACCTCCCATCCAGGAATCTTTACATCTAGAATTTTTTATTCTACTGTGCTTTTTTTTGCTCAGAGAAAGTGACTAGGAAAGCGTACATGTTTAATTGGAAGTTTAATATTTGTTTATTTAGAATTAACATATATATATATTAAATGTAGGGTTTTTCAACATTATGTGTAATTTTCCATTTATTGACTATTTAAGCAAATGCTGTTTGGCATAGTAATCTAATAAGTACAAAAGTCCCAAAAGTATGTTATCAAGTTTGGTTAAAAAATTGGGAATTACATATATATAAACCAAGTACACCAATTACAAAATAAATAAAATTTAGAAAAATTTACTTTAGCTAATCATTTAATTTTGAATTGGTATACTTGGTTTATTATAATGATTAGTTTAGCTTTTGACAATTGATATAATTTTTAACTGAAATATACATATATATTTTGGATTTTTTACATACAGGTGTCTGTGTGCTTGTGTGCATTGAAGTTCTAGTTAACTCGGTCAACTATGAAAGCAGTTACCTACACGCCCGCCACCCTAGGAATGCCAAACATCAATATGGCTTCTCATTCGTGCTAGCCTGGATAACATTTGTGTCATTCCTAGTTGCAGGCGTAACATTTCTTGCATGTTCCCGTAAACGCAAGGCAGACAAGGCATTCAGCGATGAAGATGCACCAGTGGAGGACGAACCTATGCGCTTGGGACGTTTATAAATATATTTGTTATATATAATTATTTATATAAATTGCCTAAGATTTATATATATGCTGTTTTCTCTTTTTTTTATTATTGTAATGACTCAAAAATATTATAGGTTTTTTTATTATTGATAAAATGAAATTTTATATTTTAAATGAACAGGTTTATTTATATGCATGAGTTGCTACATCTATGCATATACTTTATATATACATACAGAAACACTACACATATGCATATGTAAAAACGTGTAATCATGTAACAATCATGTGTATATATATTTGTATATGCATCGCTAATTTTATATTTCAATCAAGTCATTACAAATAGGCATTTCGAACATTCTTTTTGTAACATATCTATAATTTTATAATTATACAAAATAAGATATTAATTTTGAAATGAAATATCTTTACAATAAGATTCTATGCATTCAATAGCCTAATTATATTTGGGTTTTTGTATTACCTTTTTTGTATTAAAAAACTAATAACAATTGCAATCACTGTTAAGAAACCAAATCATTTACTTTATTTTTTAATATTCTTCATATATATATAAACATTAAATTAAACATAGTTCAAGATATATATTAAATAATGAGAGTAAATCATCCTACTTCGGCAAACGTACTCTGAATATTGAACAAAGGATCAAGAATAAAACAAACCTCTTATTCTTAGAGACCTGATGTTTATAAACATACCTTTGTCAATATTTTTGGTGTTGTATATATTGTAAACATTTCACTATTTTTCATTTTATTCACAGAGGAACAAAATAAAAAAAGACATTATTCAGCATGTTAGCAAAATGTAGAGGTTAAGTTATTAAGGGTTTTTTTTTTTTTTTTGATTTACCGTCTAGCTAGTTTAACTATGAGTTAGTCATCTGATAAAACTTATAAGGTTTCCTGAAAATCATCTGCCAACTAAAATAAAATGCAATGCAGATGATATATTTATTAACATTTTTGTACTAGATCCAGAAATGTTTGCAAAATAATAAATCTTCATTTATGACTCGTAATATATAAATATTTTATAATGCAAAAAATTAGCCTGATTTATGAAAAATTATTTTGCCAAGTGGAAATTAACTATGAATCAAATTTATAATTAACCAAGAATTTACTTACAGAAAATTTTCTTTTTGTCAAAATTGACACCAAACTAATCATAAGTTTTAATTTAAAAAAAGAGCGAGAAAAAGACAAGTTCTATTTATGTAAGATTAATCTTTAATCATAAATAATGATCGACGCCAAATAATAGATAAAACAGATTTCGGATTAGTTTTTGTTTCTATTTACTTTAACTTAGGCATCATCATTATCACCTTGGATAGGCTCAATATTATATTTGTGTAATACCTTTATCTATCAATCAAAAGAGTATTAAGCAAATAGAAATTATCTCTTTAATTTCGTTCTGATTTGACTGTTATCTTGAATCTTTTATGTAATGCCAATTCTTAAAAGTTTTAGTTTCATCATTCATTCTATACTTGTAGTCAATCAACTATGAAAAAATATATATTTAGAAGAGACTTCTAAAAGTTGGCGTTGTAAATAAAAGACAAAGATGCCAGTCAAATCAGAACAGACAAAACAAAAGAGACAATAGACAAACAATTATATTTGTCTACAGTAGTTGATTTTACTTAGCACTCATTTGCTACTACAAAACTAATTTACACACCTATATTTATATGTTTTAATTCCTTCCACATTTACTTTCAGACTGGATTACAACTTTAATCACATTTTGTAGCAACCGAGTTAATAAAAAAAACCATTTTCACTTTGATGATATAAATTTTTATAAAATATTATTAAATTTACATAATAACCAATAAAGTAAAAAAATATTATCTTGAAATTATAATATAAAAAATAAGAGAATGTAATACATGTGCACACTTATATATGCATACAACTTTTAGATACATCTGACTTTTCAAAATGTATGTTCTCATTCTTAAATACTTTTAAGAATAATTAAATATAATGTGTGTAGCTTATTTCAAAACTACAGTATACATTGATAATATGAACTTTGCTATTTTTTTCACCCTATCTATAATTATTTATTCAAAACTTGAGTAATCAATGAACATTAAATAGGATTGGCTTTTAGCTGAGCCCTATTTCTAATTGTTTAAAACAAAAACCAGTAACCACTTTGAAAATATAAAATCATAAGAATATTACTACATTCTATAGATTATCCAAACTTATAGTTGATAAATCGTTAGAAGGGTGAGAAAAACTATTATTGGAAATGTATATGTAAAATAAATATATGAATTCTTATATTTAATATTTAAGATATTAAAATAAAAGTACATGTTAATATAAATATTTTATAAGTAAATAGGAAATAAAATCTAGTAGTGTAAATGAGTTTTATTTATTTATGTTATTGAAATTATTTCAATATATTGTTATAAAATAACAAGAAATATAAACCATTATATTGCATAAACTGATCAAAATTATGCACCCACATGTTATATTTTCTTAATACAAAAGAAGCCTATTTTGACTACCTTTGATTTTCCTCTTTGATGTAACATATATAATGTTTTTGAGATTAATTCATTGCAACTGTTTATTTTAAATTTAGTTGAATAGTTCCACAGCTTCATCAAATCACAAACATTAAAGTTAATATAATACCATATTAACCTTCTTCTCCTTTATATATATCAGGAGGATTGTCTACAATGTTTTTGTAAAAGGCTTGAATTTATTTAATCAATCAGAAATTTATTGTTAAATGTTTTTACACCTGATTTGTATATATATATATATATATATATATAAAAATTTGTATATATATATATATATATATATATCAAAAACATTATATGTAAATATTTAATACTATAAATTATATATATATATATTATAGAGCAATTAAAAAAAGAACAATATTATTGTATATTTCAAAACCATACTCACATAATAAAAATAATGATTTTATTTATTTAATTTTTTTATTATTCACCTTTAATATAGGTTCATTTAAATATATTTTTATCAAATAATATAATGCAGATAAATGTATATAGGATTGAATAATGTTTTATATTAACTACAATAAAATGTGTTTATAACACTTTCAGATACCAAATTTTATAATGGTGTACAAATATATAAAATTAATTAAACAATTTTCTTAAGACCCAATTGAGATATCAAATTGTATTAGTATAAAGTGTCTATAAAATAATGATTAACTAAATATAAGTCATAAAAGTTCAAATAATGCTGAAAGCCAATTTATATCAGTTTAAAATAAAATAAATATATTATATTATTCAATTTGTGTTTAATAGAACATTTGTTTAATTTTTATTAATTATTTATTCGCTGTAACTGATAAAATGTAACTGATGAAATGTTACAATAATACAATAAATTATTAAAATATGTAGGTTTTATTTAATATTTGGATAACTAATATTTAATATGCAATTAAATTATATAGAGGCTCTTGAAGCTGATATTAAAATACAGTGTAATAAATAGACAATAAATAATCTAATAAATATAATAAATAAAAATTATATATATATATATATATCTTGAAATATTAAACTATTTCGTGGATATATATATATATATATATATATATCCACGAAATAGTTTAATATTTCAACCAGAAGACAAGACTGATTTTCATCAGAAATAAATAAATATATACAGTAAAATTGTGATATTCAAAAATTACAGATTTGATAAAAGATTACAAATTCAACAAAAAAAAAAACTGATTGGTCACCAAATCTTTCACAGGATATTAAACCAACCAATGACAAATTAATTACAATGTATACTTAAAACAAACAAACAAACAAATAAAAACACTACATTTTGTACTAATCAAACTAATTACAAAAATAGTCTGTGTTCATATTAATTTTTGCTTAAAAGCTAAAATACTTATACATATAAATCAAAAACCAAAGCTAGTGCAAAGTACAATGATTATTAATAGTAATTATTTATCTATTTACTAATTAAACACTAATAAAACTTTCATATAAAAAAAACTTTTGCATAAAAAAATCTTATATAAGAAAACTCCCACATATAAAAACTTTATATAGAAAAAAATTTTAACAAAAAATTATAACAAATTTTTTTTTCTACGAGACTAGATAACTTAAAGATGTAATGGTCCCTGTGTTTAAATTCATTATGTTATTTAATTATGAATTAGTTTTGTTTTATTTATTGCATATATTGTATAAATTTTTTATCTATGTATCTAGTAGATATCGCAAATGATACACTAATAAACGAGAAATAAAATATTATCTTTGCATAAACATTTATAAATAAATATTTAAAATATATGAACATAACTAAATATTTTTAGTTGGTTTTCTTGGTTTTTTTTTTTACAATTACAAATATAAAACTATTAATTTAAGTACAAAATTATGACAACATCAAAGTATATTAAAATATATAATCATAAAAATAATTCATAAATTCTTATATCTAAGATCTATTGTTCTTTACATATATAATGAAAACAAACAAATATACCATAAGATTTTAAATAAAAATAAAATTAATATTAGGAATATATTTAAATTTTGTTTTCTAAAGAAATTTATATTTTCTTTTTGGATAGTTTATATATTTAGGTATTATCAAGAAACATCAGCATTTTAAAGTAAGTGAATAAATAATGAAAGCATAGAATGTGTTTAATTTATCTAAGAATGTTCCTCAACTAAAAAGCATATTTATTAATAATACACATCAACATAACAACAATATTTGCAGAAACATAATATGATTAAAGTTTATAAGTTCTTAGAGAGTTTATTATCATTACATTCTATGATGCTTTTTATGATATAATGATATCTTAAACAAGCCTGGTATTTGAAGTCCAATTACATCTCAATTATAATATTTCAAATAAAAACTTTAATCCATCTGAATAAAGTTATATTTAAATAAAATATTCCATAGTAAAATATAAAGATTTTAATAATTTTCTATTTTTATATTAATATTAAGTTTGTTAATGATTAGATATGCTATAATAAACATTGTCATAGCATTAAAAATTTAATCCATAATAAATTCCATGTTGTACCAATTATGTTACTTTCTTAATAATATACACTGCATCACTGACATTCTTCCGTAAATTAACATATTTCTGTGGAACTGTAAATGCATTATACCATGAGAAGATTTATTATAGGTTATTAGCTGACCTCTCAAAAGATAGACATCTTTTGAAGCGAACATTTTTGTTTATAGTAAAATCCAATTATTAATAATTTATGGAATGCATTCATTTATCTTATTGAAACATATATTAAGAGAATATCGAATATAAGATCAGGGCAATATATATTTTTTCCTGATAACAACACATTAAGTCACTATCTTAAATATTGTTCCTATTGTTTCACTCAAATTTAGCACGTGGTTCTTGCATCTATTATGGTCAGTTAAATTTCATTCAGTAAAAAGGTTTTTGAAATATACCAGCATTTGTGAAAAAAAAACTTTTTTAACTTTATAATAAAAATGTTTTAAAAATATAATACTAAAGTAAATCTGAAAATTAAAATAAAATTTAATTTTATAATTTAAATAAAATATAAATATTCTTTGTATATTTTTTTATTTAATACAAAATATCTTATATTTTAAAATATCTTTTGATATGATTATATATAAATATTTTAAATGTGTATGATTTAATATTATTTTAATTGTTTAAATATAAAACACATATATATGCATTTGCATATTAAATAATTAACTATTTTGTTTATTTATGTTCATATATTATTTGTTAAATGTATCCAATAAATAAAATATTAGTAAATGAAACTATTAATACATAATTCAATCTATAAAATTGTTATAATAATAAAATATTAATTTTATTATGACATACAATTTGATATACTCTCTGCTAAAAATTAAAATTTAAAAGTACAAATATTAACTTATATGATCAATCACTATTTATTAATAAGGTTAATTATTATTCTTTTTAAATCAATTGAAAAAAAAAATAACTCAACAAAGTTTCTTCTTTAGGAATGCAATGATTTCTGTTTAAAATCTGAACCAATATATATATATATATGTTATACTTAATGTTTTCACGGTTATATGATGTAGATAAATTATAAGTTTTTGGGATATACCGTGTCTTATTTTCCATTGAGCACCGATATTTTGACGGAATAGCAACCGCCATTTTTCAAAAAGTTAACCTTGAAAATAGCGGTTGCTATTCCATCGAAATATCGGTGCTCAATGGAAAATAAGACACGGTATATCCCAAAAACTTATAATTTATCTATATATATATTGCTTAGAAGGATAATAAAACAGTGTTAAAAGAAACAATTTTGCATCAAGAAATACAATATTTGTTGTTGTATATTTTTTATATTTATTTAAATGCATAATAGTTAAAACACAGTACATACTGCATACAATATAGTCTATAGATGCGTATTCATAGCTGTTTGCTTTTATTTATTATGCAATATCTAAAAATATTAATTTGTCATTTAACTCAATAAACTTTGTATGTTGTAAATCATATAAGTTCTAGCTTAATAAGTATTTATTATAATTTGAAATTTATTTTATTAGATATATTTCCATTGCATAAATAATCTTAAATATAGGTAATAATAATGGAAACACTTTCTGAAGAAATGCATCTTTTTCCTACTAATAATTAAGATGACATCATATTATAATTATTTATTTTTACTATTGGCACACTATTGTTCTAACGAATATATATTAACCATGAATTCAGGTTTACCAGATAGCAAGATGGTTTGTCTATCAAATAACTATTTCAAAAATTTTTAAACCTGATTGTGACTTTAAAAATATATAATTCAAAAAAGTAATTTAATTTTAATTTAAATATAATTTAATATGTGTACTTTATTAATTATAGTTATTTATTATAAATATGCTTCAACAAATTTAATATTTGTAGTACAAAATTTGTACAATGTTTTTATTAAAATCTAAATTTTATCTAATAGATATTTATATGTTGCAAATAAAGATATGTTCAAAGTTTGTTTAATTATTAAATATAAATTTTTGTATTTAGTAGATTTTAATAACAAATCAATTAATATTCTGATTTTTTTAAATTTGTATTTTAAATACATAATTATTTAAACAACTGTAATTTTTTATCCATCATTTTTAATAAATTTCATCTCCTACAAAAGTACTTCTAATTTTTAAAAGAATATATTCTAAATATTTCTGATATTAGAAATAATTAGTTGTCTTTTTATTTAACAAATTAAATAAAGATTTAAAAAATATGAAAAGTAGTAGCTAAATAATGAAGTGCTATTTAATTTCTATTTATACAATTTATCCACTACTTTGAACATTTATTTAGCAAAAACATTTTATTGATCTATAGTCATGCATAATCTTACATTTTGACTGTCCTGTAGTATTCTTCAGAGCTATGATATAATGAACAATATAAAATAAAAGACATAATTATATAGTTATGTATTTTATTTTATATTGTTCATTATATCAGAGCTCTGAAGAAGACTGCAGGACAATCGAAACATAAGATTGTGCATACATATAGTTCAATAAACGGTTTTTGCTAAAAAGTGTTCAAAGTAGTGGATAAATTGTATTTATATAAGATATTACAGCAAAATAAAGGAAGTGGGGAATTTGGTAATTTCTATTTATTGACATTTTTATTCAATGTACATTAAATTTCTCAAAAGCATACTTCTTATATTTTCTATACAAATGACATAAAATAACAAAATAAAAAGTTATTGTAGAGATTTTTCCTCTAAAATATAAACAAAAAACCAGTGAGCTTACAGAAAGAAAAATAATTTATTTATTTGTTGTTTTTTTTTTTTTTGTAAAAGTAATTCTAAAATAAGGACATTTAACTGTAGTTTTATTTATAACTGGCATTTAAATCAACATTAATTAAATGTCATTATGAATGGTACTTTAAGCTTTCAGGATAACCATAACATCACATAGTAATGTAGTCAATGTTTGTAAACATCCTAAACTGAGCTATTTAAAAAGATTGTAATCTGCTTAGCTCTATGGCAATAAATATTTATTTTGCTACCTAACTAATAATCAAAAACATCATTTTTGAACAAAACATACAAATCTGACAAAACTATATGAAAATACATTACATTTTACTATTTTTAATAATTCAAAAACTAAGCATATACCAGTTATTAACTATGTGTGCATTAGAATGTTAGACATATACATATATTATGTCTTCCTTAGTGATGAACAATTTGCAAAAGAAAAATACCATTTTAACTTCCATTTTTTAAATATTAAATACATAAAGTGATATTATTAAAAACTATTTTTTTAATTCATTATCTTATGGTTTCTTGACACAGATTGTAATTTTATATATATACTTATAATTATATTACATTATCAAACTATTTAATTATTAAACTTTGTTCAGATAAAATACAGTTTTATATTGCTTTATAATAAAAAATAATAACTATCAATAAAAATTAGTATTATTGTTTATTTTAAAAATTTTCACTGAAAAATAAAATCAGATTCGAAACAAATTAACGAATATATATTTATTTTCTATATTTCCTCTACGGTTGTGAGCATCAACTGCCTTGTGTTTTTCAAGTTATAATTTTTTAATATTTGCATTACAAAAAGTGTGTATGTAAATATAAGCAATGTATTTTTTGCTTGAATCATTCTAGCATTTTGTTTAACTAGCATTGAATTTTCATTACAATTGTCTTTTATTTTATTTTATTTTTCATTTTATTTTATATTATAAACATTTCTAGGATTAGAAAATACTGCCTCCTAGCGAATAGATTTGCAGTTTTTAATTATAAAACTTGGAACATAAAAATATTCTATTATAGTCTTCGTGCTACCAGGTTGATTATTAATGCTGAATGAAATTTTGTGATTCAATATGTTACTGGCCTAAAAAATATATTTTTATCATTAAAATAAAATTTAAAAATATATTTGGAATTATTTATTCTAATTATTAATAAAAAAGGAAATGTAAAAAATATTCTACAACTGGTACAAAATAAATGCGTGCAAATAAATGCAATTAAGATAAAGTCGTGTATATATATATAGTTAAACATAAAAATATATAATTTTATCAATTCGCATTTTTAATTAATTAAGAATGGTAAACATAGTCTGTTTATATAACAATCTTTTAAAAATGCAATAATGTTATCAATAATTATAATACAGTTAAAGAAACAATCTACTTATTTGAATGGCCTATATTTGTCCATTTAATCATCTATGCATCATCTGCATTTGACCCTTAAAACGCCCGTTCTACACAGCAACCCTGTACATATCTAAATACAATAGCTTTTATATTTCCCATTTTAAAAGTAAAGTGTGTATTAATTGGATTGTCAAAATCATCCTTATCACTATGTGTATGTGTTAGTACAAGAGTACTGATTTGTATATTCATGGACATTCTTAAAGTCATACTTAGACAAAAAAAAATGCACAAGGATAATCTCTATTTTTTTTATATAATCTCAAAGTAAAGGCTAGACATATACACATATAAATAAGTCTCTGTGTATATTTTTAATACAGATCTAACTCCATAAATAATTAAATTAATTCACTTTTAATATTGATATACTACTATAAATAAGAAAAAACACCCAGACTACTTATATCTCAATTAGCACTATATTATACATACATATGATTTCATAAATTGATATATATATATATATATACAATAGTTCGCAATATTACTACTTTTTAAATTAAATAAATTAAACTCATCCTTACAAATTAATACTAAAGTTTTAATTACTAACAGGTAACAAGAAAAATATATAAATTTGAATTATATAGTAACTAATATTTTTAGTATATTAATAAATAGAAATAAAATTCCAATAAATACTTAAAAAAAGATATTTCGAAGATTATATAACTTATTGAATATAATTTATAAATAAAAATACTTTTTTAAAACTTATCCTTCGCAATGATGTGTAGTTATTTCCAATGCAAAATGTAAATTCTCTGACAACTTCTGACTACAATGTGTTAAATTATAGATAGAAATTCGACATTTTTACTAATAACATCAATTATGTATGTGAATTATAAAAATGTAACTTTTTTCATTTAATTTATTATAAATTTGAGATGTAAAGAATTAAAAATAATACTTTTTTTTTACATATAAAGATAACTCAAACAGCCTTTAATGACCTGCTTTACGACAGATACCTCTTTTACCCATTCTTCCAATGGTGAAATGTAGACAAATGCATTAGTCACTAAAGTTAACAACTGTTAGGCAGTGACGATTGTTATTTTCTATCGTTTTAATCTATCTAAATATACTTCTTTATATATTTCTGGTCATTGTTCAAAAAACAAATGCTCGAATTCCAATTTGTTTGGTCACAGTTGTCAGATTCTAATTTACAATTGGAATTGAAAATTGAAGTAATCTAATTTTTAAAAGTTAATAAATATTCAAAATCTTTTTTTAATACTTCAACTAATGAATAAATTGATTTGATTGGGTAAGTATCAAAATTGCATATTTTTCTGTGTATGTTAAATTTTATTCAAAATTCTCACATAATCATTAAATATTAAGATAAAATTCTCATTAAGAATGAAAGAAGTTGGACCTAAATCTTTGGCAAATAGAAATATGAATTATTATTTGTTCAGAATCAATTACAAAATATTCTTTCCATCTTTATTTATACATACTTTTCTAATCATCAGTTTTACTTTTTTTAAATTTGTCTTTACAGTAAAGATATTTCAAAACAACTATTTAAATTCCATAAAATATATTGACCTAAATATAATTAACTCAATATTCTCAAGTGATATGCACCCTAGTATTTACTTTCAATAATTTTATGAAATATCTAGATCAGCCCTAAATGAAATATTATCAATATTTACTTTAAATATTATACAATATATTCAGAAAACACATCTCTCATGATATCCTATCAATGTAATGTTTAAAAATTCATGTTATTTATATATTGGTAATTCAAGATTAAGAATGATTAAACATGTCACTGACATAGCATTGGGATTGCAATAACGCTTAAAATAGATCAATAATGGCTATCTATTGCATTCATGTATCCATTTCACATTTATTTAATGGCAAAAACTAGAAGTAAAATATATTTTGATTAATTTTATTTCTACCTAGAAGTCAACATCTTTCAATGAAAAGTTTACTCAAGAAGTTTAAATGTTGCTGTTTTATGGTAAGGTATTCAGAACTACAGTGCAAGTTCAGCTTTTGAGAAATTGAAAAACATAAATTTATATATTTATATATTTTTTATTTATTTATTTATTTCTGAAAAATTAAATATTTGTTTTTAAGTAAGAACATGATGCTTATATTCAGCTTTTATTTGAATTATAAGCAAAAAATTAATTAACTAAAATTTAAAATGCCTACTGTTAAATAAATGTTTATTTCTATGAATGTCACTATTATTTTATTTTTCAAAAGTATAAATGGGATTTTAACACTTTAAAAAATAATTTTGTTACTTGAACATATTCTTTATCAAAATTTATTTTACTAATAAAAATTTAATAGTGAATTTTTTTTCACTAAAATATATTTTTTAGCCTGAAGGCTATAAAAATAGGTCTTTTAAAGTTTTGATTATTTACTACTTTTTAATATTTTTTTCTTTATTTTTAAGATTGATATATTATTTTTAAGATTATTTTTCATTTTTAAACTTGTTTTAAATATTTTTATATAAAGATTTAATAAATTAAAGATTTGGGGTTTTGCCATTAAAAATAGAAAGCATAAACAATAGTTACCAAGTTTGCTACAAAGTTATTCTAAGACTTCATGATTGCTCTGAATATATTATATAAAATTTAAAAAGTAAGCTATACAAAGAACTTTTGAAATAAAATTCCATTAAAAATATAAAGCACAAAGAATTTCAAGATTGCTCTGAATATATTGTATAAAATTTAAAAATTAAACTATACAAAAGAACTTTTGAAATAAAAATTATTTTAAAAAATGGTGATTTATTAAATTTAAATTTAATGATCAATTTAACATTAAATTCAGTCATTTAGTCACTATTTAAAATAAATATAGTTTACACAATCTTTCTAACTGATTGTATTATTTTTTATATCATATTTTAATTCACCTTTTTATGCATGTCCATACTCATACATATTTTTAGAATTAAAAACTGATTAATTTATTATGAACATACTTATAACTATTTGTAGACTATGTATATTGGCTACATACATAATACACATTTTTTGCTATATATTTATGATCTTGCTTTCATTATTTGTATCAAGTTAAATGAATCATTAGTAAACAGAAATTTTAAAAGAATAATTAATTTTACTTTATAAGTAACTTTGTTTAAGCTGTACAACTATACCAAAATTTCTGTAATCATTATTGCAAATAACACTATTAAAATGAAATGATCTCAGAATCTAAAGGATAATGATTTATATAATTTTTATATTAATTTATTGGTAAAATAAGTCATATTAAACAATACATATTTTTTGAATTATTTTAAAAACAAAACATTATAAAACTACAGTATAAAATTATGAAATTAGAAATTTAAAACATATCTAAATCATTAAATAGTTATTATTTTATTTTAAAAAGTATATTCAAAATGTCAATGTAATAGATACTATGAAAAATTAATTATTCAAACTTATACACTCTTTAAATAATGATGAATTAAAATAAATATTTTTACTGGCAAATTCTTTTATTTATTCTGTATCATTATTTTTCAAGTAGTTTAAAACTGCAAATCTCGCTTGTTCATTTACATTATTACTACTTTACATCTAAATTTTTATTGTCTCATGTTTTGATATTTTTTTCTATCTGAAAGTTAGATGTATGCAAATAACCAAATTATTCCTGTAACAAATTTTTATACTGAATTTGACATATTTCATATCAACCTATTTACATTAAAATCAGTAATGTACAGTATAAAATTTTTAATTATATTTAGAAGCTCTTATTGGAGCGACATATTTTTTAGAGAATTTTCTATTTGTTATTTTTAGAAAATAGATTATCACAATCTTTTCAGCATTCATTTTCTTACTCATTATTCTTATAGTTAGTAATTTAAATGACCTGAAAATTAAAAAATTAAATATTATGCTATGCTTGAATAAATAATATTATGTATTAAAATTGTAATATAAGTTGTTTTTTTACAAAGATTTATCTTATTGAAGACATAATAAATATGGCACTTAATATAGAGCATGTATTAAAAGTTTGTTGTAACGATTCATTTTTATTATTATTAAAATAAATCGTTTTTTAACATAAGCTAGGTAATATAGAACATTGTGTCTCCTGGTAAAATATAATTAAAAAATCACCAGCATTGATTCAATATTCTACTAAAAAGTAAAATTCTAATGTAACTGACGATTGATTATAATTGTAATCATAGCAGTAAATATAAAAAAATTTGTTCATAGCTATATTGACAACTTCTAAAACTATAATTTTTGTCAAGCGTTGTTAGCCGAGCGGTCATCGCAGTCGCCTTGCAAGTAAGTAATTGTTTGCAGACGGTTGTGGGTTTGCGTCCCGGCCAATGCTATGACATATGAAAAAAAAAAAAACTATAATTATTTTTGCAAATTATTATATTTTACTTACATATAAAATCAGGTTGTTTTCTTTATTAATATTTTTATTAAAAATTAATACTATTATAAATTATTTTTAATACATTCGATATATATATATATCCCTGTGTGTGTAATATTTTTGTTTTAACAACTCAATAAAAAACTATTAAATTATTTGTATCAATCCTATTCTTACTAGATCGACAGCAACTGCAAAATACCCATCTCCGCTTACACCCCCAGATACAGTGAGAGTTCAAATAATTACTGTAGCAAATATTTTATACAGCGATGCATTCTATTAAAAAATATAAATACATTGAAATATCCACAATCCAATAGAAATTCACTCTACTTTTTTATTATTGCTTGCTAGAAAAAAGTGGTTTAACTTTATTAAATATTCAACTTTTTATGTAATTTCTAGTTGTGACCAATAAGCCAAATCAATCTGCTAGTAAACAATCCAATGCCCCATTTTACTAGAATGGTCACTTTTGCATGACTGATCAATCTAGGAAAGTGGAGATGTTAAAATGTTTACCAATAAAATTAACTAAGACATTTTTTAAACTCCTCTTAAATTTAAATTTTTCATTTGTTATTTTTTATATAATATTACAAAAGCTAGCAAGAGAGGAATCATTTTTTCTATTTTTAGAAATTATAAACAAATGGCATAAAGATTGTACTGGAGTTTGGATATCACTATGTGTTTATAATTTTTTGTATAGTTATGCAGTTAATTTTATCATAAATATTTTTTTTAATATTACACACAACGCACACACACATATATATAAATATAAGGTAAAATAATATTTGAATATAATATATTATTAGTTTTCACAATTTAAATTTGGTGAGTTTATTTG
This sequence comes from Epiperipatus broadwayi, assembly GCA_028023455.1. NCBI lineage: Eukaryota > Metazoa > Onychophora > Udeonychophora > Euonychophora > Peripatidae > Epiperipatus > Epiperipatus broadwayi. The sequence continues at coordinate 3,941,207 of JAQFVV010000018.1, forward strand.
CAGTATTTATTATATTTTATTATGGATAGTTTTTCCATTTGAGTGTTTCATTAGTTATAAACTTGAGATATCTGACTTTACCAGGAATCGAATTAATAGTGATTTATTTTTTAATTTTGTCTAGAATTGTTAGGGATAAAAAATGTTATTTTATATTATTACTAGTTTAGATTATATGTATATCTGTTAATTTATCAAAGTTGTTAAATATTGTAATTTCAAATTTTATCAGAAAGCCACGTATGACAACCGTCAATATAAGCATTTAAACTCAATTTCTCAACATCAGTATAAACATGCTTTATGTCTAAAGCCATATTTCAATTAAAATGCAGAGAAACGTAAACTATCTAGATGTAACATCTAAGAATTTATATAAGAAGCTGAATATAAAAGCCCTAGACATTTTACAATGAATACTTCTAAACAATTTCATAACGAATTCCTTAGAATTACATCTATTTTTATTTTTATTGCCTAAATTATTTATGATAAATGTGACAGTCATGTTATTCCTGGTATTATACCATATGCATTTTATTTGTATAGGTGGTTTAATATTTTTATTTAAAACTTGACCGAATGCATGTGAAAAATTGTCATCAGCAATGAAATAAACCGGCCATAAAAAATTTTAAAAATTAATGCTTATATTTCATCCCTTAGTTGCTATTCTGCATTTCTTTTTGTAAAACTAGATATAGGTGTACTTGAAGTGTGAGTAATTGACTGATATTTAATTTAAGTATTACATGCAATATAATATATAGAGCTAAAGTCATTTACTGATAATTTTCGGTCTCAAGCCCATCGCTAAATTTTTATCATTAAAGATTTTGCTTTTATATATAAATATATAACGACCAAGTGTTTCAATGATAAAACTTTCATCTAAGTCTATACAAATGTTTTGAAATTATATATATATATATATATAATATTTTTAAAATATAATGATAATTTATACAATTGGAATTTTAATGTAAAATAGGGCATTTGAGCACAAGTTTTCAAGCTCCCTTCAGCTATCAACTCTATTTCATATAATCAATATACATGACTATACAGATATGAAAAAGATAAATGACCTCCAATATACATATTTTATGCTGAACCACACTCATCAGTTGGTCCAGATCATCATCTTACACACATATATATAATCAGTGCACAATTTATATTAAGATAATAAATCTTCAAACTTTAATGGATAGGCTTCAATATACTCCACCCTCCAACTCTTAAGCCATCCATACCATTGAAAATCTAATGATGGTTTATCCAAATCCCTTGTTGATGAAATATTATCGCCATGCCCATGTTGATCTTAAGATACTATGACCTTTTATACATAGGACCTCTTCTATGTATTTAACTGTACAAGGTCCTATACATGAAAGGTCAGAGTGGCTTAAGATCAACATGGGCATGACAATATCAGCATTAATAAAGGATTTGAGTATACCATCATCAGATTTTCAATGGTATGGATATCTAAAGAGTTGAATAGTGGAGTAGATTGAAACCTGTCCATTAAAGTTTGAAGATTTGCTATTTTAATATATAAGTGAACATTGATTGTATATGTGTGGGATGATGATGATCTGGACCAACTGATGAGTGTTGATTCAGCACAAAATATGTATATTGGAGATTATTTATCTTTTTCACATGTGTGTGGTCATGATATATTTATTATATAAGATAGAGTGAATAGCTGACGGAAACTTGAAAATCTGTGTTCAAATCCCCTATTTTATACATATCATCAATTAATAATAGATGTAATGCAAAATAGAAATCATACAATTGCTCCTATATAGATTAGAGTATTACAAAACATATATTTGGAAAATATGAGATTTATGAAATAATGAGATTTATGATTCTTTGACCTATCAAAATTGGTCACATATTTCTGAAATAGTTATATATAGTAGCTACTATCTTTGCTGTATAAAACATGTTTTTAAACATCTAGCATTATTGAACAACTGACAATTTTGCTCAGTAAATCATCATTGCATTGTATGAATTTAGTTTCATTTTTTGCAATGGTGTTCAGGTAAGTTTAATCAATTTATAAATATATAAAAAGAGGTGATTTAACTGAAAAGTAATTTTATTAAGTCTATCTATTAAAAATTGATTTTTTTTTTCAAGAAATAGCATATTATTTCATGCATACCATATCGTAATAGTCAATTTATAAACAATCTATATAGATTTTCTGTTAACAAAACGAGATAACGGGTGATTTAAAGTGATTAAGAATGTAATATATGTGTGTATCAACTTCTTTTTTGATTTTCAGGTCATGATTTTTATCTTTTACATTTTTTTATATCTGTTTAGAATTTTACCATTTTGTATTACAACTGTTTTTGAAATTTGTGGAATTATCTCCAAAATAATAAAATTATTGTTTTTGTATTTTTTAATAATCAAAATCTAATTGCTTTTGCACATTTTTATTAAGCTTTTTAAATTTCTTTTTTTTTTTGTTTGTTTGTTTGGGTTTTTTTTTTTTTTTTTAGAATGAAAATACTGTTTCATTGTAATCATTAAGATTTTTTAAGTATATTCATCAACAAATTTACATTTTGTCTTAAATTATTTGATTGTATTAAAATTTGGGGAAAAAACATTTTATATTATTAAATAGTTAAAATAAATATTGTGTCTGTTTTTATTGTTATTTTATTTTTCTCTCCTCCTGATTTCAGATGCAGGGATTGCTTCATGAAAATATAAAACACATCCCATCTTGTCTAGAATTTTTGTCTACTTCTTTTTCAAGATTATTTTTTATATTGCTACCATGAATATTATACTAAAACAATAGCCTAAAATATCATTTTATTCCAAATAAATGTGTTTGACTTTATGGTTGATAAAAGAACCATTATTTAGATTGTTGCGAAAACTCATGGAATATCTGCTTGCCATGTAATAACCTAACTTTAAATCTAGTTATTTATTAATTTTTTTTTTTTTTACTAAAGGAGAAGTCAAACTATTTAGCTCATTTATTATGTTTGACAAATAGTTAACTTTTATTACTTGTAAAGTGCTATTTTCATATATATATATATATATTAGATCTAGTTTCTAGTCTTCCTACCATTTACTGACGTGGGCCAACTAGCTAGAAACCATGGTCTAAAGGTTGGAGACAACGAAAGAGATATTGAATTCTATCTCTCTCAGCATTTATGTAAACAAAGCTTGTTAGTGAGCTATTGGTAAAGCTCCATTTAGTGATCATAAAATGCAAGCTAGAGCAAGTTACAAAATTTAGAACTTGTTTTATTTATTATATATATATATATTGTTGTGTACTATGTTCAGGCTGCTGACAAGCTCTACAATAGCACATAATAGGATGACTTTCAGATATGAAAGTTAACTGTGAATAACAAATAAGGAGTACCCAAGTAATAATACTTTTTGCTATCTTGGAGAATAAAATGCTTGTTCATTAAATGGAAAGAAATGTTTTAATGCAAACAGATTTTTCTAAGTTCCCTCATTCCTCTTTAGTTATATAAGTTAGGGGGATCCTCAGTCAACATGACTCTCTCATGCCATTTGTAATTTTCAAGTACTAACTATGTGATTGTCTATTGGCATAACAGCATTTACATCATTTAACTGTATTCTTAGCATTATTGACTCCAATTTCTTCATTTTATATCAGGTTTAGCCATCAAAGTTAAAAAACACACTGATGAGGATAGATTTAGTAGGGTAAAAAACCTTAATTTCAATTTATGTTTGAGACAGTATAATCACTAATAAGTCAGTTTAGAAGTGGATTTGAAATAAGAGTTTTAGCTAGTTAAACCACTAAACATCACATGATCACTATTTCTTATGATAGCATATTACTGTTATTAATAGGATGTGATGTGATGTATTATGGTTTCTCCTTAAACGAAGTCAAGAATATCTCAGCAATTATGTCCAGATAAATCTGTTAGCCACTTTATTTTACATTCCCCACTCTAAATTTACCCATAATCTGCTCTATCCCATTTCCACAACATAATCTTTGTCAATTCTATAACCTTTATATCTAAATCCCCTTTATCTTTTCCCAAACCCAGCATAAAAACCAATAATTCACTTTCTGTATAATCACTCTTTTCATATTTATTTTTCCACAACTTCATTTTATGTACCCTTTCTGTTTTCAAGCATTTACATTCAATTAACAAATGCCTAGTATTTTCTATTCCTTCCTTATATAATTTACAAAATAAATCACCCATAATTTTTCATTTACATGTATATTCTTTTGTAGCTAAAAATACCATTCGAGCCTTAAACAATAAACTACTTCCCTTACTATTATCATATATTAATTCACACCTAATATTCTGTTTATTTCTATATATATATTTAAACTCTTTTTACTCTCCATACTATTTCTCCATCTCTCTAACTCTCTAGTCTTTATTAATAAATTTATTATTTTATCCCATTCCTTACTATTATAACACTCAATAATCCTCTTAACACAATCATCCCATCTTTTGTACAAATATACTGATATAAATTTTTTATCCAAATCTTTTGCATACCGCATTACCTTTCTCACCCATCCTGTTACCTGCCCTTTACTCATAACCCAATTAAATACTATTTTAGCTATTCTTTTATTATCCATAAACTGTAATCTACCAAAATTTTCATTTTACTTTTTGCATCTCTCATCCCATTTCTACGTGAATTGCCTCCCTTGCTGTCCATACTTCTGCATCCAATGCATGTCTTCCTACTTCCCTTTGAGCTTTTTCTAAATAATCTAATATCTTTTTACTAACATATAATGCATCATTATCATATCTTAACCCTGCTACTGCAACTCTTTTCCATATAATTCTAGCTACCTCATATTTATTATATGAAAACACTGTTAATTTCTTTATCAATCCCTTTCTTTTCTTTGCTTCATTTATCAATTTTTTCTTCCATTCATCCAAATAATTTTTCTGATTACTTAAAATAATTCCCTAATAACTATATCTATTCACCACACTTAACTTAATATCTCCCAATAAAAATTCTACATCTTCTCTTTCCCCAGTATTAACCATCATTATATTTGATTTTTCTTCACTAAATTTAATCCCCATCTCTTTACCCACCCTTGCACATGTCCTCAACATAACTTCCATATCTTCTCTTTTTTCTGCACACAAAAATATATCATCCACAAAAAAAAGACCTGACAAAATATATACTCCCTTATTACCTATTAACGGTATCTCTATACCTCTTCCTAATCTTTCTATTGCTCTTTCCATTTCACTCAAATACAACACAAACAAAATAGGTGACATAGGATGAGTAAGCACTAGATAGGGATTTTATGCACCAGCCTTCTGGCATCCATTTATTACTCTGGTTGCCTCTGATTGGCACTACTGTAAGAAGAGTTTTGCCTATTTTAAATTTAGTTTTAGCTAGTAAAGTTTCATGTTAAGACAGTCTTATTTAGAAATATGCCTGCCAGGAGAATAAAATGACCTAGAAAGGTGGTATGAAAATAGCCAATTTTTCACAGTATGCCTTGTGGATTAACATGACAATAACAGAAATAATAATAATATAGTAAAAAAGTAGGAGACAATGTTGATACTAAAGTAAGTATTTTAAATCTATTTTTTCCTAAATATAAATACATATAATTTGTGAACTTGATAGAATTTTTAAGACCAGAATTAAGAGCTGTACTGGTGGCTAAAGAGTTGTCAAAATTTAATAAATAGCATAGCTCCTCTTAGTAAAACTTAATTTACACATGAATAAAAATTAGTGGAAAGTGGGTCACCACAAGTAATTTTAGAAAGGCAGAACAGTCAGTAAAAGGAGGATGCATGATGTTGAATTTGCTGTAAAATCTAATTTAACATCTTGGTGTAATACTTAATTGTATCAACCAAAACCATCGGTCTTAATAATTAGTTTGCACTATGATACTAGTGCTCATTATTATTATTAGTACCTATGTTCCTACTTTAGATGCAGAGAAAAAAACAATTATTTCTTGTTGGTTACCATTATTTGAAAAATACGATTAAAATATTATCTTCTTCTTGGAGAATTTAATGTATGTGTTGATACAAATAATAAACTCTGGCCAAAAGTTGGAAATAATGATATTAATGTAAATTTAAATGATTTGTTCTTATTGAATTTTTATACAATAGTTAGCAAATGAAGTTCACACTATGAAAACACTCATAGATTGTTAGATGGAGCATAGACTAATATGATTCAAGATTAAAATAATAATTACATAAAAAATAGATTTTACTCCATTCATATTTACAAGACTATTGCTGTCCAATCACTATAGTACAAAATTTCATTAATAATTAAACATTAATATTGCTAATCTGGAATTTTCTTGAGGAGAGTGTTATAAATATAATTAAATGTATTTTAGGTTTACTAAAGAAAGGAATCATGACAGTTTTTATATTATTTATTTAAAAGTAATTGTCTCATTTGCTGCTTGGCAGAATAATAAATTAATTGTGGAACTTCTTAATAAATATGAATATTTGAAGACAGAAATTCAATGACTGACAAAAAGGCATAAAATTGATCGGTGAATTAAAATTGCAAAAATTGTACATTCACTGATTATGGTCACATTAGATTATTTTTGACGCACTGAAAAGAACACATGACCTGAGTTATCATATTCATATTAAATGTAGCAATGCCATTCTCCTCCATCATCTTTTGAATAATGATGTAAGAATTAAGATGATAACATTTAAGGAAATACCCATTTATCTACTCATTACATTTAAATGAACATATTCACTTTAGTAAAGTCAAAATAGTTCTTCATAATCTCAAAAATGGAAAGGCTTCAGATTCTGGTACAATATCTGAAGAAGTTTCAAATATGATGGTGATATGTTATCTTCAAAAATATTAAATTGTTTTAGGAATGTATGGAATTATGAAGTTTTGGCTCTGATCTTTAAAGATGTTTCTATTGTTGACATTTAAAAACAAAGAGAAATAGACAAAATTTTAATACTTATTTTGAAATATCTTTATTATCCACTATAACAAAAATATTTTCAAGGATTTTGCTAAATAGATTGCTTACAGTCATAGAACTTAATATGGTTTTAGAGAATCAAAAAGCAATATAATTATATTTTTTGTTTCCAGGAACTTACAAGAAAAGTGTCAGAATCAAAGAATGTCTTGTAAATTACTTTTATTGATTTGATCAAGATAAAGGACTTAGTTAATTTAATGGATCTATGATACTGTTTAAAATTATTTGGTTGTCCACCAAAATTTATTTATATTATCTGTTTTCTATGTGATAGAATGAGATAAAATGTTATTATGACAGCAGAAAGTTCTGAGCCATTTGAAATGAAAATTTGTATTAAAGAAGTATGCATATTTGTTTTAACTATGTTTTTGATTTTTATGATGTGATCTTAGGAACTGTTTATAATCTATTTTATAAACCAAGAATTAAAATGCAATACTGATTTAATGATGAAATTTTAATTTTAATTGACTGCAAGCAGAATAAAAGAACTTCATTTTTTGTATTTTAGATATACAGTATACTCATGCTTGTACTCACTTTGCCAGTTAAAAAGATGATTTGCAGAATGTATATTTAATGTCTTGAATGCAACATATAAAATATTGGATTTAATAACTAATACTCAAAAAATTCAAAATTCTTTATCAGACAGAAATAAAAGAAAAATCCTCAGCAACATTGAGCTTGAATGATTATCAATTTGTAACTTCAAAAAATTTAAATACCTTGGTAGATTTATAAATAAAGAGATAGACTTGGATGTTAAAGTGCAATACAGACATTTATGCACTGTTGCTCTTACTCAGTTAAAGAGAAATAACTACTATATCTAAGTGAACCATATATAGATATGTTAGTTTACCTTATTTATTGTATTAAAGTGAGACTTGAATAATTTATGGTTGTATTGAAAGTTTCATTTAATGCTGTTCTGTAAATTTTTAAAAATACAATAGTAAAATCATAAAACCAATCAATATGTTGTGCAACTCGTTGAATATTATGCTATAGAATTCATTATTATAAAATGATAGAGATGAAAGAAACGTATATTAAAAATTTCTATTTACCATGATCTAAAATGTAAAAAAAATAAGTTTTTTTCTTTCACAGTTGGGTTTTTTTAAAATTTAACCTGCAATAAAAGGATGGTTTTTCAAAAATTAATTAAATCAATCCCTTATTATAAAAAAATTGGGATTGATTTAATTAATAACTAGATTCTACCCCTTATGCTTTAATTTCAAGTCAAATCTAAAACTCCAGTCAGATTTTTCATGCTGGTCATATGATACACACAGTTTTGTAGGTCATGACCAAAACAAGACATAGATTGATAAAAATAAAATTTAAGAATAAATAAGCAGAGAATCACTAGCTAAACTTTTCATTTGGGTGATGAAGCTAAGATTTGAGTTAATCCTATGGGTTATCCTGAAAGATATGTTTATAAAACAAATATTCAAGAGATTTGTGATGGTCCATTTACTATCATTTATCAATATGACAATGAGGGGGTGAAAATGAGAACATACAATGTTTTCTCTTTGAAACTTGTCAAAAGACTTTTGATAAGTTAGAGGTATAAGATGTAATATTTTAGTATGTGTGCTCAATGTGGGTTGGAATTATTTGTATGATTAGATCTTTTCATTGAGGCGTTGGATAAACTGCAGATATGTGCTTGTGCTCAAAATCCTATGTAAATTGATAGGGAAGCACCGATTGCAATATATCCACAGCTGACTATAGAATAGACAGTAGAAAAATATTCCCATTGAAATAATAATTATAATTTGTAAATTAAAATCAGATGCTCAGTAGAATTTTCCTTACATTCACAAAAGATTATTCAAATCCATGATTCGCCAATTAGCAACCATGTAGTGCACAACTTGGCTCACAATGTAGTTGCAACATCCTTAAGAAACTAAAATAGGGTTTAGTTAACATTTAGTAAGTGACTTTAAACTTAGCATGGCTACTATTTTGATCTCCAGTTCATTATTGAGGTTAATTTACATTTAGTTAATTTCTAAGGAAGGTTGATTTTAAAGAGTATCATCGATACCAGGGGTTTAAAGCCAGTAGCACCACTCAAATAAGTGTGGTTTATTTAATAAAGTTAAAATATCATTTCCCATGTTGTTTTAGTATTTGAATGTACACTTCATACTAGGTACTAATATATATATATATATATATATATATATATATTATTAGTAACTAGTATGAAGAGTATATATATAATAGAGTTTATATATATATATATATATATATATATATATATATAAACTCTATTATATATATACTCTATTATAAAGGCACACATATTGGAAATACAAGTGGAGTAGGATTCATTATAAATAAAAAGTGGAAGAACAATATTGTGGAGATTGATGGTGTATCGGACAGAGTTGCAAGATTAGTTATACAACTTAATAGCAGATACCAAATGCAGATAATTCAGGTTTATGCCCCAACAAGTTCTCATAGTGATGAAGTAGTAGAAGATTTTTATATGGATGTACAAAAGGCTTTTGATCAGAGTAAACAACATTTTAAAATTGTTATGGGAGACTTTAATGCTAGAATTGGTAGACAAATGAAAGATGAAATTGCTGTAGCTAATTTTGGTTATGGTAATAGAAATGAGAGAGGACATAGACTTGTGGAGTTTGTAGAAAAAGAAAAACTTTATATTATGAATTCATTATTTGAGAAAAATGTTAAAAGGAAATGGACATGGAAGCATCCAAATGAAGGTACGGCAGAATTGGATTATATTTTGACTAACAGGAAATACATATTTCAAGATTGTAATGTTCTTAATAAATTTAACACAGGAAGTGATCATCGATTAGTAAGGTATAAGTTACATGTTAATGTAAAACTAGAGAGACAAAAATTATTGAGAAAAACAATATTTACAGTTGATATTCCTAATCTTCAGAAACATTCTAATGAATTTAAATTAGAACTTACAAATAAGTTTTAAGTGTTAGGAGATTTTGAACAGGATTCAGATTTGAATGAAATTAATATGAAAATAACTGATACACTTTTAAAAACTGCAACAAAGATAGCTGGTAGAAAAAAGCAGCAACTGACTAATAAAATTTCTACTGAGACTAGAGAATTTATGAAGAAAAGAAGGAATATGAAGATATACAAAAATGATGTATTAAAAAAAATTGAATATCTCGAATTTTGTAAAATGGTACGGAAAAGAGTTGAAAATGATATAAGAAAGTATAACTGTGAAATAGCAAGGAAAGCTGTAGAAGAAAATAAAAGTCTCAAGAATGTTAAACAACATTTTGGTATTGGTAGGAAATTTATATCTGCAATAAGAAAAAAAGATGGAATTATTACTAAAAAGAAAGATGACATCATGAAATTTGTAGAAGATTTTTATCAAGAATTATATAGTAATAAAGAACAAGTACCTCCTATATCTATTACATCTTCCCAATTGCCCAGAATTTTAAATGAAGAAGTGAGACATGCAATTAAATGTATAAAGAAAGGAAAGGCTCCAGGAAATGATGGAATTATAATTGATATATTAAAAGAAGGAGGTGAAGAAATAGAAACAATTTTAGCAAAGTTATATACCAAATGTCTAAATGATAAAGATGTACCGGAAGATTGGAAGAATGCAGTAATAATATTAATATTTAAAAAAGGTGATAAAGAAGATATTAGAAATTACAGACCTATCAGCCTTTTATCAGTTTTATATAAAATTTTTACCAAGATAATTACAACTCGTATACAGAGAACTTTGGATTTCCACCAACCAAGAGAACAAGCTGGATTTAAAAGTGGTTTTAGTACAATAGATCATATCCAGGTATTGAGAGAAGTCATAGAAAGGACAAATGAATATGAGTTGTCATTATGTTTTGGATTTGTAGATTATGAAAAGGCATTTCATTCTATACACATTTCTTCAGTGATTAAAGCATTGGATCATCAAGGTATAGATCCAGGATATTGTCATATTTTAAAGAATATTTATAAAAATGCAACAGCAACAATTAGATTACATAATGATACAGGAAAAATCATCATTGAGAAAGGTGTAAGGCAAGGTGACTCCATATCTCCCTAACTTTTTACAGCAGTGCTGCAAGAAGTATTTTGTGGATTAAAATGGGAAACTAAAGGAATGAAAGTAAATGGAGAGTATTTAAGTCATTTAGATTTTGCAGATGATGTAGTTGTTTTTGCAAATAATGCTTCAGAGCTGCAAGAAATGTTGCAGGAGTTAGCAGATGAAAGTAGAAAAGTAGGACTAAAGATAAATGTTAAAAAGACTAAAGTAATGTTTAATCGATTTGCTCAAAATATGAAATAAAGATTGATTATAAAGAATTAGAAGAAGTTAACAGTTACAAATACCTAGGTCAGATTATTAATACAGATGGAAACATAATGGAGGAAATTAATCATAGAATTAAACTTGGTTGGAGTGCTTTTGGTAGAAATAACTTGATACTAAAAGGAAATATGCCTATGTGTTTGAAAAGAATGGTTTTTAACAAATGTGTTTTACCAGTTCTTACTTATGGATCTGAGACTTGGACACTTAATAGAAGAGCAATACAGAGACTTCAGACCACTCAAAGGAGTATGTAGAGATGTATGTTGGGAGTAACAAGAAGAGATCGAAAATGCAATGTATGGGTAAGACAACAAACAGGTGTTACTGACCTTATTGAAAAAAATTAAAAGATTGAAAAGAAGTTGGGCTGGACATATTGCTAGAAGAAATGATAATAGATGGACAATTGAAATTTTAAACTGGATTCCAAGAGATTGTAAAAGACCCAGAAAGGGACCACATGTGAGATGGATGGATGAAATAAGAAAATGTGCAGGGGTGTTGTGGAAAAGAGAAGCTAAAGATCGGAGAAGATGGATTAAACTTGGAGAGACCTTCATCCTGCAGTGGATTGATAATGGTTTCTGATGATGATATAAAATGAGAAGACATGAAATATTTATTTGATACTTTAATGAGAATAAGATATATATATATATATATATATATATATATATATATATATATATATATATATATATATATATATATATTTCAAAGTCATATTTATAAGATAATAATGTATTAGCATGGAATGTGTTAAAAAGAGAAATATATTCTATTAAGTATATTCATGACTCTTTGCATTACTTATGAAGCAATATATAATTGCAAACATAGAAATTTTATGAAGCCACTTAGAGATGTGAAATACATTTACGTTTGCTTAATAGTACAAATATAATAGATAATATAAATATATATATAGCTAAATATTAGCTAGTGATATTTGCTTTTAAATAATTTTAACAGAAAGTTTAAATAATTTTACTTTATAAACAGAGTTTTGGGAATATAAGTTTATTTCCAAAGCTGATAGAGAATGTGATTTTTAGAATGGAATACTATATTTGAAAATAAATTGAAAATGCATGATATAAAATAATTATAGTATTATAATATTATAAATTGACTTTAATCATTTTTAAAAAGAAAATGAATATATGAATAATAAAATATATAATTTGGATAAAATTATTCTTTTGTTACATGTATCATTTTTGTTACTACACTCACAATAATACAATTATAAACAATATAAATAAATATTTAATATTACAAATACATTTGTTCTTTTTATTTGTATAATATTATACTGGAAATATATGTATAAAATATATATTTTCAGTGTAATGTAATGGAAAAGAAGTGTAAATTGTTAATTTATATTAGAATAAAAAATAGTAATGGTATTGTGAAATTTAAATTTTTGCTCCATTTAATAATTCTAAACTAGTTATTTTATTTGTTGTATAATACAACTGTTTTTAGAAAAACACTGCTTGAAACTACTTAAAGAGTGAATATAGAAGGTTGTTATGGTTACACTGACATTAATGAAAAAGTTTATAAATTGAACTGAATAATTTAAATTCATTTTCTCTTGTATTTTTGGCTTTAAACAGAAGCATGTATAAATTTTTTATAGGATTTTCATTTTATTTAATTTAAATTGTATAGTTAACTGAACAGAAGAAGAGATAAAAAAGCAACATTATCTGCTCATGAACTGGCAGCATATTGAAAAATTTTATGGGAAAACAACAATTTATTATAAAAGGAAAAATTGTTGAAATTACTTTATTACATTATAAACCATCAGAAACATTTATCCATTAAAATGGATGTTACCTGTATTTTAAAGAAAGAATAAATGTCAGGAGGGGCACAAATATCATATCTACCTGTATGTGTAATTTTATTAGATCAATTGATCAATTTTATTTAAGATATAAGTCAATTTATTTTCTCATCATATAATCCCATGTAAAGCTAGGATTTATTCATTTGTAATATTTGAAATAATATTTGTTCATGAAGGGATATTTCTTCACATCATCATGAATATAAATTAGTATTTATGGGTGTAGTGTCATACAAATCTAATAATTACTATTTGGAAGAATAACCTGGATATATCTATATAACATTGGAATAAAAAAAATGTACTTTGAATATGTAAAAATATTATATCTTCTCTGAAACAAAAACAGACTGTTAGTTTGTAGTTTGAAGTAGACATCAGAACTGTGATGTCATTCTGAAAATACAATATTTAAAGACTCTCAATCAGGTTATTTGTTTATATTCATCATTATTATTGTTATATATTTTTTGTTTCTTTTCATTTAAATTGTCTAATGTTTATTGGAAAATAGTATATAATTTTAAGTTAAACAGTAATCTATTTACATATCAAAATATAAAAGAGTTATATTTTTCTAAGTTTAAACTTATATCTTACAGCATAGTAATTATTATTTTAATGTTTTAAAATATTCATATTTTTATTTATTGATTTTAAATTAACTTCATGTATATTTTATTGCAATAATATTCACTTTATTTTGGTCTCTTAAATTTTTATTCACTCTCCTGTACTCTAACAGATTTATTTGTTCAAACTAGATTTAAGCTTTTAACTTTCACTTTAATATTAAACCATTATTATTTATCAGAAGATAATAAATTTGACCTCATTTTATAGATTTTTTTTTAAAAATTAAACAATATTAAAAAATCACATTTGATTTTTGGAATTATTTTAAAAATTAGATTTTAATCAAAACAAAGGATTGTCACATTCATCAAATTTCAGGTTGAGCAGATTCAATTTATAAAATGAATGAAATCTTATTTGTTAGATGTTTATTTTTAAAATAGAATGAATTATTTTTAATATCTAGTAAATCTGTCAGTTTATGTTTTAAATGTTTCATTTTTTTTTCATAATTTTTATAATGCTAAATGTTATAACAGACTGTTGTAGCGATGACATTTCTAGACAATTGTATTTCTTGCAATCTTAATATCTATGGTAACATTACACAGAAGAATATATTCTTTTATATTTAAAAATTAAATCTTTCTGTAAAAAAAATGTAGCAATATATACTTTTGATTTCTAAAAATTATTACACAGTTACAATACAAAAATAATGATAAAATTTTTAAAAAATTAAGTTTATAGACCATTGTAATATTTTCTCAATATAATCTTACAAAGTTTGACATTGCCAAATATACAATGACTAAGCATCAATATATGGCTTCAGATACTTTAAAATTTCTACTTATATGATTATCCTAGCACCAAAAAGACAAAACTCTCCATACAGTAGTAAAATCTCTTGTGGCCAGTGAGAAGCCTTGGATCTGGGAGCAATGCACCTAGATTTTAGGATGTAATGCAAACCTCCAGTAGCCACATTTTATCTCTACTTAACTACAAAACTATGAGAATAAAATTGAAAACACAATATTTTCAATCCAAACTCATTAGTTTATATTGTCATATAGGTCTGAATTCAGTTCAGTAGGAATATATTTTGATTCCTTTGGTTCTTTAACAACCATAGCAACCACTATCCAATTAGGAAGGATTGGTATTAAACAACTAACTGTTATTAAAACAGGAAAAACTTTCCATACAGTAGTGCCACTCAGTGCAAGCCAGAGTAATCAATGGATGCCAGAAGGCTTGTGCATAAAATCACTAACTTATACCTACTCATGCAATATTCCCAGACTAGTTTCTAGCTTGAGGCTTTCAACACTGATGTTTAGTGATTTATTATTCTAACATCTCTCAATTTTTTTTTTGAAATTAAAATATTAGATGAAAAATATATATGAATTTTAAAGTTCTAAAAAAATGTTAGCAAAATTTCTCAGCAGACGGTAAAAAATGCAAATTTAATATTTAGATTTCTCAGATGCTGGTCTGTCGATTGAATAAATGGGTTGGTTATCAAATAACTAGATTTATTTCCCCTTCCCCACAACTATTAATAAATAAATTAATAAAAACAATTTGCAAAAAATTTTTTTTTTTTTCATATATATAAATTATTAATCAATGTCTGTATTCCAATTATAATAAAATATATATAATTATTCAAAACAATACAATAATTAATACAGTAAAACAATATTTTAAAAAACAAATATAATAGAAGTACTTTCAACTATCTATGTAGTCGTTATCAACTAGATTCAAATTGTATTAGAAAAAACTGTTACAAATGTAAACAAAAAGTAATATGTCATACATCAATTTTCCCACAATTCATTAATTTTTGAATTGGCGGCCTGTCTATTTATCAAATGTTGCTTTTCACTTTTTATTAACTAGCTTTTTTAATTTTGCATTTATTATTATTTCTTTCAATATACAAAATCTTAACTTCCCATCAAAATCAAAATTAAAACCATAATTACATGTTACATTATGATCAAAAAATACTAAAGGTGAAGCAGCATTATTTCTAACATTCTCTTGTCTTGATTTTTGTACTCGTTTATATAACAACAAATGTTCCTTTGATCTTTTCTCCAATGTACATAGAGATTCCCCAATATATGCCTTTCCACAAACACACAGCCATTTATATATTGCACAACTTTGATTTAAAATATCACATTTCTTTTTTGAATTATTTATTAATCTATTTAAATTAGGAGTAGTATAAAATGCAACTCGACATATATTTTTATATATCTGTTTTATAAATTTCACTTGTTCATTGCAAATAAATGGTATTGATATCCAAGTATATTTTATTTTATCAATATCTATAGCACTTAAAATATTTCTATTATTATTAAACTTAGTAACAATATTATAAATTAATTTATGATCATATCCAACATTTAACCAATCCATAGAAAATACATTTATGTTACTTATTTTATCAGAACTATATTTACATAATTTACTATTCCTAAATAAAAATGATTTTAAACCGGATAATAATAATAATAAAAATAATAATAATTTTATTTAGGAATAATAAATTATGTAAATATATTTCTGATAAAATGAGTAACATAAATGTTTTTACTATGGATTTGTTAAATGTTGGATATGATCATAAA
The DNA here is from genome assembly GCA_028023455.1 of Epiperipatus broadwayi. Taxonomy (NCBI): domain Eukaryota; kingdom Metazoa; phylum Onychophora; class Udeonychophora; order Euonychophora; family Peripatidae; genus Epiperipatus; species Epiperipatus broadwayi. The sequence continues at coordinate 3,957,793 of JAQFVV010000018.1, forward strand.
TTAATTTATAATATTGTTACTAAGTTTAATAATAATAGAAATATTTTAAGGGCTATAGATATTGATAAAATAAAATATACTTGGATATCAATACCATTTATTTGTAATGAACAAGTGAAATTTATAAAACAGATATATAAAAATATATGTCGAGTTGCATTTTATACTACTCCTAATTTAAATAGATTAATAAATAATTCAAAAAATAAATGTGACATTTTAAATCAAAGTTGTGCAATATATAAATGGCTGTGTGTTTGTGGAAAGGCATATATTGGGGAATCTCGATATACATTGGAGAAAAGATCAAAGGAACATTTGTTGTTATATAAACGAGTACAAAAATTAAGACAAGAGAATGTTAGAAATGATGATGTATCACCATCAGTATTTTTTGATCATAATGTAACATGTAATTATGGTTTTAATTTTGATTTTGATAAAGTTAAGATTTTTTGTATTGAAAGAAATAATAATAAACATAAAATTAAAGAAGCTATGTTAATAAAAAGTGAAAAGCAACATTTGATAAACAGACAGGCCGCCAATATAAAAATTAATGAATTGTGGAAAAATTTATGTATGACATATTACTTTTTGTTTACATTTGTAATGGTTTTTTCTAATACAATTTGAATCTAGTTGATAACGACTACATAGATAGTTGAAAGTACTTCTATTATATTTGTTTTTTAAAATATTGTTTTACTGTATTAATTATTGTATTGTTTTGAATAATTATATATATATATATATATATATATATATATATATATATATATATATATATATATATATATATATATTATTAAATGTATATATTATATAAAGAATAGAAGATGTATGAATTAAAGATTCTTGTGTCTTGGAAAGTAATGAACATACAGCAACATATTTGTGTTATATAGACATATGTATATTGCATTTGATATTAAATAATTAAGATTAATAGGTAATCACATATTTAAATAATTAATATATATGTGTGCTCTGTGCACAGTTAATGAAGCTATTAATAAATTGTCAAAATGTTTACTGCCAAGTGCTTTCGGGACAGTCTACAATCCCATATTCACGGCGAGTTATTCTGTTAATAACTGTAAAACTATGCAAATTTTATGCAAATTTATATGCAAATGTTATGTGGACCATTTACGAGATAGGGAATGGCAGGCCTCTTTTCTGTTGATTGCTGATGGGTCAGCCGCAATGAAGTAAGCTTCCCTAACTTTACATTTGGTGTCATTTGTTTCAGAGCAAACAACACTGGCTGTGGTAGGTAGGAAAGCATGTCCAGAGTTTCTTTTGTGTTTGACAAAAATCAAATTACCTTCATACTTTGTTTTGGTTTTATTGTAAAGGTATCGGTGTTGAGCTACTCTGGTGGCAATGTTAGTTTTGGTCTCTCCATAATATGTTGCCATGCAATTTCTTTGGGGGCAGGTAATTTTGTACACAACTTGAGGGGTGAGTTCAGGTTTGATCCTGTCTTTGGTATTAATTATCAGTCTATTGGTGTTGGGAGGGGAACGGAAAGTGACTTCAAAGTCACATGATAGTTGATTGATGTCAACTGATGTATTATTGTACATGCAATTAGATTATTAGGTGAACATATCGATTATTTATGCTCTGTCATAAATATATTTATAAGTTGTAAGGGTAGATTACAATCCTATTAAAACCAGCCTTTATTTATCCACATCAAACCCAGTTAACACATAAGCTCAACTAACAGATAGTTGAATATACACTATCATTTTTGTATGTATATATATATATATATATATATATATACAAAAATGAGCAAACATTAATCCCATATATATATATATATATATATATGGGATTAATGTTTGCTTTATTAAGCACTAAATTAAACAAATGTCACAATGAACTAATTTCCCTTGTTTAATGAGAAATAAAAACTCAGTTAAAGAAATCCTTCCTATATATATATACACATCAACAATGAATTATTTATTAATGTGTTGAACGTCATGAATAAAGACTTAGACTTAGTAAAGGTAATGATGACCTAATGTCAATCCAATCAGTAGGCAACCAAGTATGGAAGATAAAAGTAGAATTTTATTGTGTTTAATTTTATTTTTTAAAACTACAATCGATATAATATGTGTAACAATAGACTGCTACAGCCATAGAAAAGGAAATGGAAATGCTAATATAGTAAACACTAGAAACTAAGCAGAGTATAAAAGCAAATCCAGTTCATTTCTGTCATCTTTAGTTAATTTTCAAGGGATATAAGAACTGTACAAAGCCAACTTTTAAAGATTAAATGTTTGAATCCAAGAGAGGATGTACAAATTGTTCAAATATTCCAAATTATTTGTATAATCTTTGTAGCACAAAATTTTAAGAAATTACAACCTTTTAAACAGAGAAAACATTGATAAATTCATATGGTTTGATAAAGGAACTAAACTGATTTTAAATTGAAATTTAAAAATAAAATACTGTGCTATTATTTGAACACAGATAGAACGGAAATAAAACACACACACACACACACAAATATATAAATACACACACACACACACACATATATATATATATATATATATATAAATGATGAAGTAACTTTTTTGTATATAAGTCAAAAAATGTCAAATACTAAATTAAGAAAAAGTAAATCTATTATTAATTGCTATATGATAATATTAAATCGTGCTATCACACTTCCAACGTAAAGCTGTAACAACAAATAGAAAACTAAATTAAATGGCTGAGCACTTTCAAGATGTACTTCTCATATTCATAACCAGTTATGATTCCTTCTTTGAAATCATTATATAAATAAATAGCATTTGCAAATTCTATGCAAATTAGTCACTAAGACCATCTTTTAGATATAGCAAAACATGCATCCTTACGATTAATGATGAAGAAGTCCTCTGCTATAAAGTAAGCTTCTTTTACCTTTCACTTAGTACCATGCCTCTCAGTACAAACTAATTTTGCAGATGTGGGTTCAAACACATGTCCTGACACTTTTTCATGTTGTGCAAAAATTGAAGGTCATTTTGGATCCATATGTGCCTTATTGTATCTATACTTATGTTGTGATATCCTAGTAGCTATGGTGGCTCTTGTTTCACCATAGTATGATGCTTTGCATCCATTATGAGGGCATGCCACTCTGTACACAGCCTGTGGGTCTGATCAGAAGCTATATTGTGTTTAGTGTTGTTAATAAGCCTATTAGTTGAGATGGGTGTATGAAAACTCAAATGAAATTCCTTAGAGAAAGTCTTGTAAGACATTTTATGCAAAGAGTGCATGTAGGGCAACTATATCCAAAGCTTGTTGTCTTCATATCTGTGTTTTCTAGTATTATTTACAAAATGTCTAATTTTGCTATATACTATAATGTGCCTGTATCCTGATTTGATTAAGTTGTTAGTATAATTAATTAAGTTACATCTTCGATCTGCCTCAAAGTTGCACAAATAGTAATTTCTGAAAAGAAATGATGTCAATCCAGTAAATATTGTTGAGCACATCAAAAATCGAATACAAGTGAACACATCATTAAATTTAAATATTACATGGGAAGATATGGGGCAAGAGGTAAAATATTTAGATATCAAGGTACAAAGAGAGGGAAGTATGCTTAACTATACAATGGTCATGAAGCCACCAGAAGTTCATGGACAGATTCACCCTGAATCATACACACCTATGACTCACAAGTTTGCTGGATTGACATCATTTCTTTTTAGAAGTTACTATTTGTGCAAGTTTGAGGCAGACAGAAGATCTAACTTAATTGATTATACCAACAACTTAATTAAATCAGGATACAGGCACAATATAGTATATAGCAAAATTAGACATTTTGTAAATAATATTGGAAAACACAGAGATGAAGACAACATGCCTTGGATATTGTTGCCCTACATGCACTCTTTGTATAAAACGTTTTATAAGACTTTCTCTAAGTAATTTCATTTGAGTTTTCATACACGCATCTCAACTAATAGGCTTATTAACAACACTAAAGACAATATAGATTCTGATCAGATCCCACAGGCTGTGTAAAGAGTGGCATGTCATCATGATGCAAAGCATCATACTATGGTGAAACAAGAGACAACATAGCTACTAGGATATCACAACACAAGTATAGATACAATAAGGCACATACGGATCCAAAATGCACTTCAATTTCTGCACAACATCAAAAAATGTCAGGACATGTGTTCAAACTCGCATCTGCAAAATTAGTTTGTACTGAGAGGCATGATATTAAGTGAAAGATACTTACTTTATAGCAGAGGACTCCTTTGCCATTAATCATAAAAATGCATGTTTTGCTATATCTAAAAGATGGTCTTAGTGACTCATTTGTAGAGAATTTGCATATGGTATTTATTTATATAATTATTTCAAAAAAAGAATCATAACTGGCTATGAATATGAGAAGTACATCTTCTTGAAAGCACTCAGCCGTTTAATTTAGTTTTCTATTTATTGTTACAGCTTTATGTTGGAAGTGTGATTGCATGATTTAATATTAATATATTGAAGACAAACCTAAAGTATAAATCTACAAGTTATTACTTATTAATTTCTATGTAAGTTATTCTGGCTAAATTAATATTATCATAATGCTGAATAACTATAGTCCTACCATAGAAGTGTGAAGATTTGATCTACTTGCCTATATAAAACCTAAATTAATATCAGATGTTCTACATAAATGTCTAAATGGATTCAGAAGGAAAGCAACTGCAGAAAATGGATACATCATTTCAAGTGGGTTGCCAAGAAATTCTAATGGTGGATGAATCACTTACTGAAGAAGGATGATTCAAAGAGAGAGATTGTATCCATAAGAGACATTGTTGCTAAACTTATGGGCATTAATCAAGATGAACGAATGAAAGTTTTGATTTATGTTTTTTATATATTTATTTGTAAAAATTCTAATTTTGTTTTATCTCCATACTTGGAAGCTTAAATGTGCCTAGAACTTGGGAGAGTCTATTATGCTCAAAAGCAACAAAGTGCATGGGGAAAATATATTAAGTTAGACAAAATATTTTATATTATTGAATCATCATCAGTGATATGGAATGAGGTAAGATTTTGGATACTATTCCATATTAAGCATTTACACTACTACAGGACAGATTTTGTAATATTTTTTATTGTTAACTAACAATTGTTTATCTTTATTTTTCTGTGGTATAAATGGATAATCTTCCCATGTGGATGCTCTTTATTATCAACTTTAGGGAATTGTACATAGAGGGGTTCCCAAGAAAAAGAGAACAGCAATAATGAATTGAATGATGAGGCTATTATGGATATACTTGTATAATATTTAAATTAGTTAGCTAGCTTAATGGTCAATTTAATAAAAGATTTTATTATTAGCCTTGTAAATAGTTTGTGCCTTGCAATATATCTCTATCATGGGTAAAGCTTGAAATAGTGAATATATTAATCATTGATATGGAAGAAATATATTCTTGACATATACAATTATATTCTTTTATCTTGTTGAAGAGTTTTGAATTTTTATTTTATTTAATAAACATTGTTAACTTGTTTTAAATTACATTGGTCTTTAGTGTATCAATACCTTATACATTCAATCATCAACTTATAATCGGATATATATATATATATATATATATATATATATATATCCGATTATATATATATATATATATATATATACCCCACACATATTTTATTCTCCTATGATAATATAGTAATGTTTGGATGAATCTTTAAATCAGCTGGGACTTGTATAGAGGTGTGGTAGTTGCTATCTAGTATAAATTCACCCATGAAGAGAGCTTATTGGGAATTTCTCCCTGAGTTTAAATACTGAGGTATAATAAAATCTGAAAGAGAAATAAGATATGGATGAACTAGCCAAAATTATATCTAAATATAATGTGTAAACTTAGAGCTAGTCCATTGGAGGTAGATACAATCATAAGTTGGGTACTTCATTGCATTATTAATAACATCTTACCTGAAGACCCTGGGTTCTTCCTCTTCTGGTAGAAACCTGGACTATTATAATATATATATAAAGACAAAACTTCGGTTAGTAATTACAAGAAAAAAATGCTGACTATTCTTTCCTTTCCACCCCAGCTGAGATTACACCTCCCCCAAGATTTCCCTTTTCCCTAAATTTCATTATTAACTTAGGAAAGTCAAAGAAGTTATGTGATTTTAGACTTTTTTTTTAAATTATGATTTATATTATTAAGAAGTGGAAGTTACCAGTCTTACGGTATCTGCACTACAGAGCGCCACTAGGCTACTTGAATCTAGAAAATTTATAGGGTAGGCAGATATGCACTGTTAAAGATCCATCATTTATTTATTATTTAGACCATTAGCCCATGCCACTAGCTCAGTGAGATGCAGAGATAATAATATATAAGTTTATTTAATTTATATCTTAAATATAAAAACATAAAAGCCACTGCCAGTAATTAACACACAACAACATTTATTAACGCACATATATAATCATTTAAAATTTGAGGAATAACATTTATTATTTTAGATTTTAATAAAAACTTTTAATTTAAATTATTATTTTAAAATTTTAAACCAACCGTACAGTTGAATTTAATAATATTTTTTTAAGAGTGTCGAGTATGAATAAACTGCATAGAAATGGAAGTTCCAGTCTTACCATTTCTGCACTACAGAGTGCCACTAGGCTACTTGAACCTAGAAAATTTATAGAGTAGGCATATACGCGCTGTTAAAAATCCAACTTTTGTTTTTAATTTAGACTGTTAGCCCTTGCCACAAGCTCAGTGAGATGCAGAAACTTAATATAACTTAAAAATTAATATTTAATAAAATAAGCCACTGCCAGTAATTAACACACAAACATTTATTAATGCACATATATAATATTTATATTTAAAATTGAGGAATAAATTTAGACTTTACAATTAGTTTTAAATTGGTTATTATTATTATTTTTAAATTATTGTTTAATAAAGTCCACACAGATGGACATGTTAATAATATTTTACTTTACCAAGTAGAGTATAGATAGGCTACATAGATTTCTCACTTAAAAAAAATGTATCAAAACACTCATTCAATCTCAGACTAAAAGTTTGTAACCAAACTAAAACCTGCTTCCAGATACATAGTCGCAACCAATGCAATATGAAGATGCTAGCATAAAATCACACCAACAGGAATGTGCATCTGACAGCATGGCATTATTTGAGGACATGATCCTTGTCCAGTACAGGAATGTGCATCTGTCTGATGAAAAAATAATGTATATAAATTAATTAAAGAGTGCTACATATGGGGAAGAGCGGTCTTTCTGTCAACTTATAATCACTCCACAGAGCTAGAAAGGGGTCAATGGGCAGGAAATACATCTGCAACCATTGCAACAATATGACTACCTCTTTGGGGCCATGCATTCAGTTGGGCACATTGCCCTGTATGCTAAATACACTTCACATTACATTGATATAAACACCCATATATTCCTCCACAAGCATCTTCCTAACTATGAAACAAATAGCCTGAAATTAACCATTTAAAATAAACATAAACGAATTTAAACACAGTTGTTAATTTTTATCCATGCAGCTATCTACACCCAACTTTAATTTGATACATTTTAATTAACACTTAACACAAAAAAAGAGAAATGGAAATGATTGCTTAAACATATGCATAAAAAAATACTAATAATTGATTTTGAATTTTTTAGGTCAGATAATTGTTCTTATTTTCAGCTATTAATTGCAATTTTAGAAAAGTTCTTATTAGATAGACACAAAGAGTTCATACTTTACGCATTAAGCAGATATAGAGGTCCATCTTTGTGATCTCTTTTGTAGATTGTTTGTCTTTCTTTGAAATAAAACTGCTACTTGCCATGCATTTGGTCAGGAACTGTCATCCAGAGGCCTCAGCTGGTTGTCCAGAAATTAAATTGATTGCAGATTTTTACATCATGAAATCTGCAATACAGCTAGTTATAATAGTATATTAATAGTCATCTCTCTCTGATAACAATTATAATATTTCAGCTTTTATATTTTTATTAGCCTCTTACCATCAAATTTTCAGATTCAATGAGCAAGATGTCACTAATCCTCTCATGTTTCATTTATGGTCTGTGCTGTCATTTCGTGCTTGCATTGGTCATTTAGTTTTTTTTTATTCTTCTATCTGACAATTTAATTATTTGAGTGCCCCAAGGGCTAGTGTGCTTTAGAACAATCATTTAATTAATAAAACAATCATTTCCATTTTCTAAGATTATAGAAATCAACATTAGTTCTATTTTTGAAATATCAATCTTTATATTTTTACAAAAAAAAAAATACTTTCAAATACTTTTTTCTTAAAGTAGTTTAAGTTTTGCAACTGTGCAACAATATATACATTAAATATAACGTTCACTTCTGAGTTTTTAAGTTAAGTTTTTTTTCTTTTTAATAAATCAATTTTTATTTACGATCTTTTTATTTTACTTTTAAAATAATGTAACGGCATATTAGGCATATTATATACTGTTACAAATCAGTAAACTTACTCAAAAAACAAAAACATTAAAAAAAAAGAATTTAACATAGTGTTAGTAATGATGTTTCACAAATTGATTATACTAGACTTTTTTTTTATTCCTCACATTTATTTCTACATATGTGCAATTTTCTTACTGGCAGTACTTTTTACACAAAATTCAAGTTTATAACTTTATACAATATAGATAGAAAATATTTCCCTTTAAAAAAAATTTACTCTGGGTAACGGCTTCATACCTGTGCTAATCACATATATATGTGGTATATGCTTATTATGTATTTAAAACCCTGTGCTAATCACATATATATGTGGTATATGCTTATTATGTATTTAAAACCCAAGTTTCTTTTTTTTTTTGTTTAAAAGAAAATTATAATGTGAACATACATATATAGTTAGTTCTGCATGGTATTCTTATCACTCGCCCAACATATTTATGGATGTCAGTTGTTGACTCCAAGCACCAATCCTATCTATGAATAAATAAGAATTATGCTGGAAGAAATCGAGTATCAATTTCTAATAGATAGAGCTCCTACCTCTGGCTAGCTCATTCAAAGGTGGTGTTTGATAACCATGAAAAATAGGTGGGGGACTAACCAAGTGTGCACATAAATGCATAAACAATTCCCAGAATATATTATTTTTATTCTTAAATGCTGCTCTCTAACTTTACGATATGATCTAAGTTTTAAAGAAATTAACACTGAACACACACACTTGTAATTAGAACACAAATTTAATATTTCTTAATAAAAAAACAAAACAAAATCTCATAATTATGTACTGGCTTGTGCTCAAATATTTGAATAACATGCATGCAAACACATATTCTGCATAAGTTCATAAATATAACAAAAACATATAAATTATAGAATACAAAGTAAATGCAATAAATCATTATCCAGTCTATTCATTTATAAAATTACATTGGGTGACACTTCAAATACTTCTTTGTTTTCTTTTATTCCTTACACTTTATTATTTTATTTAAAATAAGTTCTTATTTACGAGATGACTGGTATTTAAGAAATTACTCTTATTACCTTGATTTTTCTCACCTGGGTGCAGATGAATGTTAATATTCACTTGCTTGATGATGTGATGTAGTGAATAAGTGATTTTTGGCAGCTCTCCATTGATTCCATAGGCATGATCAGTGGCATTCAGTGAATGTTATTCTTCCTGTAGTTTAGAAAAGGCTTCATTCATATATGGAAAGCAACCACAATACCTCCGCAGAATGGCTGGCAGAGCTCAGTCTGTTTTTGTCTGTTTACTCCAGTCTGTTAGGCTGATGAATATAGATAATTTTTAAACTGATCTTTCTGCAATCTTGCTCATGGCATTAACAGTTCTGAAATGTCTTCAAGTTTGGGTTTCAAAAACTCTTTAATTAAAATACTATTGTTCTCTTTTCTTTTTTTTTAATGAAACCACATGGTTTGCAAATAGAAACCTTTTCAGCAACTCTTCTTTTTTGATCAAGAATTTTAATTACACCTTGAAATCCACACTCGACTGTTCATTGTCTTTTACTTATAAAATTTTCTTTCTAATTAAAATAGCTTTTATCTCGAGATAGCAATCTATACATTTTTGGATTCTTTATTTTCATTTAATATATCTTTTTAAAATTTATGTCTTTCATCATCCATCTTGGAATCAATTTCCTTTTAATTGAATTAACTTTATTCCAAGATATCAATCTATACCTTTTTTGATTCTTTTCTTGCAATTAACATATCTTTTTGGAAATTCTGTCCTTTGTTGTCCATCTTGGAATTAAAGCTTGGCCATGTAAATTTTCTTCTTTTTGTGAATTTATTATACTCACTCACCCATGCAATAATATAAATACATGTGCTTCTAACCAAATTACAAGAGCACAAATCCATATAACCCCTTTCCTTCCTATGTTTCAATCTATTTTTATTTACCCATTTAAAATATATACACACTCACGTATATAACATAGAAAAATAATTTAACTTAATATTACTTTTGATCAAGTATATATATATATATATATATATATATATGCTTGCTTATATCATACTATGCCTTAGAACAAGGTTTGAACCCAGCCCTGTTATAATACCCCCTCTTTGAAAGCCTTTAAATACCATTTTAGTATTTAAATGGCTCACTTCTAAACCACAAAATAATTCTAAATAGTGAGAAAACACACACACACAAAAATATGCATCTTCTTGAATCCATTTGGTTTGCCCCCCCCCTTCAACTTTGGAACCAAAGAGTAAAATGATCAGCAACCCACCAATACACAATGAGTCTGACCACCAATCATGCACATAGTGCCTGTGATGCACAATATATAGCTAACTTCCATTCTGACTGGCTTCGATTACACGACCCCAAAAAAAAAAAATTATATATATAAAAATAAAACTCTCTTTTTTTTTTTAAAGGAAGGACTTTCCTAACTACACTCTGCTACTTCTGAGTCTTAGAAGTGTAGATAGTTAAAATGATACCTGACTCTTACTTTGAGCCTTCAGGTTCAGTATAGATTTCCTAGATCTTGCTCACTTCTGGAGTCTTACAGGTGGGACTGTATGTGAATGCCATGCTCTCTTGGAGTTTTATCAGTTTGAGTTAACAGACTTTTAGCATCTGCATCTTACATTAGATAGGTCAACTATGTCAGAAATTAGTAGCAGCCACACACAGTGCACAACACACAACATGATCGATCCAGCAGCCAAACTCACCATCCACTGACAGAATTGCGAGATCGCTCCTTTCCCACAGCCACAACTTATCTAACTCTCTGAGCTTACACACACAAATCAAAACAAAATGAAAAGAATTCTACCTTTCTTTTTATCTGGTTTTATATAAAATTCCATATAATAAATATTAACCCACCACCTAGCAATAATATTATAAAAAAAAAACTTTCCAGAATCAGTGTTCATTTATGTGAAGTCAGTTAATTTCTTGTCTGTATTTTAACATAAGAAAATTTGACCTTTTCCGAGGTCATAGGTCAGCCTACACAATTGTCACCATTTTTCATTTCATAACACCATTTTTGGACTATTTCATAATATTGTTCTCTAAGATTCTTTAGTTTTTGATTTCGGCTACCCTCCTTTCCGTTGAGTCTTATTATTTCTCTCACAACTAATTTGCTTACGAGATTTATTTTTTTTATTTCAAACATTGGATTGCTGTCAAAATACTCTCATAAACTTTTTATATGCTCAACTGGAGCTTCTGTCATATGACTAGCAAATATCCCATCATTTAAGATTTTTTCTTCAATCTGGGCCGATGAGTTCTTTGTCATGGCTTCTCACACTTCTACTATCTTTATTTTATCTCCCTGTTTTTTTCTTCTTCGCACTCACTCTGATTTTTTCCTACTCTCTTTTCACTAGACTTCTTGTCTTTACCTATAATTTCTTCCTCTACTAGCTCTTTCTTGCTCTCTTCCCTTGGACACTTATCTTTTTTTTCCTTTTATTTTCCATTCTAACTCTTGAAATCTTTTCTCAATTTTTTCCTCGAGTTCCTGATATCTGCTTTCTATTTTTTCCATAATAATTCTTATTATGCTTAATTCTCTCTTCTTTTCTTTCTTCTGCTGATCCATTTTTTTTCTGTTTTTATATATCCATCACTATTCCTAATAACAACCAATTATAATGATTTTATGTTAACTATTTTTATACCAAATGCACCAAACCTGTCTCCAAAGTACTGTGTTACCTGTCTAATTGCCCTATCTAACCCTCTTCAAACCTATTTCTTGATCTCTTTCTTTAAAATTCACCAAAACGATTATAGTATTTCATGTTAATTTCTTTATTACTATTCTCCAACTCTTATATTTAACTGTTATATCTAACTGTTTTATTTAACCTATATTCTATCCCCCTTACTTTCCACTCTTTGAAAGTTCCTTAGTTGGGTTGCCATTGTAACGGCTTGCATACTGTGTGAATCATGTATATATATATGGTATATGCTTGTTACGTATTTAAAACCTAAGTTTCTTTTTTTTTTTGTTTAAAAGAAAATTAAAATGCGAACATACATATATAATTAGTTCTGCATGGTACTCTTATCACTCATCCAGCATATTTATGGACATCAGTTGTTGACTCCATGCACCAATCCTATCTATGAATAAATAAGAATTATACTGGGAGAGATCGAGTATCAATTTCTAATACATAGAACTCCTACCTCTGGCTAGCTCATTCAGGGGTGGTGGTTGTAAACCTTGGTAAAGAGGTGGGGGACTAATCAAGTGTGCACATAAATGCATAAATGATTCCCAGAATATATTATTTTTATTTTTAAATACTGCTCTCTAACTTTACGATATGATCTAAGTTTTAAAAAAATTAACACTGAACACACACACTTGTAATTAGAACACAAATGTAATATTTCTTAATAAAAAAACAAAACAAAATCTCGTAATTATGTACTGGCTTGTGCTCAAATATTTGAATAACATACGTGCAAACACATACTCTGCATAAGTTCATAAATATAACAAAAACATATAAATTATAGAATACAAAGTAAATCCAATAAATCATTATCCAGTCTATTCATTTATAAAATTATGTTGGGTGATACTTCAAATACTTCTTTGTTTCGTTTTAGCCCTTACACTTTATTATTTTATTTAAAATAAGTTCATATTTACAAGATGACTGGCATTTAAGAAATTACTCATATTACCTTGATTTTTTTCACCCAGGTGCAGATGAATGTTAATATTTGCTTGCTTAATGTTGTGACATAGTGAATAAGTGATTTTTGGCAGCTCTCCATTGATTCCATAGGCACAATCAGTAGTGTTCAGTGAATGTCATTCTTCCTGTAGTTTAGAAAGGGCTTTGTTTATATATGGACAGCAACTGCAATACCTCTGCAGAATGGCTTGTAGAGCCCAGTCCATTTTTGTCTGTTTACCCCAGTCTATTCATGGCTGATGAATACATATAATTTTTAAACTGATCTTTCTGCAATCTTGCTTGTGGCATTAATAGTTCTGGAATGTCTTCAAGTTCAGCTTTCAAAAACTCTTTAATTAAAATACTATTGTTTTCCTTTCTTCTTTTTAATGAAACCACATGGTTTGCAAATAGAAAATCCTACAGCAACTTTTTTTTTGATCAAGAATTTTAATTACACCTTGAAATCCACACTTGGCCGTTCATTGTCTTTTACTTATAAAATTTTCTTTCTAATTAAAATAGCTTCCATCTCGAGATAACAATCTATACATTTTTGGATTCTTTATTTTCATTTAATATATCTTTTTAGAATTTGTATCTTTCATCATCCATCTTGGAATCAATTTCCTTTTAATAAAATTAACTTTATTCCAAGATAGCAACCTATACGTTTTTGATTCTTTTCTTGCAATTAACATGTCTTTTTGGAAATTTTGTCCTTTGTTGTCCGTCTTGGAATTAAAGCTTGGCCCTGTAAATTTTCTTCTTTTTATGAATTTATTATACTCATTCACCCATGCAGTAATATAAATACATGCACTTCTAACCAAAATACAAGAGCACAAACCATATAACCTCCCTCCCTCTTATGTTTCAATCTATTTTTATTTACCCGTTTAAAATATATACACACTCATGTATATAACAAAAAAAATTTAACTTAATATTACTTTTGATCAACTATATATATATGCCCGCTTATATCTTACTATGCCTTAGAACAGGGTTTGAACCCAGCCCTGTTATATATATATATATTTATAACGTATATAAATAAACATTACAATATATATATATATATATATTCATTTATTAATAAATTTTAAATTTAACTTAAAATAAATAAACTTGTCTGATTATTGTTCAGTTGTGTAACATAGATTTATTGATTAATAACATTCAAGTGAGATATGATACACTGACTATATTGTGACATTTATTTGAAATAACTATATCACATACTCTTGCTAAGATTAGTAAATGAGTATGGTTATATTATTTTTAGTATTGAATTCAATAGTTATTATCTGACTGGTATAACTGTTATATGATAATCATAATCAAATATTTGCATGTTTTATCTAAATAATTATTAATTAGATAGGTACTGTATTGAGTTCATAGTTGGTCAATAAGGTTTTAATTTTATTCAATTATAAAGCTGATAGTGAGTATATTTTGTTCTGCATAAGTTAGATTGATTTTCTTTAATTATATTTAAGTTTACTTGATGTGGATTATAAATATTTAATTTTAATATTCATATTTTATTAAAATAAATGTTAATATTTTTATATGTTTTTATTGGTATAAAATACAGTTTTAATAATTTAGTTATAGAAAATTTAAAATAAATTAATATGATTACTTAATTGTTCTTAAGTAAATATCTGATAAAAATATACTGTTACTTGTATACACTGGTATGATTGGACATTGTACATTTAAAATTATCTAATACGTTCATTGATATTACTCCCTTATTGAGTTGTTTAGTTTATTATAACTAGCTTAATTAGTATGATTAAAATCAATATAAAAACATAGCATGACTGAGTTAGTATAATTTATTATTTAATTTAATTGGAATTTAAAATATTAGATCTTATATTTATTTAGATATTATGAATATTGTAAACTTATATGACATACTAAAGATGTTATCTTAATCATTCATGAATTATTTTATTTAGATATAAAAATTATTAAATTTTAGTACAAATTTGTTTCATTACAGGCAATGTTTGATTCATTAAGTATATTATAATTTAGTTGTTAAATAATTTATCATTATTTTCATTTGAGTATAAAATGAAATATATATTAAGCATATATCATTATTTGAAGACAATGATATTTGATTTAATTGTTTTATTTTATTTTTATTTTAAGTAAGGTTAATAATAAGGGTAGTTGAAATGATAATTTTGTTTGTTTTTTATTTATTCAAAATGCAATTGTGCTAATGATGCTATAATAAAGATTATCATCACCGTTTTGTTTTGGTGTAGTTTACAATCTAAGGTACTCATCTTTTAACTAAAGATGTTGCTCTATGGCACGGTTTTTGGGCCAAAACACATAAAAATGCTGTTACCACAGCCAACACATTCGAACCCGTGTTTTACTATAATACAACTATGCAGACCGCTATTTTGCGTCACAGTACAGCATGTATGTCGCATAGCAGCAAACACATTTTTCGAATTCACACAATTTATAAAATAATTACGGCTTGATGAGAGAGTTTGTATTTGAATTGTATTGAAATGTTGTTTTCATTGAATTTTTTTTTATTTTAAACTATTGAAATGTTCAGATTTTTTAAAGCAATAATTATAAGACTTTTTACAACGTACTGTATTGAACTTTTATTTGGGAAAATGTTAAATATATATGTTTTTATTGAGTTGCAATTAGGTAACATGTCAAGTAATGTACTGTTATTAACATTCCACGTGACAAAGAAGATTCTACTGTCTGTATATTTTTGAAGTAAAAAAGAGCGGTACGAAAAATATCCAGCAAGAAAAGTCCAAATATACAGTTTTTTTGTAAATTTCATAAAAAGCAAATATTATAAACATGTTTAATAAGTAAAGAAGACATTTGTATGTGTTTGTTGTTGTTTAAAAAAGTTTGAGTTTCTTTCTTTTGTCCGAGTACAGTTATGATTTGAATTTTTTTATTTTAGCATTACAAACAATAGAACACTAACCCTAAAACTAACCCTAAACCTAACCCTAAACTAACCCTAAAACTAACCCTAAAACTAACCCTAAAACTAACCCTAAACTAACTCTAAAACTAACCCTAAATCTAACCATAACAACTTTTACTTTTATTACAATTATTATTTTTTAGTTAAACAACAACAAAAAAAGTCGTAACACAAGTAAAAAAATATCCGATAGAAAATTGATAAAAAAAAAGCCGTAACACAATTTAAAAAGTATACGATATAAAAAACACGAATCAAATTGTAATTTGTTGATTTTATTTTACATTTATTATTATCATTTAAATTGTATACGTTAATAAAAAATAATATTTAAAAAAGACAATTTTGTTTTGTTTTTATTTTCACGTTACAAAAAAGCACAGAAAAATTATTAAAATCAACGGCCTGTGAATATTCATATTTTATAGTTTTAGCATGAAAATGGCACCATCCAATGGCATCTTTAGCTATAAGACAAGCACTCAGATATGTGATTAGACAAATAGTTATATTCAATTCTGAATAATTTTTTATTGATTGGCATTCATTTAGCTTAGTTTAATATATTCATTATTTATTCAGTTACAAATGATGTCCAACTTCAGGTCTATTTTTATTCTGTTACAAAGGTTGACCAATGACTGCACTATATTTTATTCAGGCTATATTAAAGTTATTATTTCTCATTGCACATTTTTAATTTATTATAAATGCCACCCAAATCATTGGGACTATAGCAGAGGTTAACATTCACCCATATTTATTCTGTTGCAAATGACACCACAATTTTCAGGATGTAATTAAACAGAATTACTCCATTATGACCCTGTCATATACAATTTGTTACAAATGCCCTCCTACCTTTAAGGGTGATAACAGAGATTATTTTATTATTATTTTTTCATTTCTGTTATATAATGCTGCCCCAATCTGATATATATATATATATATATATATATATATATATATAGATTGGGAACTATTTTTAGTTTTAATGCTAAAAATGGATTTTAATGGTGGTAAAAAAATATTCACCAGTAAATTTTTATTAGTAAAATGAATTTGGATAAAGGATACATTCAAGAATTCAAATTATTTTTTAAAATAATAAAATTCCATTTATAATTACAAAAACTAACAAAAATAATAATTCCATTTTTGGAAGTAAATGTTTTTTATTTAACATTAAGTGTCTTTTATTTAACCCTAACACTTTCTTTTTGCTGTTAATAAAATTTTGGGTGATTAATTTTCTGAAAGAAGATAAATATTTTTTTATAAAAGTTGAATATCTATTCATCACATATTCAACAAAAAAACATTTGATTCAATTTTGCATAAATAAAACTAAATAAATAAATAATTGAAAAGTTTTTTTTTTCATTTCTCAAAAGCCTAAGTCAATTTCAAAAAAGCTGGTGTTGCATATCTTTTTATAAAGTTATATATTTAATATTTTTGAAATAACTTTCACTGAAAGATGTTGACATCCAACTATTTTAGATAGAATTATTCATTTAGTTCTAGTTTTTGCCATCAAATCAATGCATGCAGGTAGCTTAAAATAAATCATTCAGAGTTTAATTGAAATTCTATCACATTGTAATATCACAGCTAATGGAAGAATTAAAAATCTCAATTACGAAATCCAATGACAAAATAATAATAAATAAATGGATGCAGTATGGCAGCCATAACAAAAATGCATTGTGCGTGATTATTGTAAGTGATACATACTGCACCAAAAACATTATTGACAATAAATAGTTTATTTATATATATACTTTTATATATATAAACTAGATTATTGTCAATATATGCACCAAAAACATTATTGACAATAAATAGTTTATTTATATATATACTTTTTTGTGCATTGCAGATATGTATTTGCCATTAGATCTCTTTATGCAATAGTCTGTGAGATAGATATTATTTTGAAGCTCAGTATTCCTTAAAATTTGTCCTAACATAATTAAAATTAGCAGTTACTAGAAAATATTGCATAAAATAAGTTTTCAGTCAAAACAATATAAAATTTTCACTGGTGCCTATCTTTGTGTGTTAAAACATATAAACTGTTTTATGTGATTAAAGACCTGTCTGAAGGATAACATCTATGGTATGGCTGAAATAACAAAATTTTCCAAAATAAAAAAGTACTATTTGATACTGAATGAAATAGATTGTTTTATTAATAATGACAAAATAATTGTCAATATGTCAATTATTTTAGTTTAAAAAGATAATGTAAATATATCTACAATGACAACGTAATAATATCAACCTCATAAGATTGCATAATGTTAATTTTTATGAGGATTAAAAAACCATGGAAATAAATGCTAATCTGTATCTGATGATTATCTAATTATTTAAAACCTTTTTATTTCTTTACACTGTTAAGCCAATATTAAAAACTTTTAATATGATAAATAATTATAAGAAACTGAGTTTTTAGTTTGTATATTACGGAACTTCTATTTTTAGTAATATTGAAGAATTTAATTAGCAGAGGATGAACATTTCTCTTCTAGGATGAATCAAAATGACTATTTTATAAAACTTGAGATAATCATTTTTTTTAAAACGCTTTCTGCCTCTTATGAAATGAAAATGTTTTATTCTATAACATATAATTCTAAAATCAGTTATGAAGATTACAATTTTTTACTATGGCAATAAAAAGCAAGTAAATTTTATATTAGTAAGACTTTTTTCTGTAATGTATAGTTATATACATTATATATATTTATATTTTCGGACATGTATTCAAAATCAAGTCAGTATTTTGAAAGTAAAGGAAATATACTCACTCCGCCCTTTCAGATTTCCTTCTTTATTCAAAGATTTTCCTTAAAATTGAAAAATATTTGTGTTGATCACCTATCTTAACTATCACTATGGAATAATAAATAAATTTCTGTACTTATTAAAAAGGAAGTCTGTTTGCTTTATATGTTTAAGACATGGGTATATATGTACTAACTGTTATTCAGAACAGTATATCAATTGTCTGTAGTTTGCTAAAGTATGCCTAAAGTTGGTAAGCTTAAATTTATTGACAAATTGGCATCGCATATTTGCATCTTTATTATATTCCAAACAAAGCAACAAAATTTTTAACCCATAAGACATTGTTATAGATTTTTATGTATATTATTTTAAAGAAATTGTTTTAAAATCGGAACGTGTTATCCCCAAAGATTTCACTGAGTATTACATTGTCAAATGGTCCAAAGAAGCAGTCAGAAATAGCGATTTTTTAAAAAATGTTAATTTTCTTAATATTAATAGTGTTCTGTTATCTAGTACTGCTTTTGATCCTTCTATATTATAAAATAGGAGCCGATTATTTTATTTGTAATGTATATTATTACCTCTTTTAAAATATTTAATGCTATTATAGTGATTAATATTTGATTTTTAAAAAAAAGTTCCGTATAAAAAGCTATTCATATGATTGTATTTATAAATTAATTATAAATCATCACAAAGTATATCTTTCTGTTCATACAATATAAAATTCTAAAAACATTTTAAAAAAAATTAAAATAAAGAAATTAGTAATAATTATATAATTTTTGGTGCACAATAATATGTTATCTCATTTGCATCCTATTCCAAAAAATAAACGTTTAGCTTAAGTTAATATTTATTTTTTAGATTACCTTATTGTAAACACCGATTAATTTATTTTTGTGCTGGCTTCATTTTTTCATATGCAGCTAAAGTGTAAATATCACTAGTTACAATATGACTTCCACATTTTTTTTTTACATTTCACGTGGATTTTTATTTTTTAACTATGGCATTTCATTACAACTTAATTTATTTTTTGCCATTTTTACTTCATTTATTTGTTGCTTATATTTTCTAAATTTATTATATTTTATTATTAATAAATATCATACTATCTTCTAGAGATAGTTTTCTTCGCAAATAGGTTCCAGTGCTAGTAGATTTCACAACTCCAACAAAATTTTCAATAAAATAATTTAAATATAATAATGGATAATAGTATCAAAAAACAATCAAGTCACAAAAAATACTTTGATAAAAATGTGCATTGCTATTGTATTGATAGCATTAAAAAATTACATTTTGTAGTGTTTTTACCTACATTTAATATAACTATTGTACTTAACCAATATTCATATGTCATACAGTGTAAATAATATTTAAAAAGCTTTAATTTATTAAATTAATGAGCAGCCTTTAAGATTATTGCAAATAAAGTTCATAAATCAAATAATTATTTTTCTCATGAAATTTAAAAATTATATATATTTCATTCTTATAGCCAGTACACAAATATTCTGCCTTTCTTGATTTGTTTTAGCATTAACATCTTTCTTTCATAGTTCTGTATTTTTTTTCAATCTTGAGTAAAACTAAAAAGTAAGGGAAGTATGAAATACTTTTTGTGAACTCACTGCATTTGCCTCCAATTAAGTTTATGGTATCAATTCAACAATCATGTTATGATTGTTAGTTTACTGCAATTTTCTAGAAACAATTGTTAAACTCACAACAATATTGCTAAATCATGATTGGTTGGGTAATTTTTAGATTAAACTTTTTTACCATTCATAACTTTCAAATTTTAAGCAAATTACTATCCTCAATCAATCTTTGTTTTGCTTTTTTTTTTACAACTTTTCAATTTTTGAATAATGATCCTGCATATGTAAAAGTAAGTTTCTTTTCAGAAAATGGAGACATAAAGCAATGCAATAAAGAGGCTTTTCATAAAACCTTTTTCATGTTACTATTTTTTAAGGTAGAACTGTGTAACCAAGTAATGCTTATCATCTTTAATATTATGATTTAAATTATTTTATTTCTTTTGACGTAATGGAAAATTATAAAAATTTTAATGTTGAGATTGATAATAAAATATTATAAACCATCTTAACTGGAGTATCTTTTATTTGCATATTTTTTAAGCTTTAATTTTACTGTACAACTAAATAATCTCAAAAATTTGAAAACATTTTTAGTTGTGAAAGAAAATACTTCTTTGTCATTAATATTCAGAATTATATCTCAGCTTCTAATTGTCCACAATCTGCTGCAGGAAATTTTTTTACTACACCATAAACAAAATAATAAAAAAATGATGAGAGTTCAAACATTGGAAATTTCAAACCAAGCTGTGATCCATAGACTTTAAGTTCCAGAAATTACCATTCTACAAATGGACCAAACTATGCAAAACTATTTTATAAGTAATAGGAGATAATCCAGATTATGAAAAAACAATTCTATAAGATTTACTTCTTATTAATTTCACATTTTACTTCATTCTTATTAAAAGCAAATTCTGATTAAACTATTTGTATTGCTTTGTTTGTAAAGAAAAAACCCAAAAAAATATCATTGGCATCCTCAATGTGTATAGATTATAAAAATATTTACTAATTATATATATATTATATATATATATATATATATATATATATATATATATATATATCAATGTGTATTTATTATAAAAATATTTACTAATTATATATATATAATGACTTCTAGATTTTTATGGTAGTTTGTTTGGTATGTTCATAAGACTTTTTTATCTTTCATCTTTAAATTAAAAAAAAAAAAATAGAACTTATTTGTCAATTTTTTTAAGTTGTTAACTATAACTTTATTATATAAAAATTTATTTAAGTCGTATAGATTTAAACATATACACATATGTTTCTCTAAGAAAAATAAATAAATTAGATTTTTGTGGTCTTTAAACAAATGCAAATATAACATAACCCTGTCACATGATGCCAGCTTACATATTGCCCATTTACTTACTAATACGGTATAGTAAGTGGCATAGGAATGTAAAAAACATATATGATGATAAATATAAGTTATATACATACAAATACATAATTTTGCAACATTTTAATCCATATATTATTATATTACTAACTTATTAGTTAATATTTAGTGCTTGAAAGGAAATTCTATATCTTAATATAGATTTCAAAAATTAGCACATGCACAGACACACACACTCATATATATATATATATATATATATTATAAATCATGTTTTTGGAAGCAAATAGACACATACTCTACCTTAAGAAAAATAAATAAATTAGTTTTATTTTAATAAATGTAAATATCACATAATTCTATCCCTTGAACATATATACACTCAGACCCATTTCAAACATTAAAACATATTTAAAAAAATTTCATTATGTGTTTTTAAATTTTCATTATTTAATAAAAATAGCACTATAAAGAAATTCTTTTAAATTTTTATATCAGATAAAAATTGGATCAAATTTTAAAATAAAATATGCAAAAAATGTATTAAACTGAGATCATTTTAACTTTAACTTTTTAAAAAATTATTATACACATTAAGTCATCAACAAAAATAAAAATATTAATCTTCTTCTTTATTCTTTTTATGGTGAAATGTTTCTTTATTTAGTATATAAAATATGGTTTATCACTTGGAAGATGCACTGGAAATAATAAACTTTGACTGCATTCTAAAAGCTTGTAGCCACTCTAAGGACTCATAGCTCTCAAATCTTTATTAAATTAAACTACACAAGTGTAATGATAAAATACAAAAGATTATTTAATAATTTTAAACATGTTGACCTGTGCATATAGTAACAGGTACACATTGATAATTTAATGCAATGAAATATCATTTTATGATCAGAGCATCAAATTGATGTTTATATAAATAAAAAATTGAAATTTAATTTTTTTAATTAATTTAAATATATACATATTTTTTAAACTATAAGTAACTGAAATTTTGCTTTCTAATGATGTATTACAAAATGAGATTAAAGTCAAAAATATAATAAGAATTAATAAATATATCAAAAAAACTACAATCTATATTACTTAAGATAAAATGAATAGTGACAGATCTTAGAAAAGATCAACATTTACACATATCCATTATTATATTGGTTAGTATAGATTCCATTCACGTTCATTATATAACTTTCATATATATTTTTTCGGCATTATCTGTAGCCATGAGATTCTGTGTTTGTGCAACTATATTTTCATTTTTTAATTATAACAAAGCAATTTTGCCTCCATTTTTTTTCTTTCATTGTTGTTTAACTTTTTATCCGTTTATTAACCTTTATTCTCTGTTTTTTAATTTAAAAAAGATTTTACTTATGAGTGACAGTTAATGATGATGATGATTGTTATAAAAACTAGACCCGAAACTGACCATAGCAAATTATTACCTAAAATAAAATGATTTTTTATGATTATATTTGATAATTGTTACATTTTATCTTTTCCTTGTGTTTTTAGCTACACATAATTTTTTGCTCTCTACTTTAAAATAAAGGGTTTTATGTAATATGTCTTAGATCATGAATTTGTATCTGCAATAGTTTTGGCATGACTTTGAACCTATAGAATTTATACTTCCTGACTTTAGTTGGTTTTATGTTAATATATCATTAAATACGTCTCAGATAAATTTAACCATATTATTTGAAATACCATAGAATAATGTTATTAAAACTGAAATAAGAACTATCTTACAAAATTTAAGTGCTGTTGCGGTAGGGAGATGAGGAATCATGGCGTATATATTTTTTTCTCTCTCACTCTCTGATTAGCATTAAGTATTTCAGATAAAATGAATTAATAGTTAAAATAAAAGATAATTTATAGTTGTAAATTTATATTTTTAGAAATACATAAATTCCACTCATTAAAAAATAAATAAGTAGTGATATATATATATATTTAAATATATATACATGCAAGTGTATATTTTTGCTTGTCCGTGCGTGCACTGTATGAATATTCAAAATTCTTGTAACAAGTAAGCATCGTTGTTTCTAAAATCTTTAAGTATAGAATTACAAAACACTTTTTAAATGAAGGTCACTTCTTTTTAATGATGTTATCACTTGGGGTCTTTAAAATTCTTCTCTTATTTCTATTTTTCAATTCTATTTGTCTAACACTTTATTGATTTTTTTTTTATCTACCTCAGCATCCGTTTGTCAAACTTTTATACATTTTCTGAGCTTTTAGTAGAAGGTCTTCAACTGTCGTTTTTATTTTCTTAAATATTTTTCTTTTTCTCTTTAAAAAAAGAAAATGAAATCAGTAATTATTTTCGGAATTATAGATGAAACCAAACTATCTCTCAAAGTAATGTTATCTCATAATTTATTTAATCTTATTTTATGATTAATTAATGTTTGGATTGTTTTTTATGTTTTAAAAATAATTTTATTTACAGTTAAATAGGATATTATACACAATTAAAATTACATTTCTGAGTGGTGCAACAGGCAAAAATCTTAAGTCGTGCATAGTCCAAAGTATAGTTTCAACTTTAATTATCTAAATCCCAGAAATTAGAGAAGAAACAATTTATTACAATCATTAGCAGTTATAAAATACGACATATAATTTAACATTACTGCAGTCAACATTACAATAGAACAGAAAGTAAGATTTAACAACAAAATATGGCAGCATATATTTAGAAGTATCAAATTAATTATAAAAATACTTTATAATTCTTTATATAAAATGTTATTCTTTACCCATAGTTATATAAAGGGGATGAAAAATTGCAAACCAGCATATAAAATGATATATATATATATATAGAGAGAGAGAGAGATTTAGCAGAGGTTAATAATGAAATAATGTAGTCAAAATCTCTTTACTATTCAATTTAACATTATTTAATTTACCACTTTTCTTTTTCTGCACATTTTAAAACAGTTTTATTTTATTTTTTATTTCAATTAAATCTGCATATTTTATCAGATATCTGTTTGATCTACTTTACAGATAGCAAATCAGTTTTTCTATATAATAAATTAAATTTCTGATGAAAATTAAATTCAACTAAAATATATATGAAATAAAATTTTTAGAAAAGGCAGAAAAAAAGATATGCAAAAATTTGTACATAAATATTTTCTATTAGTTCCTAAATAGTAGCTACAGTACTTCAGAAAATAATGATTTTAATGTCACAATTGTGGAAATGATGTAATTCTACATTCTTAAACATGTATCAAATCATTCGTAGCAAATTTAATTAACTGTTTATTGGTAATACCTAATCAACATAACTTTAAGCGTATCATAATTATAAACGATTTTTAAATAAATCTGTTTCATTTATACAGTCAGTAATAAAAAAATTATATGGAAAAACTCCCACATGTTTAGTAGACTCTTTGTAATGAATTTCTTTATTAAGAATGATTTATATTGGAGCTAATAAATCATATTTAAGTAGCAGTTGGCTAAAATTAGTTTTAATTATAGAAAATAAAATACTGCCTGTAGTGTAGTTTGACATTAGGAGATAATTTCTAAATTTCAAATAAGTGTTTAAAGAGTTTAATCATTTTTAAAGGATGTCTTTAAAAAGTTGATTGATTTTTATCAAAGATGTTCAACTTTAAAAATATAAGTAATTGTTTTAATTACTAAGATCACAGAAAACTGTGTTTAAACAATAATATACCAGTGACATACTTGCATAGTGAGTATACAAGATGAGTGTATATGAAAAGAATGATTACATTATGTTAAATGTTACACTTATTAAGTATGTATAATAAAAGCATATTTTAGCAGTTGTCATATGTTACCAATTTTACCGGTGAGTGGTGATTTGATGATAAAACTGCTTAAAAACTAAATTACTTATTTAAACATATTTTTTTAATAATAAGCCAGCTATAACCAGATTATATTACATTTAGATAATATCATATATGACAATACTTTTAAGAAGTTAATATACATTAAGTTTCCAAAGAAAAGAATAATTTTGATAATATTGGTAAATTTAGGAATATCATTAAATTGAATAAACTGCAAGATAACATTCAGATTTCTAAAAAAATTTGATAATTTCAGTGAATTTTTATTTAATTTTATTATTCATCTTATACTAATATACAGATATGTTTACCAAATTGTAATGATTATATAAGCATTATCTAGAATATGGTAAGTGTTAAAAAAAGTTTTAGATAAAAGAGATGACAATATCATAGTCATTAATTAAAACTCTGCAGTTTTGATTATTTTCCTGCCAGAAGATATCATCCAAGGAATGTCTAGAATTTTTAAGAAATGCTTTAAGTTGTGAGGACAGTTAAGTTTGACACCTATCAATTAAAATGTAGTAATTGGCTCTCTATACATATTGAACAATGATAAAATATATGTAAAATATTGTAATCTGAGCCAACTGATGAGCGATTGCTTCACCATGAAATGTACAATTTGGAAATCATAAAAATAATTGGGTAATACTTATTATTACACCCCTCCACAGAGTGTTAAAAGCAGATAGAAACCAGTCCCTAACTTGTATGGGACTAATGTAATATTGTAAATAAATAATCTCTAGTCTAATGAATGGCTAATAAAAATTGTTTATTGTTATTTTCACCAAGTGATTTGTGTCAAAGTTATGAGAGCAGCAAGTTTGACACTTATCAATTAAACTATACCTGTATGTATATATATATATATATATATATATATATATATATATATATAAAGCAAGTCATATATAATGTGACATTGCTTTTATAAGCTTATATTTACAAAAATGAAATACAGAGAGTGTAACAATAGCTCCAACAAGCTCTTAATTGATAAGTGCAGTAAGAGAAAATATTTAAAATCTCTATCCGAAATACTCTTATCTTCAGACCAATTGGTTTCAAGCTTATGGCTCATCTCAGTGAGGAGCTAGAATCTTCAGAAACTAGATCTAAAATATCAACTCAAAACCCAGCACTTATTTTATATGTAATATTTAAGTAGAAACCCTGAAGTTTTCAGACGTGAAAATGTCTTTTACTATTTGTATTTTAGCTATTTAAGTTATATAGATGGAGTAAAAGACATTTACATGTCCGAAAACTACAGAGTTTCTACTTAAATATTAAGTATAAAATAAGTGCTGGATTTTGAGTTGATATTTTAGATCTAGTGTCTGAATATTCTGGCTCCTCACTTACATGAGTCATAAGCTTGAAACCAATTGGTCTGGGGATAAAAGTATTTCGAATAGAGATTTTAAATATTTTCTCTTATTGCACTTATCAATTAAGAACTTGTTTGAGCTATTGGTATGCTCTCTCTCTCTCTCTCTCTCTCTCTCTCTCATATATATATATATATATATATATATATATATATATATATATATATATATATATATATTGTAACCTAGTGTTATTGACACTTGGTTTATTTGGCATTGTTTCCACAGGAAAACAATGCTATCCTTTTTAGAAAATAAAAAGATAAAATAATAATAATATTAAGTGATTAATAAAATATGCTATTTACTCACTTTAACGTGTTTTAAGCAAATAACTAAAAAATTTGGTAATCCAATGTCATTTTGAAGAAGAGCATGAATAATTTAATTAAAAAAAATAAACAATAAGAGCAATTTAATATAGTATAAAAGCACATATCATAAACAGTAATTGATTGTGGATGGGTAGAGGGGAGAGTAGATGAGTATCTTATCATAAAGCACAATAACTTCTGGTAATTTTTAAATTATTTTAGATAATAATGTATACAGAATTATACATCACTAATAAACATTGTTAATTAAATATATTTATTATTTTTCATTATTTGTTAAATTACTTTGTAATCCATTTAAATCATACGGAAATATATGACTGTAATAAGTTTTGTTTTTTTTTACCTTTCTTTTGTTTATGTTATAATTAAATGATTATTTTTCTGTAAGAGGTCGCTAAAAGAAGACCGCCAAATTTTGAAGAAAGTTTAGTCTGACTCTAGTTTTACAAGAAGAAGCAGTGCTGAAATTCGGTAACAAATTTTTATTTTTTTTATTTGCAGAAATAAATATAATTCAAGTAACATTTTAACAATATCATGTGTGGCTAAAATATTTTGATAAGACATCCTAATCTTCTGTTGCTATCTACCTATTTAAAGCTTTTTATACGCAAAAATGTACTATCTTATGCTAAAGTTCAAAATGACCGTATTAACTATAGTAATCACGGAAAGTGTCATTATATTTAAATTAAGCAATATAAGTCATTTCCAGGAAATAATCAATTATTTGTTAACTTTACCTTATTTAATAATCTTTTCATGGTATAAAAAAAAAATTATAGTTAAAAGACATATTATAAAAGCCAAGGAAAGTTAACTAGAAAATTTCGCGTTCTTTCTAAAAGAAGTTGTCTGCTTTGAAAATAATGTAAGTTCCCCACGTTAAAATATGTTTTATTCACTGAAAATTATCTAAAAATAATATTAATGATCAATGATATTTATTTATGCACCTGTATATTTTTTAAAAAGAAAATATAAATTTTCTCAAGGCAAATATCGGAAAATTTGTATGTGTGCATTTTATGGAGAATTCATTATTAAAGAAAAATTACAATTCCTAGAGTAGAAATAAAAACTACAAACATTAGTGACTTAATTATAACCATAATATAATAGGTTATATTATACATCAATTGGAGTCATTAAAACTTCATATCCACGTAAGTCAGCTGCAGTCCTTATAAGAATAGTATTTTGGAAAATTCGCGCCTTATTTTATTCATAAGCCAGCTAGCTAAAAATGATACGTATCGCCAATAGTAAAAAGAAAAGAATTATATATGTGATCGTCTATCATCAAATATTCATCATGTTAAAATATGTATTGTTTTCTTGGATCCCAAAATTATAGCAGTTAATTCAAGGAAGAGTTAACATCCAACGCTGATATGTTTTTTTTTTCTTTGCCTAATTTATTAAGAGCACCAGAATGGAGGCAACTTTTATATAAATGAAATAATAAAATGTGTTTCTTATTTTAAATTTGCTTCGTGAACTACGAATGGATCAAGTTCTTCATCTAGATAAAGTGCCCAACGGAAAAACATTTTTCTAGTGATATTATAAGCACTTGTTAAGTAATGATTTTTTTTTACTAATTTGTAAAATTATGTGTATTTTTTTTTATATCAACAGGTTAAAGGCTGTATAGACAAGTAATATTTAAATGACCTTGTAATCATAAAGGTATATTTTCATGTAATTATTCTAGGTTAAATTTATATTCGACATGAAAAAAAAATTTTTTTTATAAAATGTGTTTACTTATGATATGCAATTATGGGTATAAATTTATATGTTAGATGCATAAAAGAAGAAAAATTTAGATACTTAATAGGTAAAATATCTAGTTAAAATTATCAGAAGTAATTAAAGAGAAGTGCTATACAAAATATTACTTATTTAAAGTTTGAAACAAATTTATACTATGTTAATTGAAGAACTTATTCCCAATTATTCTTTATTAACGCATTCACTTGATTTAGTTCAAGATACTATACTACCAATTACTTGTTGAATGTTTCTTTGGCAAAGGTGAAAATTATTATGTTTTATTCTGTGATATCCATTGATTTCAGACGTTGATCTAAGTATACCCCGGAACATAAATTTAGTGTAATTAGTGTATTTGCTTGTCTGCCCCGATATAGCATTGGTATATGCTTAATATTTGCATAAGTAATAATTGAAATATCTTTATTTTGTGGGATGGAAATTGATCTCCCCAAAAGCTTTATTTTCCATGAGGGGAATAGATAAAACTAGTATTCGGGTATGTTTATAACCCAAGTGATCGCTTCTCAGAGTTAGGACGATCAGTAATTTATATCGTATTTAGTGTATTTCATTCGTTAAAATCCCAGGAGAGGATTATATTTGGTGTGTGTTCCTATTATGCCCAAGTAAGAGGCAAGGACCCACCAAACTATTTTAATATAGTAGTTAACTCTACAGACTTTCGGTGTTATTCCATATTCCTCATGAGAAAATAGAGATAATTCCACCACGGAAGGTGTTGATTATTGTGTTTTGTTTAGAAAGTTATGGCAAGATAATGGGTATATTGGAGGTTAATTCCTCAAGATCCATTTAGAATAAACAGCGTGCTAGTATATATGACCAATGTCTGGATCGTGCAGCGGAATAGTGCTGGTAATCCACACGTAAGTCAATGGAGAGAGTAAGTTTAAAATGGCATGATTTAGAAATTTTTATTTGCCAATGAAGGGTTCAAATACTAGGTTTAATTCGGGTTAATTATTAAGTAGCACTCACAATATAACTTATACTGAGGAATACAATGTGTATAACAACTTCAGTTGTTATTAAGGTAAATATTAAAATAATAAATGTAACTTCTGATAAATAACCCATAAATTATAATAAGTTATCTAAATAAAAACTATCATTTAATTAAAGATATGATAATAAAAATAGTTTTTTACATATGGCCTATAATCAGATTGTTTTATTTTAAAACAAATAGTTAGTTAATAAAGTTAAGCAGCCGTTCATATAAGATACACTAAACGGATGAGTTGATGTATCGATAATAATATTTATTTTGTTATATTCAATTTGCATAAATGTAAAAAGAAGATGAAGAAGTAGTTCGAATCCAAGTCTAAAAGTATAGACGAATTAATGTTAGTTATATTTTGTTTTATCCATATGGGATCGAATAAATTGTATATGTTCGTTTATTATGTTAATCATAAAGGATAGTTTTGTTAAACTGTAATAATAAATTAGAATCTTGTTAAAATTTAATAATAAATTATAGTCTTATTACAAGTTGTTTTGAGTCATTTTTCTTGTGTGCTAAATAAAAGTTTATTTGCATAATATTTGCAATACTTTTCTTGAGTCCGAAATCATTTATGAACTCGTAAATTCAATACACCAGATAGACAATTGTAAGCAGATCAGAATATTTCATTATATTTTAATTTAAGAAGAATTATTTATGGAATTAAAAACTTCAGACCAAGACATTTTATTTTATATGTGTGTAAAATCACTTTATTCCCAAACTAGTAGCTTTTGGTTGCCCATTGTTTCATACACATTTAAGTGAAGTGTCTAAGTAATAAATCTTAGTTAAATTATTGTGTTGTCATGGATAATGGAAGGACACAAAAGCACCCTTGTCTTTTCATCATTCCGACTGAGATTCTGGATAAAAAGGGCTGTATTATTCAAAATTATGCGTTGTTATTGAATATGATTATCATTTCGTTAAATATTATAATAGTTGATATGTGGATGAAGACACCTGAAATTTAAATAAGGTAAATGTTTCCTATAGCCGACCAGAATGTCAGTCATATGCGACAACACAATACTGCCGAGCATTTTATTAAATATAACAGAGGACCCTGAGATTAGTGTCATTATTATAAGTGCTCTTAAATTAAGAATTGATCAAATTAAGATCAATATTACAAGTGTGGCATGGCTTAAGAGATTGAAGCATCTAATTGTATAATAACAAAAAATATTGAGATCATATTGGCAAATTAATGAATGTTTTGTTTTAGTCAGTAATATTAACAATGACATGAAATCATCATCATCATTGTCGAACAGTGCAAGTACTTACAGCTCAGAGAATGTGTTTTGGATAGAGAGAGAATGTTAGTTTATTCTAAATTTTCTTTTTAAATTTATTTTATTAATGATAATTTTTTTTTATTATTCTATCTCTGTCTGAACTGCATATCGCTGTAGCTGAATTATTATAACTAACCAAACGTCGAGCTATTAGGTAAAAATATGGGTTTGCTACCCGTCCTAGACGAAGCCTATACGGAAGCGTTTAGGATTTCCGAATTCTCTTTAATTCGTTTACTAGGTTAGAAATGGCGAATTCTGATTTAATAGAAATGAAATTTTTTATAAGGTTAGAATATATATATATATATATATATATATATTATATATATTACCATTAAAAGTTATTATATATATATATATATATATATATATAATAACTTTTAATGGTAACAAACTATTATAAACAATCCTTAAATATGCAGAAGTACTTTTGGTTAATTTCTTAAACCTGCCTCAACTGCCATTAAATAAAAAAACAAAAAAAAAAAAACAAAGCAGAAGCAAACATCATCAATTCAAATTCCATGAATCTCTTTTTTTAATGTTAGCAGCTTGTCTATTTATTAAATGCATTTTATTCCTATTTATAAAAATTGCCTCCTTAATTTTTTTTTATTTTGATTTCTTTCTTCATGAAGAATTTTCACATTTTCAAAATCAAATTTAAATTTATATTTACATGTTTTTTCATGATCAAAGAAAACTGAAGGAGATATTAAATCACCATTATTTTTACTTTTTACATGCTTATAAAACAATGCATGCTCCCCCAATCTCTTCTCAATACTGCATTTAGATTCACCTATATATGATAGCATATAATCACAAAAAATTTGCTATATGACATTACTTTTCTGCTTGACAGATAAATAGGAATAAAATGCATTTAATAAATAGGCCAGCTGCTAACATTAAAATACAAGATTTGTGGAATTTGAATTGATGACATTTGCTTCTGCTTTATTTTTGGTTTTTTTAATTTAATGGCAGTTGAGGCAGGTTTAAGAAATTAACTGAAAGTACTTCTGTGGATTTAAGGATTGTTTATAATAGTTTGTTACTGTTAAAAGTTATTATTTTTATTATAATTACAATTTTGTTTTAATTAATGGACATTATATATATATATATATATATATATATATATATATGAACAATAATAAAAAAATGTGTAAGAAATTGTGATCTGAGCCTCTGATGTATGTGGGTTCACCACAATATGTGGATCTTGGAGAGCCTACAACTTTTTAATATGTCTTAAATCATAGGTTTATTATTTCATTCCTCTACAGGGTGTTAAAAGCTGATAGAAACCAGTTCCTGTTTAGTGTAAGAGTGGTATAGTGAAAATTACATTATAGAAATATTATTAGGATATTCCTTTCTGCTGTTCATCAGTTGGATATCTTATAAAAAAATAAATAAATGAATTATTTAAACATTGCAGTAACAAAAATAAATGTTCTTGTTTGTGAACAACTGATTAATAAAGAAATGCTTGATTTAATAATAAAAAAAAATGTGGTTATTTCAACTAAATGTAATAACACAACAGCCTTAATTATTATGTTTCACCATTTTTTTTTTAGATTCAGAAATGTAACTTTAGTATACTGAATGATTCGATCAATGAAAAATATATAATATCTTTAAATGGTGTCAAGAAATGATAAAAAGAAGGAAACCAATTAGTTGTCCATCTTATATATATATATATATATATATATATATATATATATATATATATAAAATCAAGTCAGATGTCACATGACCTAATTTAAAGAAACTTGTATTACAAATGTTATATAAAGAGCTCACAAATAAGATCTTAACAAGCTTTGCAGAATATCCCTAACTCCAGACTGATTTCTGCTAATGGCTTTCTCGATGAGATGCTAGGATATTTAATCATTAGATTAAAAATACCAGGCAAGCCCTGTTATGAGCTTATTTGTGAACTCTTTATATAACATTTGCAATACAAGCTTGTTTAAATTAGGTCATGTGACTTCTGACTCAATTTTTTTTTTGTCATTTTATTTTTGGATATTAAGGCTTTGGCGATTTTATATTGCTAAAGCTATTAATATATGGTGTACCTGAACTTAGTTCAGTCCCATATGGCTATTTAAGTAAGATAGCTAGATTGGATCCATTAGATAAAGTGCTGAGCTTGTCCTGGTATTTTTAATCTAATGCTTGAAGATCCTAGCACCTTACTGAGGAAGCTAGTTAGCAGAAACCGGTCTGTGGTTAGGGATTATCTGCAAAGCTTGTTAAGAGCTTATTTGTGAGCTTTATATATATATATTATAACCTCTCAATCTAACTTCGTTTGGAGGATATTCTGTAAGTAAGAGGTTAACTGTGCTAAAACGAAAATCAGAATGAGAGAAACTGAAAATGAATTTTCCGTTGCGTTTGTGTGCACTGAAAACGCATTTGCATATGGTTGAGCTTTTATAAGACTAAATCACACGAACCGAACGCACTCACTCAATTTCCAAACAAAATAAATAATCAACGTAAATATATAATTTCTCAGAGATTTAAATCTTGATTACTAAACTTTTAAAATATAATATACAATTTATATAATATTTCAATAATTACTGGTTTATTACTAAATGATTTCTTATTTATATAATCTTGTTTTATCTATTCATTAACAACATATTCTCAGGGTTTTTCTTAATAAATATTCATGAAGACTTATCATCATAATTATCTCAGAGGTTTTTTTAATAAACATTTACTGCTATCAAGATGAATATGCGTATCAGGGATTTTTAAGTGCCATTCTACTTTTAACTTATTGTATTCAAATAACCAATATAATAAAATATTTCAGTAATCTTAAATGAATCAGCAATGCGATGTATTAACCTGAATTTAAATAGTATCAAAACGATGATCAAAGAATAATGTCATATATTTTAACAATATTGTTCATTTCATGTAAATATCAAAACAAAATAATATTAGTAAATACAAACCAATACTATATGACAGCAATTATTATAGTTAAATATTTATAAAGTGAACTATCTCCGTATGACAACATATATTAAAGATAAATGTTTCTGGCTTTTTTTAAAAGTGTATGAAGTGTATTGATAATTTCTACATTTCATGTATAAACTCACGGTATGTGTAGGAATATGATATACATATTATAGGAGATTGATTCCCAATTTTACTTTGAACATATAATCAAATTAAGTATCTCAAAATTATAAATTTAATACTTACACATTTGTCATATACATGTTATAGGAGATTGAGTCCCAATTTTACTTTGAATATATAATCAAATTAAGTATCTCAAAATTATAAATTTAATACTTACACATTTGTCACTTTCTTTATCAAGTTGAGTTTGAATTTAAATTTTATAACTGTAAAGTTTATTTTACAAACACCTATGCAATATAGTATTTTAATATTTCTCCATCATGCTAATAAAACTGCTGTATAAATTATATCACAGCAGCAAATCTCGACTCGTAATTTTTAATTAATTATAGCATATATTTTAACACCTAGGATTTGGTGAGCCAAATATAAATAACATTTATCCTGAAAAATGTACTACTTTTTCTAAATAGTTTTACTCAAATCTGGATCTAAAAATGAACTTTAAAATTTATAGCAAATGATAAAATATAATTTAATATTTTAATTTTTACATAAATTTTAAATAATTATGGTTGAAAAAATGTAATCTCTCTCCTCTAACAGAGATTTATTCGGTATTCATTCTCATTTATTGATGACACTATACCTTAAATACTGAATACAAAATATACTACCTGTATTTCCAACAGACCTTTATCGTTAGATTTGGTATATTTACTACTCTAATAATTTATTTATGGCTATCGATTATTCCCAAATTTATTGATAGGACTCGCAAATGCATTGTATTTAACGATTTATAGCACTATTATTCAAGTTTACTGAAAATTAAAATTATCTTAATCAAATTACTCCATTTTGAAAAATATCTATCTCATATATTAAATGTATATTTTGAATTTGTTTGATCTTCTTAATTCTTTTGATAGTCATATCTATAAATATATAAAATCTTGG
The DNA here is from genome assembly GCA_028023455.1 of Epiperipatus broadwayi. NCBI lineage: Eukaryota > Metazoa > Onychophora > Udeonychophora > Euonychophora > Peripatidae > Epiperipatus > Epiperipatus broadwayi. The sequence goes on from JAQFVV010000018.1 coordinate 3,993,697, forward strand.
GTATTTAAATAACTTTTTGTCAAAACAAGTACTCCAGTCACTGTACTGCTTTCATGCTTATGATGTTTTAAAGAAAATTATTTCAATCGTTTCTATTCAATAACAATATATTATTTATTCCTCTAAATAAGAGGCACTTCCAATTTCCTTTACTGGATAAGATTTTGGGATAATCATTCAAACTTTTATTGGAACACATTTTAAAAGCATATTCCTTTGAAATTGAAGAAATGCAATTTAGCCATTTAATCCTTTAAACAAATTTTAAGAGGATATTCTAGAATTTCAATATTGCAAATTTTCTTAACTGCAAGTTTAAAAAAATGCATTGTTTTTCCTTTTTTATTTTAGTTTAATTTATATCCATCGCTACTACTGAAATAGAGTAGATACTAGACTCTGTCCTGGGCAGACTTCTAGTTAATGTTTTTACCCCATCAATATTAAGTAGATAGGTACAAAAATGACGAAATTGGATAATAATAATAATAATAATAATAATAATAATAATAATAATAATAATAATAATAATAATAATAATAATAATAATAATAATAATAATAATAATAATAATAATAATAATAATAATAATAATAATAATAATAATAATAATAATAATAATAAAATCAACATGATCTTGCACTACACCAAAAATTTTACAAATTGACCTTGAACTTTAATTTATTATTATTTATAGGTTTTCACCAATGATATCAAAATTTTCCACAATGCATCTCACCTTGTAGTTGATTTGACTGACGTCTCTACAGAACCGTAAATAATCAGATCAGATCTTACAGTTATTTCTTTAAAGGGAAGAGTAAGTGTATTTATTTTGTAATATAAAACAATAAAATAATAATAATAATAATAAATGTTTGACATCTATTTATTATAAGCAAATAAATGAAAATGCATTTATTCATTTATTTATTAGAACAACTGAAACACAGGCTTGTTATATACCTGTGGCTATATATATGTAATATAGGGTATATGAGCACAGACTTTCACACCACCCACCTCTCTCCACTCTATCTAATAACACTGATACACCCAAACACATATATGCTGAAAAGATATATAATCACCAATATACGTATTTCATGCTAAACCAGCAATCATCAGTTGGTCCAGACTATCATCTTTACACACATATATAGTATAAGTGCTCAGATATATATTAAGATAGACTATCCTCATAGTTTAATGGACAGGCTTCAATCCACTCCACACTCCAACTCTTCAACCATCCATCCAATTGAAAATCTGATGATGGAATGCTCAAAGGCCACCCTGAGGCCGAGATTATTGTCACACCCATGTTGACCTAACGTCAATCTGAACCCCACATGTACAGGACATAATCCATTTAATACATATGCAAGGATGGGCAGACATCTCTATAATGTAATAACTGAAACACAGGCTTGTTATATACCTGTGGCTATATATATGTAATATAGGGTATATGAGCACAGACTTTCACACCACCCACCTCTCTCCACTCTATCTAATAACACTGATACACCCAAACACATATATGCTGAAAAGATATATAATCACCAATATACGTATTTCATGCTAAACCAGCAATCATCAGTTGGTCCAGACTATCATCTTTACACACATATATAGTATAAGTGCTCAGATATATATTAAGATAGACTCAGGGTGGCCTTTGAGCATTCCATCATCAGATTTTCAATTGGATGGACGGTTGAAGAGTTGGAGTGTGGAGTGGATTGAAGCCTGTCCATTAAACTATGAGGATAGTCTATCTTAATATATATCTGAGCACTTATACTATATATGTGTGTAAAGATGATAGTCTGGACCAACTGATGATTGCTGGTTTAGCATGAAATACGTATATTGGTGATTATATATCTTTTCAGCATATATGTGTTTGGGTGTATCAGTGTTATTAGATAGAGTGGAGAGAGGTGGGTTATGTTATTAGAACAATAAATATTTGTCAATAAACATTATTAGATTAATAAAATTTTATACGAATAATTTCATTAGGTTTTATATTCTGTTATTTTAGAAATATTTACTAAATCTAAATATTTAATTATCTAAAATTTCAGTATATGTTTTGTTAATCTTTCTAGCACTTTTCTAATTTTGTGAATGTTATTTACACACTCACTTCTGTTGATTTAATCGATAATTTATTCATTTTGAATTTGTTATAAATATTCCAATTTAACAAAGATTGCCTACTTATGATCCCACTTACTGTTTTATCACAAACACTATTTTACGTGGCCCTGGATTAATAACCATCGATAAAACGATTCACTAATTGTTTTTAAATTGTTATAAAGAAATGCAATATTTAATATTTGAAAATATGCAAGAAAAAAACTAATATTTGAAGTCTAAAAAACACAAAAAAAAATTATCTCCTTATACATTGATTTTATAAAAATTGACTCTTGATTTTACACCTATCACTTAATTGTCCTATCTATTATGAGATATATAATCAAAAAAATTAGCAATTCATACTTTTTAGACCATGGTAGCATTGGTACCAAAATATAATGCTACAATATATATATATATATATATATATATATATATATATATATATATTGTAAAGGGTAGCTTACAATGCACACACTCCTAAAAGGATCAAGCTTATTTATTGAACACAATCTATTTGGAATTTATATTAATAATGGGTAGATTATTTGTTATTATTATTACATATATACATATAATACATGATAAATTACTAAGTTATAATAAATAAAATACGATCAATATTTTAGAAAGTAATATTGTATATATATATATATATATATATATAATACTATTTGATTAAATAAACTGTAATGTATATATTATTTTTTAATTTAAAATTGAATATTAATTTATAGTTAAATGAATTTGGGATGACCCAAAGTTAATTGGGTGGACACATGTGTGTGAAAATAAAATGTATTTTATATTTATTTTTTATTTGTAATAAATGAAATGTATTTAAACAATACATATAAAAATCTAAATGAATTTAAACAATAGGCAGTTAAAAATATTGGCGTTCTGGGAAATCTACGGGCATGAAATGTATAAAAACAAAAAACAGTTTACAAATCGTTCTTCTTATTGTTATAGCACCTGTAACAAAAGACAGCAATTTAAAGTAAAATTTAGAATGCTAAAATGGAGTTTTACTTTTTCTGTTATTTAAATTATAAACATTTTTAAAAGTCAAATGCTGTAATTAAAAGTTTATCAAACTTCAGAGGAAAGGAAGTAAAATAAGAAGTAAGAGTAAGTGATAAATTCTTAAATAATTAAATCATGTTTTAAAAGTTATTGGAGTACATTTGAATATTTTAAATTTTTTTTCAAAAAGAATAACGAGAATTAAGTCTACTGAAAATTGGAAAAAAAAAATAATGAAATAATTTTCTTAATATATATTTAAAGCACTTCAATACAAATATATGACTATAAATAATTATTAAATTGTACTTTAATATGAAAATGGCCTAGAGCAAAACATGCTATTGTGTGTTATGGTATTTCCTACCAGCTACATTAAACCTCTATATCTATATATATTTTTTTCTACTTTATTGTAAACACAAGAATATGCCTGCAGTCCAAAGTAAACAAGGATTGGAATACTTTATGGTAAATCAAATGAGGTTCAAGGTGTTTACCATTAAACACAACTACAGGAGACACCATTGTACCTATCTATCCTTGCTAAGGAAAATGATTTACTAAGTGAAACTGCTTTGAAGAACAACTTGCCTAAATATCAACTACTACTACTTCTATTATGATGATTTTTATGAACTTTGTTCCAATTACAATTTTTTTTTAAATCAAAGAATTAATATTGTAAATTTTTGTTTATTTATTTATTTATTTATTTATTTATTTAAATATTGTTATCTATCTGTTGTATTTTCACACTCTGATGCTGAAGCCTCATTTTTCAGAATTAGCAAAGAAGAAAAGGGGGGGATTATTCATTTTGATATTTTTTATATTTTCATTATAAATGAAATTTAGGTAAAGCCACCTGCTTCACATCAAGTTATCCACATAAATATTGAGGTAAGATTATCTAAATTTATTTTCATAGGTTAAATTACAACACTTATACAGAATACATATTATATGTTCTATTTTGTGATTAACTGTGTACATATATTTTCCAGTATGCTTGACTAATCAACTGGTATCTGTCTCTGTCATATATATAAATTGGGGAAACTTGTTAAATAGATTAACATTTGTAAATATATAATTTAGCTAGCCAGCATCTCAATTACATTAAATAACTAAAGTTGATTTTTCTATATAATATGATTTGATTGACATAGGTGGATTTCTACCGTGGGGTATAAGGGTTGGATTTAGAGGATAATTTATTAGTAAGATGGTAGAGATTCACTTGTGACACATGTACATATGATGATTATTATATTTTTTATATTTTTATCATTACTATTGTTGTTATACTTGATTTTTATTATTGTTAATAAATGTTTGAGTTTGTTTTGTTCCAGTCTTTGGTTTATTGAGTTGTTCTGACATTCCGCAGTTTATAAACAATTAGGCATGCATACACATCTATGTTTCTTATCATATAAAAGCTTGAAAATAAAACAAATATAATAAATGCTGGTTGTAACCTATATGTAGGTGCAGGTGTTGCTGTTCATACCTGCTAAAGGAGTCAAAAGCAATATTCTCTCTGGTTTTGAATTTTAAAGCATAATGGAATTTAAAAGGGGAAAAGTGGATGAACTAACCAAATTGCATTTATTATTATTAAATAGGAATAGAATTAGTTAATTAAAGTGTATGAAATCATTGGTTAAGCATTTCATCAGGTTCTCATTAGCATTCTATCAGATGCCCCACAGTCTGAACATAGTTTGACGCAACTTTTTCCCTTCTAAGCCTAGTAGGTCTCTGCAGATTGTCTCATTAGGGGTAATAAATTAGAGCATATTAACTTATCCCGACACCATATTGCTACATCTGCATAGTAGTACAGTCTGCAAGTTAGTTGACCATCCATTACATCTGGTGCACCATCTTTAGGCTTTGTTAGTTTATGACTGTTGATGAAGAGTCCTGCCCATTGTACTGGTGTTAGCAATGTTTGGGACTAGCGTTCATCATTCTGTCCATTATATCTGGTGACCATCGTGGATGAACAATGTGTAGTGGGACTACACACCACTAAAGATTGAATTAGTGACTAATGTGACTGGTATGATAGGTATTGGGGGGGGTATGATGAGAATCATTCCATCCATTATATCTGGCACTAGCAACGTTTGGAGCTCGATAGATACGTGTATCATCACATAAATACTTTGTGTAAGTTGTTCATATATTGTGATTGAACCAGCTGATTGTTGAATCTGATGGATATATCCAAGTGGTCATTGTTTTGTCCATTATATCTGGCACACAACGTGTTAGGCATGAAAATATTACAGTTGATACAGGTATCCAAGTATATTTACTAATGGTTATATCTGACGTGCAACGTGGTAGCATATAGATATTACAGTTGATAACTGTATCCAAATGTATTTACCAATAGTTAAATCTGATATCGAGTATGTTAGGTAAAAATATATTATAATTGTAGGGGTGATTTAGCCATTGGACTGGTGTTTAAATTTTTTTTTAAAAAAATGTTAAAGCACATTTCATTTTATATTTTTCTATCAACGTAAACCCAAATGAACTTATACACATGACAAACAATTAGCACGTTCATCTAAAATAATAGTAATAGTGATAATAGATCACATAAACTTGAATCAATTTTTAATAAGAGATCTAAAGTATTGAGTGTAAATTGGAAATATAAAGGATTGGACAATAAACAGAGACCGATGATAAATAGTTAAGTGATTAATAATTGTTAATAAATAGTAGAGTTAGGCATGTAAAAGGACATAGGCAAAAAGTAAATCTATTAAAAACTAGAAAAAAAGGTAAAGATAAATGCAATGTTTGGGAGTGGCATGATGCATTGTGGCGTGAGATTATTTATAGTTTCATAAATAAATATTTTCTAAATAGTTTGCAAATAAATAAATATTTAATGATAACCAGAAGTGGTAAGCAATTAAGTAATATGGAGTCAAAACATTTGGAGATAGGGAAAGATAGTAGTGACAGTGAGATGGTAGATGATACTACCAGTAATAGGGTAGAATCTGTGATGATTCAGACACCTTGGGGGTCTATTCTGGAAGTTGAACAATCCCCACAAATGCAGGAAGGGAGTCAAACAGTTTCTCAAATTCAGATGATTCCAGTGAGATTGTTCAAGTGCCTGAAATGGAAGTAACTCAGGCTATTCAAGACTCTACAACACTGGCACAACTAATCCAAGTAATCATGGAGATGAATAGTAAAATGGGGAATATGGCAACTAATATAAATGATATAAATAGCAATATGGAGAATATGAAAAGTGATATAAATAGCAATATGAATAATATGAAAGAGTATATGGCAATCAAATTTGATGAAATGAAAAGTGATATGAATAGTATGATGGACAATATGGCAATAAAATTTGATATAAATAAAACAAAAGAAGAACTGATGAAGGATGTGAATGATATAAAAGTTCAGATGGAAATACAAATTATCCATATGAAATTGGAGCAAAATTGTACCAAACAAAATATGGAGATAGAAACCTTAGGACAAGAACTAAAGTGCTTAGATAAAACCATTACCCAGAGGTTTAGAATCACTGAATCCCAACTGAGTAAGGGTGTATTAGTTGTTGAAACATAACAAACCCAGACTAATTCAAGTATTCAATATACTGAATTTAAGTTGAGAGAAAAGCAAGTGAATGATACTCTCAATATTCAAGTGATACAAAAATCACAAAGTTTCAAGATTGATTCAGAGTTAAATGATGAAACCATAGGAGTCAATGACACATCATACTCTGAGGATGTCATGATAGAGTATATGAAAGAAGGTTCAATGATAAATAATTTGGACTCATATTTGAGGTCATTGAGGCACATTCATGTTTACCATCGAAACAAGAATAAAATGCTTTTCAGACATGACATTTGTGAGCATAATAGCAATAACAAAGATGGATTGTTACAAGTTTAAACAGCTTTCTTAGGAGAAAACTGTCACACTACAAATGCCATTGTTGAAGGCATTAAAGAGATTGGTAAATTCGATCATCTTAGCTGTGCGTTATGGAAATTAGAGTCTTTCCATAATCAACAAGATGATCCAAACATAGAAAATTACATGATAAGAATAGAGATGACCATGTTGCAGTTCATCAAACAGAAAGGTTTTCAGTTTCATAAGTTATTTAACATGTATGAAGGACTCTTCACATTTATGAGTCATATAAATGACAGTACTTGAAAGTAAAAAGTACATAATAAGGGAAGGACTTCAAATAATGCAACTTTGGACACATAAAATGGACTTTTTACAATGGATGAATTCTCAAGAGATGTATATATTTTTTAAGAGAAAAAATAAATGAATGAATAAATCAAATGGTGTGTGTATACATATATATATAATACAACTTATGATAGAATAAGAAAATGATAGGGTGAGACAGATAGACCAGATAGTTAATTATATCAACTGGAGTGTGAATGAATCCACTGGATTCACACCCATTGAACTACATTTTAATCAATAAATTCCCATGTTGTTCACTAAATATCAACCTATGACTAGATATAAATAAAGTAGTATGGACAAAAATGTGCAGAAAGCATATCTTTGATTGGTAAGTAAGGCCAATAAAAGGGACAAAAATAAGACTGGAACTTTGTATACTTTCAAAGTAGAAGATCAAGCGTTAATAAAAACCTCTCATGTTACTAAGCAAATTGAAAATAAATACAGTAAGTTTTACCATCTATATGAAGGACCTTACACAATAGTTAAACAATCGAGTCCTAATGCATTTTGGTTGGATATGGAAGGACAAGTTAGGGGCACATATAATACCCAAATTATAAAACCGTATTATGGATAATCTTAGTAATTGTATAATTGTCATACTCAACTGATGTGTGAAAAAGAAAATGAATGTTGATAAGTAAAAAAAAAAATTAGATATTATAAAGTTAGGTTAAAAATTATGATGAGAGTATTCCCTAATGGATGCTAACACAGATATTAGAATACTTTAGAGCCACTTTATTTAAGAGAGTTAAACCACATTAAGTGATGGTTGCTCTAATCTTCTGTTAGTCCTCAAATGAAATGCAATAAGACTCAATAGAAGCAAGACAGAGGATAACAAGGGAAAAATATGTGCTATCTGAAACAGAAACACATTTTATTAGTGTGCTCAAAACATAACCATCATTAGTTTAAAAAAAAACAACCTATGTTTGAATCCCACCTTGAAAAGTATTTCATGAGGGTGAGCAGAGAAGAATAGAAAGTAATTTGTGTAGTTGAGTGTAGAAAACAGTAAAATAAGGTTTTACTGCCCTTCTTATATTTGTTGGAAAAAAAAACTGTCAAACTTCAAATGCAAACCTTGTGTAAGTGTTAAAATTTTCATTACATATTAAAATTCTAACCCTGTAAGGAGAGGGGGTTGTAAAGGGTAGCTTACAATGCACACACTCCTAAAAGGATGAAGCTTATTTATTGAACACAATCTATTTGAAATTTATATTAATAATGGGTAGATTATTTGTTATTATTTTTATATATACATATAATACATGATAAATTACTAAGTTATAATAAATAAAATACGATCAATATTTTAGAAAGTAATATTGCATATATATATAATACTATTTGATTAAATAAACTGTAATGTATATATATTTTTTAATTTAAAATTGAATATTAATTTATATTTAAATGAATTTGGGATGACCTGAAGTTAATTGGGTGGACACATGTGTATGAAAATAAAACTGATTTTATTATTTTTTTTATTTGTAATAAATGAAATGTATTTAAACAATACATATAAAAATCTAAATGAATTTAAACAATAGGCAATTAAAAATTTTGGCGTTCCTGGAAATCTATGGGCATGAAATGTATAAAAACAAAAAACCGTTTACAAATCGTTCTTCTTATTGTTATAGCACCTGTAACAAAAGACAGCAATTTAAAGTAAAATTTAGAACACTAAAATGGAGTTTTGCTTTTCCTGTTATTTAAATTATAAACATTTTTAAAAGTCAAATGCTGTAATTAAAAGTTTATCAAACTTCAGAGGAAAGGGAAGTAAAATAAGAAGTAAGAATAAGTGATAATTTTTTTAATAATTAAATCATGTTTTAAAAGTTATTGGAGTAAATTTGAATATTTTAAATTTTTTTTCAAAAAGTATAATGAGAATTAAGTCTACTGAAAATTGGAAAAAAAAAATAATGAAATAATTTTCTTAATATATATTTAAAGTGCTTCAATACAAATATATGATTATAAATAATTATTAAATTGTACTTTAATATGAAAATGGGCTAAAGTAAAACATGCTATTGTGTGTCATGGTATTTCCTACCAGCTGCATTAAACCTTTCTCTCTCTCTCTCTCTCTCTCTCTCTCTATATATATATATATATATATATATATATATATATATATATATATATATATATATATATATATATATATATATATTATCAATATTCACTAGAATAAAAACTACAAAATTTTAAAAAATGCCTGTATAAAATTAAAGATTAAAATTCTTTGCTATAGCTAGCTTCGGCGTATTCTGCCATCTTAAGTAGCAATACATTAATATTTAAATATTATCAAACTCTAACACCAGTAACGTTCCCATGTGAATAACCTACTTTCCATAAATTGTGAATATTAACACAATGACACTGTTTATTCAACACATCCGTACTATTTATAAAATAGTGTCAATGTGTTAATATTCACAATTTATGAAAAGTAGGTTATTCACATGGGAACATTACTGGTGTGAGAGTTTGATAATATTTAAATATTAACATATTGCTACTTAAGATGGCGGAATACACCGAAGCTATTTATAGCAAAGAATTTTAATCTTTAATTTTATACAGGCATTTTTTAAAATTTTGTAGTTTTTATTCTAGTGAATATTGTTATTATACTTATATATATATCTATCTATATATCTATCTATCTATATATATAAAATAGATATATATATATATATATATATATATATATTTCTATTTTATTGTAAACACACAAGAATATGCCTGCAATCCAAAGTAAACAAGGATTGGAATACTTTATGGTGAATCAAATGAGGATCAAAGTGTTTACCATTAAACACAACTACAGGAGACACCATTGTACCTATCTATCCTTGCTAAGGAAAATGATTTACTAAGTGAAACTGCTTTGAAGAACAACTTGCCTAAATATCAACTACTACTACTTCTATTATGATGATTTTTATGAACTTTGTTCCAATTACAATTTTTTTTTTTAAATCGAATTAATATTGTAAATTTTTGTTTATTTATTTATTTATTTTTTAAATCTTGTTATCTATCTGTTGTATTTTCACACTCTGATACTGAAGCCTCATTTTTCAGAATTAGCAAAGAAGAAAAAGGGGGATTATTCATTTTGATATTTTTTATATTTTCATTATAAATAAAATTTAGGTAAAGCCACCTGCTTCACATCAGGTTATCCACATAAATATTGAGGTAAGATTATCTAAATTTATTTTCATAGGTTAAATTACAACACTTATACAGAATACATATTATATGTTTTATTTTGAGATTAACGATGTACGTATATTTTCCAGTATATTTGACTAATCAACTGGTATCTGTCTCTATCATATATATAAATTGGGGAAACTTGTTAAATAGATTAACATTTGTAAATATATAATTTAGGTAGCCAGCATCTCAATTACATTAAATAACTAAAGTTGATTTTTCTATATAATTATGATTTGAGTGATTTCTACCATGGGGTATAAGGGTTGGATCTAGAGGATAATTAATTAATAAGATGGTAGAGGTTCACTTGTGACACATGTACATATGATGATTATTATATTTTTTATATTTTTTATCATTACTATTGTTGTTATACTTGATATTTATTATTGTTAATAAATGTTTGAGTTTGTTTTGTTTCAGTCTCTGGTTTCTTGAGTTGTCCTGACATTCCGCAGTCTATAAACAATTAGGCATGCATACACATCTATGTTTCTTATCATATAAAAGCTTGAAAATAAAACAAATATAATAAATGCTGGTTGTAACCTATATATAGGTGCAGGTGTTGCTGCGTGTATCTGTTCATACCTGCTAAAGGAGTCAAAAGCAATATTCTCTCTGGGTTTGAATATTAGGGCATAACGGAATTTAAAAGGGGAAAAATGGATGAACTAACCTAAATTGCATTTATTATTATTAAATAGGGATAAAGTTAGTCAATTAAAGTGTATGCAATCATTGGTTAAGCATTTCATCAGGTTCTCATTAGCATTCTATCAGAGGCCCCACAGTCTGAACATAGTTTGATGCAACTTTTTTTCTCTTCTAAGCCTGGTAGGTCTCTGCAGATTGTTTCATTAGGGGTAATAAATTAGAGCATATTAATTTATCCCCACACCATATCACTACATCTGCATAGTAGTACAATCTGCAAGTTAGTTGACCATCCATTACATCTGGTGCACCATCATTGGGTTTTGTTAGTTTATGACTATTAATGAAGAGTTCTGCCCATTGTACTGGTGTTAGCAATGTTTGGGATTAGTTGTAATCATTTCAGTCTGTTATATCTGGCGTCATCAACTTTTGGGCTATTGGTCGTCATTCCGTCCGTTATAATATATATATATATATAGAGAGAGAGAGAGTTCAAAGACCAACAAAATCATAAAAATGGAATAAAATATTGAAATTAATCCACATTACTGTGTGATGTCAGTTTTGAAATGCTCCAGATTTTTCACCATTAAGAGTAAGACTTTCTCACCATATACATAATTCATAATGAAAACCATATAAAAATTATATTTTGGTTAATTTTGTAATCTTCACTTAGTATAAATAGAAGTTCATAATATTCAATACAAAACACATGTATTAAAAAGTTCCAAAACATTGTTAAACACTATATTACCGAAACTGCAACTTTTATATGGGATTATACAGCTAAATAACAGAACATTTAATTAGGCATAGTATAGCAGATTCAGGTTATAATGCATCTTATGTAAGACTTTCTTTTAAACAACTGAAACACCCAGGCTTACTATATACCTGTGTTTATATATGTAATATATAGGGTTTCTGAGCACAGACTTTCACATGACCCAACACTCTCCGCTCTATCTCATAAATTATATTGTTTAAAGCTTATAAGATGAATCTAATCAAATGGAACAACTGGCTGGCGAATATTGTAGGAATGCCATGAGGTGCTGGAAATATGCATCTTGTTACTGTTAGAAAATTCATCATTTTTATAATTTGATACTCTTTATCAACAAATAGAATCACCAATGTTTAGTCTACATAATTTTTAGGCATAAAACAATAGAATATTGTATCAGGGAATTCTTTAGCAATCTTACCTGTAGTTAAAATTTTTGCATAGCTGAAATATTTCAGAAGATATTTATCAGCATAAATAATCAGTTGATTTGTCTAGATTATTACTAAAATGGAAATAAAGAAAATAATTACAATATTAACAATATAAAAAAATGAATTAAAGGTTTAGATTCTGATGAAGGGAGAATATTCTTTAAAAAATAAAAATAAAAGATTTGCATCGTAGACAAAAATGTCCATTAATTTATTTTGTATCTCTTTTTATTTGATAATGTGAGGAATCAATTAATAATATAAATTTTAATTCATCTTCATGATGATGGTGATATTATGGAAAATATTATGATTAAATTGTGGTAATAAAACTATCAAGTTTGTGGTACAATTATGGGATCTTTGAATGTAGCAATGATGATTTCAGCCTTTAAGTACATCATAAAAGATAAATTAGGTTCAGATATTTGTGCTACTTGATAGTCTTTAGATGTTTAAAAATAATAGATGGGTCAACATTTCTCCAATCTTTGAAAACAACCAAAATATACTTATTTGCATATTGTTTTTTATTAGCTATTGCGTTAAGTAGATTTTTTTGTGAGATATAAATAGTATTAATTTTGCCAAAACGACCTTGATAAGATAGTTTCTTCTGAACTTTAATAATATTAAGTTTGATTAACCACTGGCTAAATTGAAATTTGAAAAATGAATGGAAGAGATCTGTGGACAGTCTTTAAAACAAAAAAAAATATTTTAGTATCCAGTTGGAACAGAGAAAATTTGTAACATTATGCTAAATGATGTAATATAGATTTGAAAAATCAATTTATTACAATACATTAAATGATTCCTGCTTTATCAACTACAAATCTTCTTGTAATATAATATTATATCAAAAAAGTTGATTTTTAATAATTTTTTTACAAGATTTAGCAATAGATTTTGTAAAATATGGAAGTAACTAAAACTGTTATTAAAAATGTTTTTATTGTATAGTTCAAATGTCCGATTCTTCCTTCTTTCGTTCCCTCTCCTTTCCCTTACCTCCTCTTCTTTTACCCTTGCCAGGCACATTTTTTAATTTCAAAAATTTAATGTTTTTTTTTTTTTGCCCAGTACGGGATATTAAAAATCTATAAATCATTCGGGAAATTTTTTCTCAGAGGACATTGAATAAAATTTTTAAAAAATAATGAATAAAAGTAAAAAGTCTTATAAGTCGCTCAAAGTCATGAAAATAATCTTAAAGTATTTTTAGTTCATCTTTTCGCCAACTGAGACCTTCTTAATATATTTTATAAAAATGTATTAGAATGGGGGAAATAGAAATGCTTCACAATCGATAAAAAGAACAAAAAAAAAATTTTTTTTTATTTAACAGTAATATAATACTTTAAATAAATCAAGACAAATAAGTTATATTATAAATAGTTATCTAATTTTTAAAAATGTTAGTGATTTAATACAAACATTTTATTCTTTGATTAAATTTAATTGTTATATATATATTGTAACCTAATAAATATAGGAGGTGATGATAAAGGGACGAAAGGGTATTATCCAGTGTAAGGCAGGGGATAAAAGATATTCCCTTTTAGGATCAGTTACATTATGACATTCTTTAACAATATTAAAAAAAAAAAACTACACTGATGTGCAGATGCACATCTAAGACGCAATATAACATTTCAGGGTTGATTTTCAACTTCTGTATCTAAAGTAAACAATGAAATTATCTATATACTTACATATTTTAATAAGGCTAGCAAGTTGTTCTAAATTCTTAAGCTGCTTTAATTAGAGTGAATAATTATCTTAGAGTTTTAACAACATATAATAATTACTATTCTTAAAATCATTAACGTTAAAAATTATGAAATTAATTTAATTTATTACTGATGTGATCAAATAGCAAAGCTCATATCTCAAATGAATAAAATGTTACGATGAATATAGTGCAAGTGTCTAAAATGAAGAATAATATTTGTTATAAGCAGTGTGTAATAAATTGTAGGAATACGTGTTATTTAATTTATTTACAACATGTAGAAGACGAACCATCAGATAATTAACAAATATAAAAATAATTTTATTAACATTAAAATGACATAAATATTTTAAAAAAATATATAAATGTAATAAGTAATAACAATAGCCACGAGTTCTCTAAAAGATGATACATAATGTTGGCTTACTACACTTAATAAATACTGCTTACTATAGCAAAAAATATATGTGTAATATATAGGAATGTAATGTTATAATAAGGATATTACAATGGAGAAGGTTGTAAAGCATTTAAAAACTTAAAGACATTAAGTATTAATAATAAGCAAAATTTGGGAATGTTTTACTATATCCTTAATTAAAGTAATAGTAACCTTTTTTCATAAGTATCAGACTCATAAACTTAATTCTTTTATAAAAGAGCAGAGTATTAACCCAACTTATAAATTTTATTCTTATAAAAGTATATCATTATCTTAACTGGTTATCCAAGGTGTTGTTGGTATTGCATAATATGTTTATCAGGCATATATTAAGATTAAAATTATAATAATGTATTGTTAAGATCTTACTCCAACTAAAAAATAATATTTATATGATTATCAATGCCACAAGTATCATCAAATATCATATATATGTTTTTCATAGTCTTGTATAAGGATATCTTTAGTTTTTAAAAAAAGATAATCTTAATAAATATCCAATGTATATACTAGATACGTTTATTATATAAAACATGAGGTTATATCGAGGAATCAATAAAGCATATAAAATATTTAATATTATCTTGGTCATAAGTGATTTTTAATTAACTTAAAATCTAGTCTTAATTGATATCCAAGGTATTAACAAATTACTAACATACATTTATAATAAATTACACTCATAAATATAATGTTATTTGTACTTTTTTATTATACCTTTCTTCTTTGAGAACCTTCATAGAACAATAAAACTTTAAATATTATAAAATTAAATAAATTCAATAATTATATTCTTAAAATTGTAATTCTTAGTCTGAAAAAATACCAAGAAATAATTAACTAGATGCAATCCTTTACATATTTACGATTTTAAATTATTGTCATTTTAAGGTTAAAGAAATGTTAATAAATAAATTTAACAACACTTAATTCTTATAGAAAGTGTTTAAGAATGAAGTCTGAGTTTGTAAATACAAAAGTTTCCAAACAACATTTTACCAGCTTATAATTATGTGTTTCTTAGCTATTAAATGCAGTAGTTAATTCTTTAACACATAGTTTTCATCAATTATAAAATCTGTAAGCATATTTTTGAAGGTAAAATATTCATCAATATAAATCTCCTCATTAACAGTCATTTTCATAATAATTATCCATGATGTGATATTACTGTGGTTACTGCAATACCCATTGGATTCATTACTTTTAAACTAATATCCAAAGCTTTAGGTAATTTCTTGTAAATATAATATAAAGAAATTCATTAATCCATTAATTCACATTAGTTTTATAATATTCATCTAAAGCTTTATGTTGATATAGAAAATATAAATTACAAGTAATCACATTCATATCGGCTTTTTCAAACCAAATTGTGCAAACGCTTTTTGCGAGTGTTAAATAATAAATGAATACCCTCTGACCCATACAAGATATAGAATTTATGCAGCAATAAAAGGAATCCTCTTATTACTATGACTCAAATATTTATATATGAGCAAATCTGAAGTACTGGCACAGAAGGTGTGACTATAGAACAGTCACTTTGAATTACTATATATAACTTATGAATGAATGACGCCGATGAAATTTACTAGAATTTACTGAACGTCATTCCAACTGAAATAAATCATATATATAAATCAGCATTTATTTTTTATAGTGTCTGTATACCATTGTAATCACATTCATATCGGCTTTTTCAAACCAAATTGTGCAAACACTTTTTGCGAGTGTTAAATAATAAATGAATACCCTCTGACCCATACAAAATATAGAATTTATGCAGCAATAAAAGGAATCCTCTTATTACTATATATAGTAATTCAAAGTGACTGTTCTATAGTCACATCTTCTGTGCCAGTACTTCAGATTTGCTCATATATAAATATTTGAGTCTTAGTAATAAGAGGATTTCTTTTATTGCTGCATAAATTCTATATCTTGTATGGGTCAGAGGGTATTCATTTATTATTTAACACTCGCAAAAAGCATTTGCACAATTTGGTTTGAAAAAGCCGATATGAATGTGATTACAATTGTATACAGACGCTATAAAAAATAAATGCTGATTTATATAAATTACAAATAAGTAATTTTTTATTTGAAGAAGAGCTGAATTGATAGTGCAGGCAAATTAAAAAATGTACCATTCCATAAAGTATCCTTAAACCTTTTTGTAGTTAAAATTCAATTATTTGGATTTCATTTCTTTTAAATTTATTATTAAATGATGTATACTGTTAGCCATTTAGCTTCTCTATTCAGGACAATGTAGAGGAACATTTACCTAAATATTTAGTCAGTTATCTACTCAGACATCATTTTAGTGCAAGATACCAAGATGGATAATTTTGCATTTAAATCCTATGCTGTCCTTCTGCATACAATTAGTAAAAAACTAAACAACTTCCCCATTAATATAATTAGATTTTAAAAAAATTTCAAAAACCAAAAAACAAATTTCAATTACTTTTTATTTATGTTTTTACTAAATAAGGTATCTTTTTTCCCCCCCCCCTTCTTTACCCCAGCCCCCCCGTTGAGGTTTTTTTTTGTAAAAAAATTAATATTTTTTTTTTCCCCCTTGTTGGATGGGTGGTTTTTTTTGTTTTTTTTTTTTTTTATTTTATTCCCCCCCTCCAAAAAAAAAATATAAAAAAAAAAAATTTATCTCTCTGAGAAAAAGATATATTCCCTCTAAAAATATCTAAATCCTAAAAAAATATATTCTATAATACTATTAACATGTAGGTCTAATTAATAAATTCCTGTCATATGATAATAAAAAATAACATTTTCCCCCAAACTCTTTCTTTTTTTAATTTTAAAGAAATATTCTGTCACTGTTGCATAGAAATGATGGAAAGCAGGTGATATTTTGGAAATTTTTTAAGTCTATAGCACCAAAATTTGTGATCCATTTTATTTTTTAAAATTTTTAGACAAATATTATTTTAAAATATTAAAGTACCAAATTACATTAATTAATGATTAAAATAAAATAAATACACATTATTGTTTTACTTATACTATTAAAATAATAAATTAAATGATTTTTTCTTTTCATTTTATTTTTTCTTTAAAGTTCCCTCATACTTAGGGTGACCAGATGTCCTGAGTTTTCAGGATTTGTCCCTATTTTTGATTAGATGTCCCAGTGTCCTGGAAATGTCTTTTGGGGACTATTGTATGTTCAGATTTTCAAATACTCATAATTATTATTTGTCTTAAGCAAATAATTCATTGCAAAAATGATAGTTTCTTGGCCATCTCTGTCCATTTCAATCTCTACAGTAATATTATTAGAATTTCAGAGAAATTCCAACACCAAAACAAAGATTTCTATTACATTATATGGCTGGGTTCTCAAGATAGATGCATTCTTGCATCCAACCTTGCTTTATAGCCAGCATGCACAGTTTGGATTTTTGTAGGCTAAAATTTGATTGACAGTGTAGTTTTACTGGTTGTTTTTCTTGATATTATACCCTCACTTCCAGAAAATATGTAATAATAATAAATTGGTCTAGCTCAGATAAATAGTTATGCTCACTTTAAATGTATCTAATCCATAAAAAAATATATTCTATAATACTATTAAACTAGCTCTAATTAATAAATAATAATATGGTTTAGTTTCATAAATTAAATAAATAAATATCTAATAAAAATCATGAGACTATGAAGTGAGTATACAGGTAGTCCTATTATCTCAAACAATATCTCACAGAATATTACCTCAATGGCATAAGAATACTATCCACCCTCCTATTATCTCAAACAATAAATCTATAGCATTCCTCCGTCTTCAAAAATTAATTAATTAAGATTATCCCAAGAATCAATCTTTTTATCTAAATAATCTAGCTCAAATAATCTCATGTTCTTTTAAAATAATTCTAGGCAATTATAATTTCTGTAATTAAGCATGATAAGGGATTTGATATCATTCTCAACTACATCTGACTAATACAAATAATAAATAAATAATAATAATAATCTTCAATGTGTAATTTAATCTTATCTATTTTCCCATTATAACACTAATCATGAATAATAATAATAAATAATATGATATAATTTTTTATTCTTCATATGGCATCTTAAATAATTATGTGGTATAATATTATAATCTAAGAGAATATGTGACAACCATATCTTATTTCAATTCAAATCATCTGTGATTGTATATCTGTGATATGGAAAAATTGAGTCAACACAAGATTTATAAAACAAGTTTACCAGATTTTATTAATAACTTCAACAATAAATTTATGTACATTATTTACATTATCAATAAACTTTATATAATCACATTTCTGTACTTTTCCAAAAAATAAATTATAAAAAAAAATAAGATATGGAAAATTGAAAAAATAAAAAATATCTCTTATTAAAATATTATTATAATGTATCTCTGTTACATGTACATTAATTTGGTAAACTCAAGTGTAACGGAATATAATACGCCATCACATTATTTTAAAATTAAAATAAAAAGGATCATAAATAAAAAGTGATTTATTAAAAAAAAAAAAAAACTTAACTTAAAAACTGAAATTTAAAAACTGTTTAACGTATATATAAATCGCATGATGGACAACTTTAAAAACTATTTTAAAAAGTACAAATATTTGAAAGTAATTTTTGTAAAAAAAAAAGTAAAGATATAAAGATTTGATATTTTTGGAAATAGAAATAATGTTGATTTCTATAATCTTAGAAAATGGAAATGATTGTCTTATTAATTAAATGATTGTTCAAAAGCAAATGGGCCCGTGAGGCATTTAAAATAAATTAAAGGGTCAGATAAGAGAGTACAAAGAAATTAAATGACCAATGCAAACACTAGAAATGTCAGTACAGACCGTAATTGAAACACCAGAGGATTAGTGACGTCTTGCTGGTTGAATCCAAAGATTGGATGATAAGAGACTAATAAAAATATAAAAGCAAAATTATTATTATAATTGTGATCTGAGAGCTGACTATGAATATGTCGTTATAACTAGCTATATTGCACATTTTCACGATGTGGAAGTCTGCAATAGATTTAATTTTCCGGACATCCAGCTGAGACCTCCCTATGACAGTTAGGGACCAAAAAGGAATGGCAAGTAGCGGCTTCGTTTTTAAAAAGGAAGAACAAACAATCTACCTAAGTGATCACGAAGATGGACCTCAAAATCTGCAGAATCCGTAAAGTATAAACTTTTACCAATTGAACTTTCTGTTAAATAATTACCGTATAACGTCAATAAGTAATCAATTCAAAAAAAAAAAAAAAAAGTAATATAAATGAATGTACTCTTATCTGACCAAGAATAGAACTCTAAATCAATTATAAATATTTGTTTTTATATACGTTTGCTATTTCAATCATTTCCATTTTTTTTTTTTAAATTTAATTATTTATGTTTGTATTTAACTAGGTTATTTATTTCTATCTGTTAAATAAAATATATTAAATTAGAGTTGGGTGTAGATAGCTGCATGGATAAAGATTAATAACTGTTTAAATTCGTTTATGTTTAATTTAAGGGATTTTAATTTCAGGGTATTTGTTTAGTAGTTAGGGCAATGTTGGTGGAGGGATATATGGGTGTTTATATTAATGTAATGTGAAGCGTGTTTAGCCTACAGGGCAACGTGCCAAACTAAATGCATGACCCCAAAGAGGCAGTCATATCATTGAAATGGTTGCAGATGTATTTTCTGTGCCATTGACCCAGCTAGGGCTCTATGGACAGGGATTTATAAGACGGCAGAAAGACCGCTCTCCCCCATACGTAGCACTCTTTAAAAATAATTGTATACATGATTCCTTAGTCAGGCAGATGCACTTTCCTGTTCTGGACATGGATCATTTCCTTCAAATAATATCACACTGTCAGATGCACATTCCTGTCAGCGTGGTTTTATGCTAGCATCTTCATATTACATTATTTACAAATATATATCTGGAAGCTGACATTGGCTTGGCTACGAACTTTTAGTCTGAGATTGAATGAATGTTTTGATAAGTTTTTAAGTGGAAAAAAAATCTATGTAGACTATCTATGCTCGACATGCTAAAGTAAAATACAATTTAAATATCCATCTGAGCGGTCTATTTAAAATAGTATTTAAATTTGAAAAAAATTAATGTTAAAATCTAAGAATAAATTTATTCCGCAAATTTTAAATGTGCATTAATAAAATCTATTTGTGTGTTAATTACTGGCAGTAGCTTCTTTTATTTTATTGTTTTAAATATTAATATATTTTGAGAATCCAAATCTATTAAAACTTATAAAAATGTTTAAATCTCTGCTACTCTATGAGCTAGTGACCTTGGGCAAATGGTCAGAATAATCTATATAAGAAAATTTTTTGAATCTTAACGTACGTATCTGCCTACTATATAAATATTTTTAGGTTCAAATGCCTAGATGGTGCCCATGTAGTGCAGGATACATTTAAGGCTCTCTCCCCGACTGTTAAACAAGATACAAAATGAAAAATTAACCAGGTTAATATTAACTTGTACTTAGTTTCTTAAAATAATTTAGCATATCATGTAGTCATTCCCAACTTAATAACAACATGAATAAATTCAATTAACAACATAGGGGTCTAATTATACTACTGATTGAATATTAATTTAATATCAGATAAAATGTATGTGTTTGTGTATATTGTTGCTACAGAATAACATTTACAAAACCTATAACTATCTATATCATTTTAACACAATACAGTTTTATCATATTACTTATCAAAAAGTATGCATTATATGTAAGTTTTAAAATACTTAACAGTTATTCAATATTTTCACAAACCCACTTTAATTATCACTTATACATTTTTATAAAAAAAATAATCAATTTTGAATATGAAAAATTTTATAATTCTTTTCCTGATAAACCATATTCTTATAATTTTTGTATTCATTTCTATCTTCACTCCAAGTAAGACAACCTATATTATTCTTTTTAATATGATCCACACCTTCAAAATTATTTATCATTTCCTATTCTAAATACAGTCCTATACAATGTAATACTAGAAATTTTCATAGCGAACAGATGCATAGGCATATAAAACAAATTAGAGTCTAAACTTACTAGTACCTCTATTATATAATCATCATGGTAACAATGTATACAAATGAGGTATGACTTATCTGTCTAATAACCTCCACCACAAAATATAATGTCCAGGCTATTTATTCAGCTCTATGGAACATTTAACTTCAACACAAAAAAAAAAAACACTGCCATGGAAAATATATGAGTTACAAGGTAAAGTCATCTATATTTGCATAATCATTATCATCGATTATCCTTGTTCCCATATTAAATACATCCTACATAAAAAATATCATCTTGGTTTCATTTAACTTACTTCCAAGTCACTATCCTTACAACTTCTTTAGAGATTTACCACTCTACATCGCTAAATTTCTTACATATCTCTACAACTATATATAAATTTGCATACAAGTAACAACTTAATTGTTCAATAAAAAAAATTATTCCTTTAATAGCTCTTGAACCAAGATATAAATAATCAGTATTGATATAATACTTAAACACTTCAACCACTTAAAATAAGCGTTAAGTTCAATCATGATAAAATCCTACAATTATATTCCCATTACGTTAGAATATATTTATAATATAAGATAAAAGTATGCATTTTTTTTTTTTAAAATAAACGTGTATTTACATGTTCTAACAGATCCACACAAAAAAAAATGACATAATACTTTGACCATCTAAAATAAATAAAAAATAGATCATAACATCATTAATATTTTATAATTATTATCACAAGTGATATTTCCACTGGTTAATCACTTAATTGACGTTTCTGGTCCAAAAACTAAATAACAAAATTTGCATAATATATCATTCATTCAATACTATTACACTTAAAATATTAAGTTTTTTTAAATTATTAAACATTTTTTATAAAAATCTAAGCACTATATTAGTAAGCAGTTTAATATTTTTATGTTCCTTTCCTATCTCCAATTCATGAATAAGCATTAACACTAAGATTAGTAAAAAAAAAAAATTCAAAAGCATATTTACAAAAACAAAACTTTGTCCATAAAGTTCATTAAAGAAAAATGTCTTTTTTCCTCTCAGATGTTTCAACTTCCCAGCACTTGTTGATGAAAACTTCTACTGATCCCAAAATTGTGCATGCTCTGTTAGTTCCACTTTTAAAAAAAATGAATGACAACTTTCAAAAATAAAATAAAATAAGGTAAGTCGACTTTTAAAATATCTGGATTGCTTCATAAATAACCATGGATCTGCTCCTAAAAGTTTATAAAATAATAGTTCATGGTTCCCATTAATTAAAAAAAATTATTGAAAGTACTTTTTGATATATAATAAAATAATTTCAAAGTTCTGCTACTTTCATTCAAATCCCATGACGGTTTATAGTGTCTTTGATACAGTAACACTAATTCAGGTTTTTCGACACTTACTATGTATTTAAATATCTCCATAAATAATTTTAACATCTTTTGTATGATCAGCATACACAAATTAATAATAGGATAATTTTGTTGTATATTTTAAAGATTCCTTTTAATAAGATGTGAAACGTTTCGATAATGGTCTTGTTTTTTACATTTTTAAAATTATTACAATATTTTTTAAAATAGATTATTAAATATTTCTTCATCAAGAAACATTTCTGAATTTCTCAAAATAATTATTTTTATCAAGGTAAAAGTTTTTTTAAAACTTTACTATCTTAATTCCTTAGTCTTAATTTTAGAATCAGTTCTCTGAATAAAAGGCATTTTTTTCTTTTGTTACTTTTAATTTCTGGTGAATTTCCTTTAAACCTTCCATGTGATGTCCAATTTGCTAATCTCAATAGCAAATTACAATTACTAATTAATATAGGCAAAATTATATGCCTAATGGAAATATAATAATTTTGACATTTTTTACATAAATTTAAATTTGACGATGATCTATTCATGTTTAATGTGACATTAGAATTAAGCTTAATAAATCAGTCGATAAGGAATTACTTAACTTTTAGCAAGGCATTTCTGTATTATATGATTTTATAATAAATTACTGTACTTTCTTGGAAATAGAAATTAATATAATTGACTATTAATCTTTAGACTGTAAACTACAGAAGTTAAGTTGTTTATACAGCACACTTTCAGAAGTAGTATAATAATGCCTCAAAAATAATTGTGCACCAATTTTTATACCCGAATAAATTACTCCCTTGATTGGTTAACTAAACAATGCTCTGCTAGCTTATTTACATACTTAGCCAAGAATGCAGAATCAAAATTAAAAATAAATAATGATTTATCTAATATTTATTATATATTATATTATTTAATTCCTAGTTAATTTTCATACTTTATTTACATCTACCAAATGCCTCAAAATAACTTTTAAAATCATATCATAATATTTATTATTACCTTTAACTTTCTTAAAACGTAATTATTTTTCATAAAACAAAAATCTAATTTTACTTATTACATTCGTTTTTTTTTTTTTAAATAATAAAAAACACGACTTAATATTTTACACTAACTAATTTTATTTTTATCTTGTGGTAGTCCAATATAATATTTTAAATTTTATATTAGAATTTTAAAACAGTTTTGCAACTTTACTAAAAAAAAAACTCACAAGCATGTGTGTATTGATATCTATCTGTCACATGACATACAACCCAGATGAAACACAATTTAGCTGAAAACAAACTAAATAATTCAATTTACAAAAAAATATATATATTTTATAAAATAATAATATAACAACTTTTAAAATAATAGTTTAATATCACAAAACCAAATATTTATTTTCTACACAATACTACTTTTAAATAAATATCTTAAATTCAATTATTAAATATTAACTTTTATTACTCAAATACACTATTTATTTAACGTCCAGTTATTACTTTTAAAATTTACTTTAAACATTTATTTACAAGATTTATTAATGTAGTATTTATTATGGCCAGTTTTCCCAACCATACAAGATTATAATTTATCTTTAGTTGACTGTTTTTTAAAATATTAACATAATATTATATACCTGGGTCTCATTTTACATGATAGATAGGTTCCTCAGAAAACATGCGCAAATGAAATCACGCAAAAATAGATGTAACTTACATTGAAAAAGAGGGAATGCGGTCTGTGATTTTTCAAAATTTGCATAAAAGCAAAGCACCAACATAAAATTACTTTAAAATTTGTGCAAAAAAAAAAAAATAAGGAAATAAAATATGACTAATAAAAAATTTCAAATTTGAAAAAAATTGATACAAGACAAACTTTTTTTAACTATAATATTTAATTTTATTCAAAATAATATATTTTTATGCATAATTTACTGTACAGTAATTTACATTTTTTTATACACGTTTTAATTATTATCAATAAACAAGTTTGTTTGCAAACTGATAAAAAAATCAGATTTTTCTCAAGAGGAAATACAACTAGCACCAACTTCACTCTCATGTTGTGTTGATTTTCTAGTGACAATGTAATTAGTAATTAATCTTTGAGATGATGATTTTATTAATTGTTTATAAAGCTCGCGATATCCAGACATACAACCATTTAGCTCTCATTGGAATTTAAGAGCATGTTAATGTTTAGTGTCATTAATAAGAAAATAATAATTGATTATGTTCTTTTTTAAAAATCAAAAACAGAATGTGATTTAAAATGCAAAATTAACACGCACTATGTTTGAACAAATTTACATTATAACCTTGTAAAATTTAATATGTGTATAAATAAAATGTGAAAATCATGATTTTAATTTCATTATTGCATAAAATCTTACTATTATAAAACACTGAAAATATTGAAATTACTAAGATGAAAGTCGAATTCCAATAATGTGCTATTATTTTCAATATAACGTAAGTGTGCGAAATTTATTATTTAAAGTAATAGCGCGTTATCGGAAATCGACTTCCAGTGAAACACGAATCGCGTAACTTCAAAATCATGTTAAATAAGTCCGTGTAAAAAGAGACTCAGGTGTACATTAAATATTATTATTTACTTTAATTAGACTTTTAAAAATATCGTCAACACAACATATACATCATACCTCTAAAATAACCTTTTAAATTTAATTTTTTTTAGTAAATTGATATAAACAATTCATCCTAACCTAAACACAAGGGTACAATATTAATTGTTTATAATGATAAAGTTAATATGAATATTAATAATCCTAAACAATAGTCAACATGCCAAAAAGTAACTATACTTACAATGATGAATGTACACAGGAATGGAGTTTTATAAAACAAAAGAATGCAATGACAGTTATGTCCAATTTTTGATCAAACTAGTCTGGTCACCCTACTCACACTTAATAATAAATCCAATTATTGCTCTAATAATAAATTTATTAAAATATTTTATGATGATACCCTTCAATTTTAAATGCATTCGCCACATAAAACATTTGTGCATGCTCACACATGTTTGAATATTATACTAAAACTCTTATTATTAAGAGTAGTTTAAATTGTCTTGCTCAAATAATAAAGTTGCTATTATACCAAAAATATTTTTAAATATTTTACCCTGTTGTAGTTAATGTTCATACTTTTTATTCTGTCTATTGTTCTTTTAAACTTAATTTTATGTGTGTGTGTATCTTTTTTAATGAAATTTTAATCACGATAAAACAAAATTTGATATACACCTGGGTCTCATTTTATGTAGTAGATAGGTTTCTCAGAAAATGTGCACAAAAATAGACTTAACTTACCTTGAAAAATGGGAGATATCTACTGTAATTTTCCCAAAATCACATAAAAGCAAAGCAACAATGTAAAATTACTTTAAAATTCGCATAAAAAAAATAGAAAAATAAAATATGACTAATAAAAAATTTCAAATTTGAAAAAAAATTGATACAAGACAAACTTTTTTACTTTTTTTAATAACTACAGTATTTAATTTTATTCAAAACAATATATTTTTATGCATAATTTACATTTTTTTCATATATGTACAGTGTTTTAATCATTATCGTTATTTGAGACATCAGATTCATTACAAGTGAAAATACAACTAGTGCCAACTTTATTTTTTTTAAATTGGTCTTATAGTGGATTCACTCAAACTAAAACATTTTCCACTTGCTGTTGATCCTTCTCATTTCGCTAAGTGATCTAAAATTAAAATTTTTGTTTCCAAAGAAATTCATTTCTTGGGTGTTTTTTCCTCTCCATTAGAGTAAACTAAAGATTTAAAATAAAAACTTACACTTATAATAATAAAAAAACACTGACTGACCACTGTTGGACAAAATTTAATTAAAACTAACCATTAAAAATTAAATTCTTATTTTTGTCTTTAATTTTTTAATTTTCAATTCTGTTTAAAAATCAAATTTCGTTTCACATGACATTAATTTCAGATCACATTACATAATTTTCAAATTGTTAATTACAATTAAAAATCAGATTTTAATTGGCAAACTTAATTGTACCCACCACTGTTACTCACCTTTTAAAAATAAACTTATGGAAACTAAATGATTAATTGATTACATACTCTTTTTTTTAAAAGCAAAAATAGAATGTGATTTAAAATGCAAAAACAACAACATGCATAGTATAGGCATCTATAACATTTAAACAGATTTACATTATAATCTTGTAAAATTTAATGTGTGTATATAAAATGGGAAAATCCTGATTTTAAGTGAATTATGAATTTCTTTATCCCATAAAATGTATTACAGTACTATTATAAAGTGCTGAAAATATTAAAATTATTAGATGGAAGTCAAACTCTTGATAATACTGAAGTGGTAAATCTGTAGTACATATTTAACTTCACTGTCTGATGACATTACATACCTTTAAAGTAGGGTTTGAACCTGTTTATATGTTTATTTGGTCATCTAGGAATGTAATGCACACACATATACACGTATCACTTCCATCCTGTTTATTCAAAATGGTTATGTGTAACCAGTTGAATTTTTATTTTAGCTTAAGTATATTTTATTTCCAAGCTTGTAAATTCCCTTCACTTAGATAATTGTGTATGTGCATATATGTATTACAGATATAAAAATAAATACAATTAATGTAGAACTAAACAATGTCAGAAATTCTAAAAAGTATTATTACAATTTAAAAATGTCATTCTCATTTCAAGTCAAAGCAAAAATCATGTTTTAAAGTTATTTACAATTTTAAAAATACGTTTAAATAATGCTTTCTGGAACATATTGTTTACATCTTCCAATATTGCCAAATTTCAAGTATAGGAGGAGCAGAAGTTCTAGGAATGTGCAAGAGGAGTTCAAATCACTCTTCTCTCTGGTATTTGTGTAGAGAGTGGAAATAAAATGGACTGTGAATAAAAGGAATTTGCCTCCCTGATCTTAAATTGCCTTTGTTCTGCCTCCCTGCTATGCCATCGCTACTTGAGAACTGTTATGTCTTACTGTAAAAGAATATTGGAAGATACCTACCATTATTTTATTAATATTATGCCTTGCTAAACTTCGTATACATTATTATAAGTGGCCACCATAACTTCTAAAGGTAATCCATTTTGCCAAAAAATGAACTCTTAATTCTCCTCACTTCATTTCTTTTCTAAATCTTAATTATAATCAGAATGTAATCTTTATTTTATAACTGACTATAAACTTAATTATCATTAAATTTGTGATTTTCTCTCTTAAGTTTTTAAACTCGTTCTTTGAAACGCTAAGCACAGAATTATGTACTTTAAATCTATCATTAGCTTTTTAAGTTTCACACTCTATTTATTTTATTTCATGCAGCAAAACTTATTTTAAATATATATATATTATTAAATTAGTTTTAGTATGCTAATGTTTTAATCTAGGGAATTTATATTATTTCAATCATCATTCCAATATTTTGGAATATTTAAATAGTTAAACGTAAAATTTCTTACTGAATGCTGTTCGCTAGGTTAAATATTTGAAATATATGCTTAATGGCAGATGGTTTAAAAATTATATTATGGTATAAGATAAACCTTTTGTTGTCATCACTATCAATATTTAAATGCATTTTATCTTCTTAAAATAAATTTGATTATTAATATATTTTAATAACTATTTATTATTTATATGCCATTAAGAGTTAAATTGCTTATAATATATTGTTGTTTAAAATACTTGGACTTGTTAAATAGGAAATAATATTTTTCCTCTTCTATATTCGACATCCTAAATTTATTAAAGTTATACGTACGATGCTGAGTGGGTTATTATTTTATCATGGCATTACGCATGATATTATTTAAACTTAAATTATTTCATTAGTCATTTAAGACTTAAGCCATATTCGCATTGCTTACTTACAATAGCATTTTAAAGTACTTATATTTTGCTTTATCATATTTATCATCCGAACTCCGGATTTTCTTCATGTAACTTGTCTAGGAATGAGGTTTGGTAGAACCGATCTCAGCATAAACATTAGAGTATTAAGGCTATGCATGTGACACGTCGGAGGGTGTACCATGGAATCCTTACCACTCATATTTTTGAATACTGCCTTGTGATAAATACAAGAGGAATCATATATGTGATAAAGTTTTTCAGTCCAAAGATGGACATCTCCATTTTAAATGCTGTCATTATAGTTAGCACTGCGAGTTCTTTTATGGGTAGTTTTCATATTATTTATAGGACGTGGTATAGTGATGTTTGTAAACCACTCATTTTATAATTAGTCGAATATTTTAGGATTGTCACAGTAAAGCTAATTTAGGCTAACCCATTCCTCATTTGTACAGGCCCAAATATGCTCATAAACAATAAATTATTAACTATCATATCAAGAGTAAACCTTTTGTTAGAGATGAATTTGTAAACATCCTTAAAGTAATGATTACCACATTGATAACATTAATTTATTATTATACTATAACTCATTAGCATACTAAATCAGTTGCTTATATGCAAAGTAATAACCGCATTAAATTTGTGCTGTTTTCTAATGTAAATTAAATTGTTTATATTTATTAAATTATTATGTTTTAATAATTACTCATGCATTGTGTCTTAGTGACTCACTCATTGAATTCCATTGAATATTTATAATAGTGTTAGTAATATTTGGAAGTTATAACTGATTATTTTAAATGGACATTTATCTCTGGGTTATTCTGTTCTTGCTCATTCTGGATGGATACTATTTTATAATTCATGTTTCTTTTGCAATGCTAGCTGTGTGTAATTCATTTAAAATTTATAAATTGTCCCTTCACATAAGGTATTTGATTGAGCCAAGATTTGATATTATTTATTTACATTAATTACCCTATAGATCTCATGTTTCTCTGCTGTGTCTCTGGGACCAGAATGAATAAAATTTCATGTTATCATCAGAAGTGTTGTTTATAATGTTATAGTTTTAGAGAAGAGCAAATAGGGCAGAATTCATGATTGCTCCTGACCTGTGTATCTCAGGCATGAGTGGATTTAGGGTACTTTTGCTTAGATTCTAAACCTTGTTAAATGAACATACAATTCTGACCAGTACAGGATTTTTTTTCTTTCTTTGGCTTGGTGCCCAATGTGAGGCCTTGATTAATTAAACGTCACACCCTGTAGACTGCTTATCTTGTTGTTGGCTCACTCATTGGGGTCTATATTAATTAAATACCAGACCTTGTAAAGTGCTTATGTTTTGGTGGCTTATATTTTAATGTCTCCAAGATTATCTAAATGTAGGTTCATTAATTAATTTTGTTGGTTAAATATCATAGGCTATATGAGTAAAACAATATTGTTAGTCAAAATAGTTATTTAAAAAGTAATAAGATAGTTAATAGATATATAAATTAATTATATGTGTAGCTTGTACTATTTCAGTGTATATATATATTATACATTTGTTAATATGTGTTTGTGACAATAAGAAGAAAGAAAATTAAAGTATTAGAAAGGTAGTAAGAGTACATTGGAGCAAGGGGTAGAATAGATGAAAGAAGGAAATTTTTTCTTTGTCAACATTAAGTAGTGTATATCTCAGATTTTGATATTTAAAAGTATCCAATATCGATATTATGTTAAAAACTTTAATTTAAAATATTGTTTGCTAGCAAATATTTAAAATGTTCATTTCCTATTATTAACATTAAGTAGTGTATATCTCAGATTTTGATATTTAAAAGTATCCAATATCGATATTATGTTAAAAACTTTAATTTAAAATATTGTTTGCTAGCAAATATTTAAAATGTTCATTTCCTATTATTAGTAGCCTCAAAGCAGATGAAGACCTTAAAAATGGAATTCTATGTCAAGCGATCCGATGTAGTGGACATTACACTTCAATAACATTGATTCTTAGAGTAACCTCGAAGTAGGTGAAGACCTTTATGTAATACCAAGCAGCCAGATGCAGTTGGCAAAATGCTTAAATGGTTTACATGTTCTCATGCTAGCAAAAGAAAAGTATTGCTTGCTAGTTGATATTTTAAATGTTCTTTTCTTATTATTAGAGTAACCTCAAAGCAGATGAAGACCTTTTATGTAACACCAAGCAGCCAGATGTAGTTGGCAAAATGTTTCAATGGTTTACATATTCTTATGCAAGCGAAAGTGAAAATTGATATTGATAAATACAAATTACTGGGAAGAATATTAATTTTGACATTTTATGATAGCCTCAAGCTCCTTGGAAATGATAGATAATTGAGTTAAATTCCTATATTCAAACTTAGGTTAGTCATGCATTGTTGGTTTGTAGTAAATATAATAATAACTATTCATGAAATAAATTGTTTTATTCTAAATGATGTCAATCCATGTTGTATAACTTGCATATTGTCATAATATTTTCTTAGCTTTATTTGCTAGATTATAACATAAAATCACTTTAAACACTATTTTATGTATACATAAGGTTTATTTATGTGAAATAAATTTTATAGCTGTTGCAGATTATTGCAAAGAGATAATTATAAGGATATATCTTGCTGAGTTTAAACAGCATTGAAAATAAGATATATATTTATTTAGTATAATAATTGTGAATTATTTGATCAATGCAAAAGGGAATTTTGGTATCCATATCTGTGAGCATGAATAACCTAAATATTATGTAATAAGTCATTAATATTGCCGTGTTGGCATGGCGCCTTGTATTTATACAATTATAAATTTTTCCAACCGGTAAGTTCATGTGTTAACATAAATTACATTGAGTGAGATTCAAACGCAAGCAAATATTTAAAAGAGAGAAAATCATACTTTGCTTTGGCTTTCTGTTATACTTTGTATTATCAATTTACTAATAAAGATTTTTAGTCAATTCCAGGTGCAAAAAGAACAGATGGAAAGTGGCAAAAGAAGTAAAGGCATGGTAATTTTTAAATATATTTTGTGTTATAGAATTAATAGTTAATAATTTTATAATATATAGCTTAAATGATATAAGCAGATTCAAGTATAATATATAGCTTAAATGATATAGGCAGATTCAAGAAGTGAGAAGAGTAGGCATAAATAATAAAGTGGTTAGGCATCATATAAGTTGGGCAGGGCAGGAAAAAAATAGTAGGTATGGTGGGAAATGGTATTATAGAGGCGATTGAGGAAAAGGGATAGGTGAATAACCCATAGCAAATAATAATGAGTCATAGAGTTAGTGATATCAGTAAAATGAAACAATATGAAATAAGTAGTGAAGAATATGGATATGAAGATTCAGAAGAGATTAACAAATTAGAAGATGAGAATGGAAGCAGTAATGGGGAGTTGGAACAAGATTTTTTAGGGGTTGCCAATTCAATGGATGTTCTAAGCCCAGAAATTACTTTCAAGAAACCAGAGCTTTTGTTGGGAGATGTGAATAAGGGACCAGAGGTCATCGACAATAACCGTCAATTATTTATGATGATGCAAAGTCTATTAAAGCAACAAGCTGAAGAACAGAAGAAAGAAGCTGAAAGGTTTCAGAAGAAACAAGCTAAATAACAGAAGAAACAAGGTGAAAATTTTCAGAAGAAACAAGCAGAAGAACAGAAGAAAGAAGCTGAAAAATTCTAGAAGAAAAAAGCTGAAGAACAAAAGAAAAAAACTGAAGAATGAAAGAAAGAAGCTGAAGAATGAAAGAAAGAAGCTGAAGAATTCCAGAAGAAGATGGAAGGTCTATTAAAGGACCAAGCTGAAAAAATGGAGGGCCAAGCTGAAGAATTCCAGAAGATGATGGAAGGTCTATTAAAGGACCAAGCTGAAAAAATGGAGGGCCTATTAAAGGACCAATCTGAAAAACAGAAGAAAGAAGCTGAAGAATCCCAGAAGAAGACGGAGGGCTTATTAAAGAACCAAGCTGAAAAACAGAAGAAAGAAGCTGAAGAATGAAAGAAAGAAGCTGAAGAATTCTGGAAGATGATGCAGGGTTTATTAGAAAGGCAAGCTGAAAAACAACAGAAGATGGAAGAATGGGTTAAACAAATTGATGAGAAAAAAACACTTGCTATAAAAGGAATAAAAGAGGATTATCAACAGATTCATGAGCAATTTCAGCAGTCCGAATCAATATTAAAAGTAGCACATAAGGAGGTAACAAAACACGAGACAATTAAAAGATATTCTGGTAGCTCAGGGGGAGATAAAAAATCAACTTTATGAGATGAGTGAAAAGGCTAAACATGACTACGAGATATCAGAAAAGGAGTTAAATGAAATTAAGAACACACTTCAAGAAACCCAAATGAAACAATTAGATTTTAAAGACAGTGTGGAAGGTCTCTGCAAGAAATTGGAACAGATCCAATTGGTACCAAAAGGGATATTGGAAGAGCAAGGTGAAGTGAACTGTCCAGTTAAGGCAATGCATCTAGAGCCAGAACATAAGTATCCACCACAGGGAGATATTAGAAAACAACCAGAAATGAAACTTGGGAATATGATGGTGAGTAGTGAGCCAGTTATTGCAGAGAGGAGTCATGATGTAAATAATTGCCCATTTAATATGAGAGGAAATTATAACATGGCAAAATTTATACAAATTCAACATTTTCGTGGAGACTCTGGAGACAGCCCACAAGAGCACTTGGGAAGTCTTAAGGAGCTGTTTTTTTTAATCCTGCCAGTCATGAAGAACAGATAACCATTGTGAGCCATTATTTAAAGTGAACAGCAAAGAACTGGTGGAACTCCTTGCAAGAAAAGCCTCAGACCTTTGGGGATTATAGAGCAGCTCTCCTTCAGAGTTATTGGAATGAAGAGTGACAGGATGACCTTCTGTACACCTTGTCTACAGAAAAATATAAGTCTAGCCCTAGAGAGACTCATACTCAGTTTTTTGTGCATCAAGTTGCCAGATTTAGGTCTTTAACAGCATTTGATGATTCCGATGCTCAAATTATTAGGACCATCCATCATAACATGCCCTTATGGATCCAGAAAATGTTAGAAATCCAGATCACAGATGTGGAACAAATGACACATTTTCTGACCTCTATTGATTATGGTCACCTTACCCCAGAACCACCAGAGAAGTTACGAAGGGTAGATTAGCCCAGAGTCCAAATGATTAGAATGAACAATGAAAGTAGGAATTATAACTGAAGGACTCAACAAAACCAAACTGTGTTAAAAGGAAAGATGTCAGAACACTTCAATGGGTCCTGTGAGGCTGTTCCTTTCTGCGGCACCCCAGAGAAAAAATGAACAAATCGACTTATGATAATAACCCCATTACTACACTCATTCACGAAATGGACCAACCAAAGACAAACGGAGTTCAGAACCTATATCCAACTATGAATGTCCGTGTCAGAACCCATAACATTCTTGCATTACTAGATTCTGGGAGTCAAGTGTCTCTTGTTTCAAAATCATGGTACATCAGGTACAGTAGCCAAGAAAAAAATATAATGGAACTTCCAACATGCCCTATACACTTAATTCTAGCCAATGGAAGAAGGGCCACCACTGAAAACCACCAAATTTGGTTATAGGTGAGGTTATGTGAAGAATTAATAGGACACTAATTTCTGTTTGTTGCTGGCCTTATACATGAAATGGTTTTGGGAACTGATTTCTTAACCCAGCAACAATGTATTATAAATTTTCCAGAGAGGATGTGTGTGATAAAGGGCAAACCTGTAAAATTTAATACAGAAAATGAACCTCCAGCATTGAATGTGGGATGTTTAACACAACCCGTCGATACTGCATTGATCATGGAAAAGGTTGAAGGATCTACTCTAACTGAGCTTAAGGATCGAGATCAATTGGCAAAAACCTTGATGGAGAATAGACAAATATTTTCAACTGTCCCAGGAGAAATAAATAGTTACACACACTGGATTCCTGTTAAAGAAGATTTGTATGTACAATCACGAACCTATCCAATTCCATTCCAGTACCATGAGGAAGTTGAAAAACAAATACGTCAGATGGTAGAGTGGAATATCATTGAGAGAAGGCCTTCACCATATAATGATCCACTAGTAGTTGTTAAAAAGAAAAATGGTACTCTTCGATTGTGCTTAGATGCCCGGAAGTTGAATAGTATGACTATTCTGGAACATGACATACCTCCTTCAGCACAAGAGTTATTTGTAAAGTTAGCAGGCAAATGCCTGTTTTCTACCATAGATCTTACTGCTAGTTATTGGCAAATGGTTTTAGACCCATGAGACTGTAAGTACACAGCATTCCATTATAATGGGCAAACTCATGTGTTCAAAAGAGTGCCATTCAGACTTATAAATAGTGGAGCTGGGCTTGTGAGATGTCTAAGCCAAGTTTTGTCAGAAGACTTGCAAAAACATTTAGTTTTATATGTCGATGACATCGTGATTGCATCTAAGAATCCATTGAAACATTTGAAATATTTAGAAATGTTTTTAAGGAGTGTTCTAAAGAGAACATTTCCATAAATTAAAAAAAAGAGTTCATTTGGTCTCAGGGAAATAGATTTCTTGGGCCATCTAATTGGTGAGCAAGGAATACGAGCTCATCCAGATAAAATCAAGGCAATAGAGGATTTCCCATGCCTAACTACTCGCAAACATATTCGATCTTTTTTGGATTTATGTCATTTCTACAAAAAATTTTATCCTGGTTTTGCTCAAGAAATGTCCAACATGGTAGAGTTACTACGGAAGGGGCAAAAGTGGAATTGGAGCAACATACATGACCAAGAATTCTCTAATATTAAAAGGAAATTTCTTGACACTGTGATACTTCATCATCCTAACTTTAATCGTCCA
Source organism: Epiperipatus broadwayi (assembly GCA_028023455.1). NCBI lineage: Eukaryota > Metazoa > Onychophora > Udeonychophora > Euonychophora > Peripatidae > Epiperipatus > Epiperipatus broadwayi. The sequence goes on from JAQFVV010000018.1 coordinate 4,029,745, forward strand.
TTCTATGTCCAGACTACAGCAGTAAGAAAGGTTTGGGAGCTATACTGTTTCAAGTGGATGAGGAAGGAAAACATGAGGTTTTATATTTTTGTAGCAGGACATTAAAAGGAGCAGAGAATAATAATAGTATGACCGAACAAGAAACACTTGCCATTGTTTGGGTGTGCCAAAAGTTTCAGCAATTTCTCTTGTGATCTGAAGTTATCATAGTCACAGATCACAAATGTTTAGAATTCTTAAATAAAAGTTTCCTTACAAATAAAAGCATCATAAGGTGAAGCCACATTTTACAAAAATTTAACTATAGTATAGTTTATTGCCCAGGCCATGAAAATATAGTGGCAGATATATAGGGCCAGAATCCCATACCAATATCACTTCAGAATCCGGAACTTGTAGACCAAACTGCTAAGGTAATGGTCACAGCTAATGAGATTTCCGTTGAGTCTGATTTAAAGAATATAAGATATTGGCAGGAAAGAGATCTCCAATATGGAAATATCATTCATGCGGTGTTAAGGAAAAGAGAAGAAAATGCTTCAGTGCCAAAAGGATACGTCGGTATCAAATAAGGGAAGGAATATTACATATTAGGACAAACAGAGAAGACAATCCATGGAAAATCATGGTACCACACTGCATGAGGAAACAAATTATAAATGCAACTCATCAAAGTCTTGGACATTATGGACCCATAAAAACAGAAGAGGCAGAGAGACATAGGTTTTACTGGCCTGGAATGTATGCTCAAATTTTGACCATATTAAGAGAGTGTTCCTTATGTGCAAAATCAAAGCACCTTACAAAATCGTATGCAGGGGCAGTTATTTCTATTGTTGCTTCCAAGCCAAATGAATTATTGGCTATAGATCACTAGTCTTTTTCCCAGATTTAGATGCTTCCAGTATCTGTTAGTTACTTACGATGTTTTCTCTAAATATGTTCAAGCATATCTGGTGCCACGAGCAGATTCCAGAAATGCAATTCAGGTTTTACAAAAAAAACAATTACCTGAAGTAGGTAAACCTGAAATTTTGGTATCAGACCGTGGTTCTAACACATCATCTCACATCGGTTCAAAACCCCCAATCTAACCCATGTGAGCATGTAATGAAAGAGATAAACTGACTATTCTGCACCTAGACTTCTGAGAATCATAGAGGTTGGGTCAATAATACCAAGAAGATAACAGATTTTATTAACCAATCAGTTAATGAATCAACAGGTTTTACGCCAAGGCATCTTCATTTTGGCAAACCATGCTTAGAGATTTTCAAATCCTTACCAAAAAATCCTTACCAAAAGAGGATGTTTGTATTGATCAAAAATGTGACCAGCAATGTGCTAGATCAAGGTTAGCTCATGTGGCCAAAATTAGAATTAGAAAGGGGCATATTCCTCATCATAGGTTTTGTGAAGGAGATCAAGTGTGGCTTAAAGTTCCTAATCATAGTAATGTCACACGCCAAGAATTCCACAAATTTTTCCCTTTATATAAAGGTCCTTATGTAATTAAGAAGAAATGTGGGGAAAATGCTTTCCTTTTAAAAGAAGTAGAAGTAATTAAAGGCACTTACAATGTAAACCAATTAAAGCCATATATACTGCCTGATCCAGGGAAAGAATAGTAAAAGTGTTTGAGATATTAGGAGAGACCATTGATTTTCGAAAAGACTTAAGAGAATAGGGAGATCCCAATTAGTACATTGTGATTAGAATCTTATGAAGTGAAGCATAAACATAGGAGTAGTGTGGAATAGTCAAACTAATTCATTATTATTGGGTTGACCATGTGTTTCTTTGCCACTTGGAATAATAATTTTTAAATGTATAAGTAAAATCATTTTTTTAAACAATTTTTTTTTGTTTGTTCCTCTAATTACAGGAATGTGAAGTGGTAAATCTGTATATTTAACTTTACAGTCTGATGACATTACATACCTTTAAAGTAGGGTTTGAACCTGTTTATATGTTCATTTGGTCATCTAGGAATGTTAAGCACACACATATACATGTATCACTTCCACCCTGGTTATGTGTAACCAGTTGAATTATTATTTTAGCTTAAGTATATTTTATTTCCAAGCCTGTAAATTCCCTTCACTTAGATAATTATAAATACAATAAATACAATTAATGTAGAACTAAAGCGATGCCAGAAAATTCTAAAAAGTATTATTACAATTTAAAAATGTCATTCTCATTTCAAGTCAAACCAAAAATCATATTTTAAAGTTATTTGCAATTTTAAAAATACATTTAAATAATGCTTTCTGGAACATATTGTTTACATCTTCCAATATTGCCAAATTTCAAGTATAGGAGGAGCAGAAGTTCTAGGGATGCACAAAAGGAATTCAAATCACTCTTCTCTCTGGTATTTGTATAGAGAGTGGAAATAAAATGGACTGTGAGTAAAAGGAATTTGCCTCCTTGATCTTAAATCACCTCCCAGCTATGCCATCGCTACTTGAGAACTGTTATGTCTTACTGTAAAAGAATATTGGAAGATGCCTACCATTATTTTATTAATATTATGCCTTGCTAAACTTTGTATATGTTATTATAAGTGGCCACCATAACTTCTAAAGGTAATCCGTTTTGCCAAAGAATGAACTCTTAATTCATTTCTTTTCTAAGTCTTAATTGTAATCAGAATGTAATCTTTATTTATTTTATAACTGACTATAAACTTAATTATTATTAAATTTGTGATTTTCTCTCTTAGCACAGAATTATGTACTTTAAATCTATCATTAGCTTTTTAAGTTTCACACTCTAATTATTTTATTTCATGGGGCAAAACTTATTTTAAATATATATATTATTAAATTAGTTTTAGTATGCTAATGTTTTAATCTAGCGAATTTATATTATTTCAATCATCATTCAGATATTTTGGAATATTTAAATAGTTAAACGTAAAATTTCTTACTGAATGCTGTTCGCTCGGTTAAATATTTGAAATATATGCTTAATGGCGGATGGTTTAAAAAGTATATTATGGTATAAGATAAACCTTTTGTTGTCATCCCTATCAATATTTAAATGCATTTTATCTTCTTAAAATAAATTTGATTATTAATATATTTTAATAACTATTTATTATTTATATGCCATTAAGAGTTAAATTGCTTATAATATATTGTCATTTAAAATACTTGGACTTGTTAAATAGGAAATAATATTTTCCCTCTTCTATATTCGACATCCTAAATTTATTAAAGTTATACGTACGATGCTGAGTGGGTTATTATTTTATCATGGCGTTACACATGATATTATTGCTTTATTTAAGCTTAAATTATTTCATTATTCATTTAAGACAATCCATATTCACGTTGCTTACTTACAATAGCATTTTAAAGTACTTATATTTTGCTTTATTATATTTATCATCCAAACTCTGGATTTTCTTCACGTAACTCATCTAGGAATGAGGTTTGGTAGAACCGATCTCAGGATAAACATTAGAGTATTAAGGCTATGCATGTGACACGTCGGAGGTGTACCATGGAATCCTTACCACTCATATTTTTGAATACTGCCTTGTGATAAATACAAGAGGAATCATATATGTGATAAAGTTTTTCAGTCCAAAGATGGACATCTTCTCCATTTTAAATGCTGTCATTATAGTTAGCACTGCGAGTTCTTTTATGGGTAGTTCTCATATTATTTATAAGATGTGGCGCAGTAATGTTTGTAAACCACTCATTTTATAATTAGTCGAATATTTTAGGATTGTCACAGTAAAGCTAATTTAGGCTAATCCATTCCTCATTTGTACAGGCCCAAATATGCTCATAAATGATAAATTATTAACTATCATATCAAGAGTAAACCTTTCATCAGAGATGAATTTGTAAACATCCTTAAAGTAATGATTACCACATTGATAACATTAATTTATTATTATACTATAACTCATTAGCATACTAAATCAGTTGCTTATATGTAAAGTAATAACTGCATTAAATCTGTGCTGTTTTCTAATGTAAATTAAATTGTTTATATTTATTAAATTATTATGTTTTAATAATTACTCATGTGTTGTGTCTTACTGACTCTCACCCATTGAATTCCATTAAATATTTATAATAGTGTTAGTAATATTTGGAAATTATAACTGATTATTTTAAATGGACATTTATCTCTGGGTTATTCTGTTCTTGCTCATTCCGGATGGATACTATTTTATAATTCATGTTTCTTTTGCAATGCTATCTGTGTGTAATTCATTTAAAATGTATAAATTGTCCCTTCACATAAGGTATTTGATTGAGCCAAGATTTGATATTATTTATTTACATTAATTACCCTATAGATCTCATGTTTCTCTGCTGTGTCTCTGGGACCAGAATGAATAAAATTTCATGTTATCATCAGAAGTGTTGTTTATAATGTTATAGTTTTAGAGAAGAGCAAATAGGGCAGAATTCGTGATTGCTCCTGACCTGTGTATCTCGGACATGAGTGGATTTAGGGTACTTTTGCTTAGATTCTAAACCTTGTTAAATGAACATACAATTCTGACTGTTACAAGATGCTATTGCTTTAAATATGACATGAGCGCACAAAATTTATAATATTTAAAGTAATAGCACATTATTGGAGCTCGACTTCTGATCTAATAATTTTTATTGTGTAAAAGAAAACTGCATACAAAGATATTAAGATGAAACATGAATCGCATAACTTCAAAATTGCATCAAATAAATCCACATAAAACGAGACCCAGGTGTATATAATTTTTATGATGTGTATTTGTAATATCTGCATGGAAGACATCTTGGACATATTTAATATTTAATTGGATTCACTAGATAGAAGAATCAATAATATTGATATTACTTCCAAATTATTTTATTTGCAACAGTAATAATCAATAATATTTACTTTATTGATAAGCCAATACATTTTTTTTAGAATTTATGATTGTGACTATTAATTTTGATCAGCTTTTTAAACTTTTTTCATTCACGACCTCTTTTTATCATCGAGATTTAATCATGACCCATATTTGTGACTCCAGATATTAAATATTAAATAGATATAGAAATAAATATTCCCATAAATAATTTATTCCTTTAGTAAACAATATACATATGAAAATAAGTAGTTTTAGGATTTGTTTTAAGTATACCAAAATTAATGAAAGAAAATCATGTTTTAATGAGATGGGTGTGCTTGTTTTTTGCTGCATAACAAATTAAATCTTGGTGAAATATTTTATACTGCTGGACGCAAAGGATCTTCAAAGGATCTTCAATGTTTTATATTTGGATTTAATGTACATTAAAGCTGAAAAAGTCATTTCACATAAGTATGTAGTGCTGAATGGCAGAAGAACATTTAATGCCATTTCAGAAATTGTGGGAAATTCAATCCTAACTCTGATCTAGAATTCAGTCAAGGATTTTTGTGGAAAGTCAAGTTTTAAGTTTGAGTCACTCCATAGCTCAGAAAATTCCTCTTGGGATTTATATGGCAGATGATTAATCACATTAATGTCAATCAAAAATACTCTTTGAATCCAAGATAATTTTTTGAAATGTAAATTCTTTATAAAGTATTTGCAAAACTGTGTTTCTAGGGCTTTTAAGTGATCTATAATAATTTTGCAATTAAAATTCTACAATTATTTTTTTCAGTTATAAAATTGTCCATAGTCGAAAACATTTCCAATGAATCATTTTCTACCCTATTCTTCCAAATGTTGATGTTTTTAATAAAACCTTCAATTTTATCATTTGAAGTAAAACTATTGCTATTTTTTTCTTGAAGAGATATGTTAAGATCATTTAGCTTCTCAAAAATATCAGACAAATAGCACAGTTTTGATAGCCATAATTAATTTTGAAAAAAAGCAGCAAAATTATATTTTTGTTCAGTTTCTTCTTTTAATAACAATAATCTTATTAAACTTTGCCCTCTTGACATCCATTTTACTTCTGCATGTAATACTATTTTTTTGTATTCAGAGTCCATGTCTTTACAATGATTTGAAAATAAACGGGCATGCCTTTTAATAAAGTTATAATTTTGACAGCATCCTGAAACACATCGTTCAATTCTGTAGCTATTTTTTGCTGCAAGAGCCTCTTGATGGATGAGGCAGTGTGTAAACATTACATGATTATTACCAGAAGTTTTAACACATAATTTAAAACCAATATTTTCACCAATCATTGCTTTTGCACCATCTATGTATACTCCAAAGCAATTTTCCCATTTCTAAAGCTTTAGTTTAAAAAAAAAATTGTCTACTTTATTATATATGTCTTCCCCTCTTATATGTCCTTCCAAAGAACAACAAAATAACAATTTTTCATTTTTTTTATAAATGTATCTGATATATACTAATAATTTAGCTATTTTTGAAATATCAGTTGTTTCCTCCAACTGAATTGTAAATAGTGGGTGTTCTTTAAGTCTAGTAATAAGTTGCTCAAATTGGTCATAACTAATTTCAGAAATTATATTAGTGGCAGGGACATTTGATAAAGGAATTTTCTGAATTTCATCACTATATTTACTTCCATAAAGTATTTCTATCATTTTAATAGCAGCAGGTAATAGAAGATCTTCTCTAATGGTGTATAGCTTTTTATTTTTAGCAATCAGATATGAAACTTCATATAATGCAGTAAATATTTTTCATTAACAGTTATACATTTCTCAAAATATTGTTTTGTTTGTTTGAAGTTTTTAACAGACATTGGAAATATTATTTTGGTTTATTGACATATGAAGGATGCTTGGATTCAAAATGCCTTTTTAATTTTGATGGTTTCATATTCTCCATAGACAAAACATTATTGCAAATTAAACAAAGAGGTTGTTCATTACCATCATAGTTATTGAAAGTAAAACCAAATTGAAGAAATGTCTCATCATATTTTCTTTTTCACATCTTAGATTCCTCTTTCTGATTACGAGATCCTGCTTGAAGAGCTTTGTTGCATTGCCATCTGCATCATTATCTTTGGTACCCATGTTCAACCATTTATCCATGGGTAAAAAGTATTTTTATCCTAAAATATAAATAAAATAACAGTTCTTATTAGTTGGCAGTGTTTTTATTTAATTATACAAAGCATATTTACTCTTATATGTTCTATTTTTTAATATCCCCGTATGATTTTTAATATTTAAAAAATATCAATAAATCAATTATAAACTACCTATTAAGTTTAAAAAATAGGAATATGTTTTTAATTGTTAATAAATAAATGACAATAAGTTTAAAATTAAAAATAATTTTTTATAATAACTAATAGGATGATGAATTTCGAATATAAAAGTGAGGAAAAAAAGTATAAAAACATTTTTATATGTAACAAATAATATCTTTCACAATATTTATTCAAATAAATGCTAACCTTAGTCGAATAAAACAATAAAATACAATATTGTATTGTTCTTGCGATGTGGACACTTGTTGAAATGAAACCAAAACAAATAACTTGACCTGAAATGCATTATATAATCACAGGGGCACCAACCTTATTCTCGCCACTGCCCCATATATTTTGATTCTGAAAAAACTTATATGCTGAAATTGCAATGCGACACCACTATTATAATGCATTTAGTGTTATTTTTCAATATGTAAGTATAATTTACACATCTTGGCCATCATTACGATTTTAATAGCGCTGTACAGAAAACGTAATATATTAAATTAAAGATAATGAAGGGATTGCGACTAATATTTCTTTAAATTCATGCATCTGAATTAAATTTTTGCGATCCCATTTAAGAAACGCTGATCTAGATATTAAAAATATTATTACAATATATGTATGGGCAGTTGAACTTATAGTGATTTGCTTAATAATGGTTCATTTATCCAGGTCTGTCACGTGATTAAAAAGTAACTTTGTGCAAAGGTAAATTTTAATCATCGTCATCTCCATTCTATGAAATAAAATTTGTAAATTAAAAGATATTTTTCCAACGCTTTTACAAGAAAAACTTGAAAATATAACTTTATTCATTTAACATGTTTTGCAAATAGAGTAAGTATTTTATTCATTTATTTCTATAAAATAAACACATGATAAAATAAAACACATTAATGTTAAAAAAATATTTTTGAAACGATAATTAAATAATATCTTAAAATAAAAATATTCATTTAATTAATCCATTCATTCAATATAGTGAATGTTTTCTATATAAGTAATTAAGAGGATTTGAACTTATAATTTTTTAGTTTATATTCGTACTCTACTCCATCTCAAATAACCGATACACATGATGTATGTGGTCATGTGTTCCGCTTGCTTAGATGGAGCAGAGAACAAATATAGACAGAAAAATCCTAAATGTAAATCCCACTAATTACTTAAATATTTATTTAATAAATTTGAAAGTTTAAATTGTTTTTTTTCCACAAAAGTTTTCATATTATTCTTTGGACAATCCCATGAAAATGTAGCACAGATAGAAAATATCTGCAAATAAGAAAATTTTGCACTAATGCCTTCCATTACATTGCTTCCTCCCTTTTCTTGTGTTAGTTCTGATATTATATAACTAATTAAATAATATATGTTACTTACCAAATAGTATGTACACTCAGAATATGATTTTGTGGAATGCTTCACTTTTGAACTCCATCCTGCTCACTGCTGGTCAGTAATTCAATAATTTATTGTTTGTTTGAAAACCCATTGAAAATCTCTCATCCATATACTTATTCACATTTTTTTATTATCAAAATTGTATTCCTTCAATGATCAAATAATTACATTGTTATTTAATTTTTTATGTGATGTTGTCCACTATTAATAACTATAATTTATTGTATATATATAATCCGGTATTTTAAATTTTCATATATTGTTTCTGATCACATAACTTAAACATTTTATTAGAACCAGCCAAAGTAAGTCAATTTTAAATAATAACTGATAATATTCTTACTTCCCCTTCTAGTTAAAATGTTCTTTGTTCTTTCATTATTTTTTAATTCACAGAAAACTCGTTTACATTTTCTATTAAAAAAATAATTGCACTTATTTTTGTTCAATAAAATATATTTACCTCCTGTATAATTTTACTTTTTAACACATATTAATAACTAAGTCATATTATAATACACTTTATTATGTAGTTTGATAATTAGGTATTTAACAAGAAAAAATGTTTATTTTCGTTCACGTTTATTCGACACATTTTTAGAATCCAATAAAACTCCTTGCATTTTATTTTGTTTATTCATAAATAATATCATAAAATTTGTTAATTAAATATTTTATTTTGCTTAGATTTGCATCATAATGTAGACACAAGTTTTTAGCTAAAGAATAAGTAAAAAGCTAATACTGCATTTTTTAAAAAAAGATATTATTAAAAATATGAAAAGCTATTGAGTAAAATATGTAAAAAGATAATACAGAACAAGAACCCAAGTCTATGATTTTTGAAGCCCTCTATCAGTACTCCAAAGTGTACAATACATTTAAAATCTGTAAAACATTGGCAGTCCCATCAGAGGGAGCCAAGGATTCCAGATTACTCTGTTTTGGTCTCCCAGTTTTGATTCCTATTACACTAGTTTAGGGAACAGTATTGGTTTAAACATATATCAAGTTAAAATGTGAATACATGTTTCATTGTAAAAGAAAGTTTAAATTGGTTTTCTTTCAAGAATAAGTGATTTTTTCTAATGTTCCGTTTTATGCAAATGGCTGTTATTGGAAAAGGCAAAAATCCAAAATAAGTAATTCCGAAAAGGCTATGGTGTAACATAAGACTTTGAAAAAGATTTTAAACAAAACTAATTGATCAAAAAATGAAAAGAGATACTAGAAATCCTAATTTTCAGTAATAGAACAAGTTGAGAAATGATTTGGAAGTTAAACTCCATTAAAAACATTAAAGAAATTGTTATATATGTATATATAGAGTAATAACAATTGATAATGGTTATAGATTGTCAAGCTGATTTCTTAACTAAAACAACTAGCATATATAGAACAAAACAAGTCAGTGGAACCCAGATTGTATGTCTGACAGATAAGGGTTACCAACTACTCCAGAAATAGAAAGAAAGAAAACAAGATGCAACAGGTATAAAAACAAAAGTCAAAAGACTCTCAAAGTCTTTTTCCTGCTACAGTCTTCGTGGGTGTTGGATCTAAAATCCCAGATAATTGGTGCCTGTAGGTAATCAGGCTGACTAGGACATTAAACAGATCGTATTAATCTTTTATTATTTTACAATGCCCAATTGGGCTCTTCATGGATAATAAATTTATGCCTATCACAGGTAGAGTGAACTTTTCTTATAAACTTTTAACTTTTGGTATGGAGAGCATTGGGATATTAATATCCCCAACTGTTGTTAGCTATTTTATGTATATTAAACTATTTTATGTATATTAAACTATTATATTGCACACCCAGTCTCTGTTTACTAAACCAAAGTTAACATTTCTGATCACTGGTGAAAGCCAGGACACAGCAGACATAAAAAAATGCTTTGCAAAGATAGTTTAAAGAATTTCACTATAACATCTGATAATTGTAAAGCATAACAAGTTTTTAAGGCTGCAAACCAACCAGGAAAGATAGTAAACAGCCCAGAAAACATACTAGACAACAAATAATCATAGAACAATGGGTAAAAGAAATTATATCAGTAAATCTGTCATTAAAAAAAGTTACGACATCATGGTGTTGAACTGGAGGTGATTGAATGCAGCAAAACAGTGCAGGAGAATAATAAGTAAAAATTAATTTGAACATTAATTTGATCTAAATTTTAGAATCAAACAATATAGAGTATGATTTAAGCTATCTCCCTGCACAAAAATTAAATGTTTCTGATGATCCGATCAAAAGTTATCGGGCCACTTTGGTGAAATTGGGGTACCACAAAAAATAAAAAAATTTCAAATCAACACAGAATTACAATGAAGTGAATTCTGAGACAAAAAATGATGATTAAAAGATAAAAAATAAGTATAAATGATGTTATAGACATAAAAAGAGATGCTGAAGTTGCAAATTAGTTAACATTGCTTAATTCAACAATTATTTAGAATGCTATAAAGATTGATTGCAAACTATTGGATTGCACAACTGAAGCATTGATTACTGGTCAACACATTGAATTCAATTTAGACAAGCAGAATTGAAATAATATAAGTAGGAAAGAGTCATTGTTAAAATCTTATTACAATAGGCCTACTTTAGGGTTACAGAAACCAATTGTTAAAATATGATTTTGTCATCAACCTCTGTATTCTACAAAAGAATAGGAAAGAATTTTACAAAGCCAGTCCCACTTTTCATAGTTGGAATGACCTAATGGAATCCTACAATGGTAATCATTTGCTTCATAATTGGAACAAATGTGAAAATTTATAGGTTTGATGATAAATCATGGATAACTTTGCAGTTGAGTAAAATAAACCATTATATTGAACTTTGATGGACATCTGTAGTTGATAAGGCTATCAAACAAACTTAGAACTCCTCTGGCTTTAGGGTACTAAGTGAAATGAACAAATGGTGTGCAATTGTTTGTGCAGATAGAGCTAGCTATGATTTTTAGAATACTATGAATCAATATATTTTATATCATGTACTTTTGTAAATCAAGGCATTTAATTTCATGAACGCATAAGTGATCACCTGTGAAAAATTGGTTTGATTCCATGTGTTTTGTAGTTGATCAACTAGATAAGGTAATAGAAATTTCTGGGTCTAGGTGGGCAGTAGACCATATGTGGTCCTGGCCTATTTGGACTGACATGTAAAACTTTGATATTTGTTCATGCGTTTTTGCCTAATGGTGCATTTTTGGGCAGGTGGACCAGGTTGGTTACTGCCCATGTGAAGTGTTTAATGAGCAATCATAGGTTAATGTTTGAGTTTTTGGCTTCAGAGGTGGACAGCATGGTCATAAGGGGATTGTTGATCTGTAGGGGTGGATGGCGATCATCACCATACCTGAGGGTGGGATGGCCAGGCTTGGTATTCGATGTCTTCTTTGGTTTGGTTAATGCTCCAGATTTGCAAAACCAACATTACACTTGGAGAAAGCAAAACCCACTTATGGGGGAAGCCAAAGCAGATATTTCTTACCCAAGGGGTGGGTCTGGGACTCAAAAAGCACAGTTATGGCTGGCTGTCATGGATAGATTCTGGGGGGTTGTCTGGGGGTCCTATCAGTTGGGTGAAAATCATCTCTCCTGTTTGAATTTCATCTCAAATGGACCATGGTATCTCCTTGATCAACTGTCATTGAGTTGATGCTTGAATGTGATATTTAGTTTTTCTTGGATACCAGAAACTATCAGTTTATTATGTAAGGCAGTTGGACTAGTTTGAGCCACTGCCCAATTGCATAATTTTAGTGTATCTTTTTAATATATTTGGCCCACAAGTGAAGGTGACAGAATGTGGTCCCAGCACACATGAGATTATATAATAGTTAATTAAGTGTTTTTCATCGCTGGGTTGAGTAGCCATAGAATTGCTTTGTAACCTTTGAACAATAAAGGTACTTTTTGGAACAACATTGATAAACAAATTTTATCCTATGCAGAATTACTGTAATCATGAAGTAATATTTTTAAACAAGTTTTTTTTTTAAATAAATTAATAATAATAATAATAATAATATGTTACATTTTATATAAATTAGGATATTTATTTTAAAATGATTGGAAAATTTAAACACTTTTATGTAGCGTAAATTTTAATAATTACAGTGATGAAAACCATCAATCTTTCCATTTTGTGCAATTGATAGAATATATATGAAATATATTTTGAGGTGAGATTAACTTCCACAATAAGTTTAAGTAAAGAAATATTTCTCTTATGTTTAAATAATAAATATTTACTATCAGAATGTGCTTTTATGAATCCAATGATTTGGAAAACTAAACATTTAAATATAAGTTTTATTAATTATCATGACAAAATGGCATCAGTCTGGTCAGCTTAGCATAATGATAAGAGAATATATATAGTATGTTTGAGCTCCTGCCTAGAAATTTGAAGCCTGGTAATTGTCACAAATAAATTTAAGTAAAGATTCCTCTTATAATTAAATAAAAAAATATTACACCCAGAACATATTTCTAATGTTGAAATGATTCAAAAATGTAAATAAACTTCATAAAAGTAACCACTTCCATTGATCAAATAAAAAAGTAGATGGTTTCCTAAAAATGTTGACATTATTAATATGATTTCTATTTTATTAATATTACTTAATTTGGATGTATATTCTGCATTTAAGCATTTTTTGTTTATTTTTAATTTTAATAGGCTCCACAAAATTATTACAGCCTTTTAATAATATTATTTTCTTTTTGTGTTTTAAAATTTGTTTAATCTTTTTAATATTATATTTTTTACTAGTTATATGTTTACATTATATAACACATTTAACAATTTAAATATGCCAGAGATCTAATATATATTTCAGTAGTATATGTATGTAAGTCATTTATCTGCTATGTACAGGATTTCCAAAGTCAGTCATTCGTCCACATTTGTTTTCAAATGTACATAAACTGTAAGACAAGTATAGGTGTCTTATATCATATAATAATTATGCTCAAACCATTTAAAGGTGTATACATAAGTTAAGTCAATGTGCATAAAAAGGATGGTATTACTTTGTTTCTTTATATGTTTAAGTCTATGCAAATGCACTATTTTAAAATACTATTAATCTGTGGAAAGAATGCAGAAAGGAGCATACATGGATGGCTGAATAATTAATAATGTCATATTATTTTTATTGCCTAATATCTACATGTGGGTATAGAACTCAGACCACTTCATCCAAACATTTTTTAATGAATTAATTAAGGGAAACAGATTAAATAGTTTACTTTCTTTTTTTATATATAATTGGTGGTGGGTTAATGAGGTTTAAACATATTAATTGATATATGTAATAAATATTTTATAACATATTTAGTGGTATGCTTTATATTTATTTTATTTCATTTCTAAAATATAACACAAGTAAATATATTTCCATGAGTGACTTTAATTATTTTTATATCAACTGAGATAAGAGGGCTGAGTCTAGCAAATGGGATACAAGTTTATCAGGCCTTAGAGAGTTGTTATAGGTTAGGTAATGGGTTGGGGGTTGTATATCCTTCCAGTCAGAGATTTTCCTTGTCTAAGAGTGGCATGCAAAGATGTGTAGTATTCATTCTCTTTCAAAGGTATGAAGCCATTAACCTTTTGATGGTCATTGGTATGGAAATGAAATAACCATGTTCAAGATCTTGCTAGTCTATTAATATAAATTAGATTATTGAATGTATATTTTTATTAAAATTAATAATTATATGTCACCCTAAGAGCTATTATCACATCTTGCCTGATATGCACACTAAAAGTTATAATGGGCTTGAAGTTTGCCCGGTACAATATATATATATTGTGAGTGTTCAAATTGATGATACCGTCGGTTACAATATATATATATATATATATATATATGGTGTATGGATTGTAGCCAAATCTGGCCAGGCCAATATTAAAAGCTTCTTAAATTTAGAATTATTTAATTAATGGTAAAAAAATTTTAATTTTTCCATATGTTTTTTTTATAATAATAATAATAATAATAATAATAATAATAATAATGGGTCTTTAATTTAAATATTTTATGTACCATATATTATTACAAGAATTGTCAAACATTTTTTCAACATAAAGTAAATATTTGAAATGTGTTATAATTCAAAAAGTGGTTGTAAAAGAGAAAGAAAAGTATAAATTAAAATAAACATTTTTATGTTTTCTCTTTTCAGTAATTTTAATTTCCTATAGGTTCTGTTTTTAGTTTTGAAAAAGTATTGAGAGAATGTTTTTTCAGTAAGTTATGGAAAATTTTATTGGACAATTCTAGTTTTAACTTTTTAGAAAGATAGTGAATAAATTTTTAAAAGAAAGAAAAAAAAATTAACATTTTTTGTTAAATTTTGTTCTAATTGATTACAGTTGTGTTTTTTCTTCTATTCTCTTCATCTCTTTCTAACATAATAAGCAGAGTTTATCAAATCAGTATGATTAACTGATTATCTTATTTTTTTGGTATAAAAAAAACTAGTTAAAAAAATTTTTTGAAACTATGATTTTCATTTATTTTAATTAAAAAGTGAAAAACAAATACAGGAGAATTTTTTTGACTTGTTTTTCAATAAAAAGAGAAAAAAATATTGAAGACTTTTTTTTGTAAAAATAGAGCTAATTGGTTAGTGTTTAATTTGATCAGGTAGGAGACAGGATTGTCATTTTGGGAGACACAATTGTTCCAAAAATAGGGGAGTAAGTAAATCAGTAGACCTGATTGTAAATCTGAGAAGAGTAGTCAATATTATGTCTAAGCTGCTGAAGAAGAAAGAAGCAGAAGGCTAGCTGTAAAAAGTTTTCTAAAACTTAAGTTGAAGACAAATATGTTTTTATTAAAAAATGTAAAGGAAAAGAATAATCATTCCCTCAATTAATATAGTTATATCAACTGTTTAGTTTAGACTGGAGTTGAAAAGCCTTCAAGAAGAAAGCCTACATGGAAACTAGAAATTACAAGTGTCAAAGAAAACCTCAAAAAAAAAAAACTATCAAAATATATTTTCATTGTAACCATCTCTACAATTATAGATAAAAAAAATTATAGAAATAGAATTGATAAGAACAAATAATTTTATTAATTTAACATTTTCATTTGAAATTTTTTTTATTTATTTGATTTTTTCCTTCAAAATTCTAAAAAGAGTATTTAGGTAATTTAATTTGTATTAAATTTAACTATTTTAAAACAGTTTTTTTTCTTTAATTATTTTCCTCCAAAATTGTACAAAGGTTAAGCTAATTTAAACTTTATCTCTTATTCTAAAAGAGTTGTTTTTCAATTTTTATTACTCAAAATGAAATAACTTGATAAAAGCAAAAGTTAATTAGTTTAAGGAATAAAATCAGCTGATTAGTTCTTTTTTTAAATATGCAACCATACCTTTTGTTAAGAATGTACAAATTTTAATGATCATATATCATTTTAAATGTTTTCATTATTAATTAGATTATTAAATAATTGTTTTTAAAAATGTTCTAGTGCTAAAGTCTTTATTCCTTCAGCTATCTCTTTTATGAATGTGTTGTGTGCATTACATCTTAATGTTTTATGGATTTATAAATTATCCTGATAAAATTATTTAAAATTGAATAAGCATTTATATTTATCTTTCTTTTTAATTGCAAGGAAATCAAGTCATACATAATGTAACTTAATTTAATAAGCTTGTGCTGCTAGTTATATAATAATTGTGATAATAGCTCTTAACAAGCCTTTTTGAATATCATTGTCCTGACCAGTTTTTAACTATTGTTTTCCATCAGTTAGATCACTGGGATATTCAGGTATTATATTTAAAAATAGCAAGTCAAGCCCAGAATTTACCTAATAGTTAACTGTTAAGTAGAAAATCTGAAATGTTCATACATCCATGTCTTTAAATCGACCTATCTAACTCAAATAGCTATATAGGACTAAACTAAGTTCAGATACACCACATACTAATAGATTGTTGACAATTACAATTTCTAGTCTTATGATCTTGAACTAGCTCTGCAGTGCATAATGGTTAATTATTTGAATACAGGGTTTTATATTGGTGTTGGGACATCTGGATAATTGTTTAGATAGCACAAAGATATTACACTTAAAGTTCATTAACTGCATTTGTTTTTATATTAGAAATTTAAGTTGCCTGTACACTAATGGTACTATATGTCCAGATCATTAATGATGATCAGTATGTACTGGTATGCCAGCACTCTTTTTTAAATTTCTGATGGATATTTTAGCACTTACATATGTGCATCCAAAGAATTGTGTTAAATTTTGCCTGAGTTTGGCAATGTCTAGCAAATTATTTTATTTCTAATGGATTTTTTTTCAATCCAGTTACAAGGATGACTGTTGATTGATGATTTGACTGTTTATGTGTAATGCTGAGATATTTGTAATTTATAACTTATTATTACTTAAATTATTATTAGTATAACTCCCTATAATGTGATACTTTATTCTCATGCTGAATCACATGCTCATTGTTTTGATTATTCAATGGGAATGATGATGATTTCCCATTTCCTCATATTAATTTCCTATGCTTTGTACCATATATATATATATATATAGTGAAACAACTGATGAATTTAATATATATATATATATATATAGTGAAACAACTGATGAATTTAATATCATACAATGTAGCTTACTAAAGTAAGATTAAAAACCAATAATGAATTTATATGAGAAATTTTAATGAATATAATATTTAGAAATGCCTAGATTTAAGCCTCTACTTAAGGTTCACAATTCTAAAATGATATTGAGAAATTTACCATGTAAAATCACACACTACATAAACGTCTGAAGTTTATAATGACGCGTAAAAATATAGGATCCATAAATCTCAAGTACAGGTTGTGATATATGAGTTGTAAACATATATATTAAAAATTAATGTTATTTATTGGGAATGTATAAAGAATTCATTATTAATTTACTATTATATAATTACTGCTTGATTTGTCTTGAAGCTTGATTGAAATTTACTTCATAAATTGTTTGTTATTGTTACTATTTAATAGAGAATAGATGATAAAATAGCTTGTACCAACATTAATTTGGCGTCAGTAAATGGAATGTTGTGTAAAAGAATGGAAATTAAGTGTATGGATAGATAATAGATTAGAATGAATGATGCATTAATAATGATGATAATAGTAATGCCAAAAGTACATGGAAGTCTAACTATAAAATTTATTATTCTGACATTTTTATTATGTTATTTCAAAAAAAAAAATATTTTATCCAAGAGAAGACCTAATTATCCAGTCCATATAATGTTGACAGCATTTAAATTATAAATAATTAACGTATATAAAGAGATGGCATTCATGTAGAAAATGAATAATTACATTATTGTAATCTACTATAATAAATGTGTGTAAACAAAGCAAAATTCAACATGAACACAGCAAACCTATACATGCATCCATATTATATATTTATTATCAGGGGCTATAAGAAGTGATTACCCTGATAAAATAAAAAACACGACTTATCATGCTCCATACTTAATATTTCATTTATAATATACAGACTATAAATTTGAATTGATTAATTTCATTTTTAAGACATTATTTATTTATTTATTTACTTTATAATTAATATGATTTTGACTGCATATGAAAACCTATATCAATTTTTTTTTAAAAAGAATACTGTAAAAAATTTTAAACCTATGACCTCTCGATAAAACTTCAAACTGGTATGTTCATTTATTATTTTTTTTAAACATAGATTTAAAGCACTGAAGTTCATAATGTGGTTATAAATTTGACTTAATTATTTAACATTAAACCTTAACTAAAAAAAATAAATCTTGTGAATATCATTTTAACGATTTTTTATGCATAATAAAAAAGATTAAAAATGATGAGATTAAAAAAAAATATTTTAAAATGCCATGTCTAGGAGAATTTTGTTAAAATGTAATTGCCGTATTTTTCTATAAATAGATAATGATTTTAATAGAAATATATCTAGTTAACTGTCAATTTCAAATAATTTCCCCCCCGTTCTTTTATTTTACCGCTTGAAATGAATATGGTAATGTAAATAGAAGATTATTTGTTCTTTGATCCATTTTCTGTTTGTTTTAACACTATAATTTTTGTGTCAACAACTGAATTTCAAGATTTATTTTAAATTGTGGTTTTATTGTAATTCAATCAAAATCTTCATTTTAAAAATATAAAATTAAAGTATATAAACGCTTTCATTATGGTTTAAAATATTTTAATTCTGCATTAACTTTATATTTAAAATAAAACTATGTAAAAGTGTGAGTATGTCTGTATTAAATAATCAAATGTTTTATTGGTTGGGAAATCAAGTGACGTTCGAGCACGAGAATTCTCGGATTAAGTATATCGTGCTAAAATCATACAAAGATATGGATGTGTTTATTTATTTATATAAATACTCACTTATTTTTATTTTATTATAAAAACAAAAATAAATTTTAGTATTTTTTTTTTTCTTAAAATTCAAACCAAAACTTCATTTATATATTTTTTTAATCGTATTTATTTACATTTCTAATTAGTTATATAAAAATATAATAATCTGCATTTCCAGATCTTTTCTTTTTTAAATTAAATTATTTAAAATAAAAAGTCAATATATGTTACAAGTAGTACAAATATCAAAGCTAAATTATTCAAAGAAGCTATTAATACAAAAAAAGCAAAAATATTTTTGAAAAACCAAAAAAAAAAAGAGATTATATTGAATTTTTCTCTTAAGTGCATGTTTAAATATTTAGACTAAGAAAATTATAATTTTGGTCTTCAGAGATAAAACGATTGGTAAAAGAAAAACAAATATTTCAGAAGTGAAATTATGGACCTAAATTATTTGTTTAAAATGGCGAAATGAAAATATGTAAAACGGATTATGGAAGACAAGGAATTACGGATAGAGAAATAAATAACAAGCTGGACTATAGAGAAATAGTGAGGACACATTGATTGGTGGAAATGCAGAAGAGCTGACCATTGAAGTAATGAGATAATTGGAGCCAATGAACAGGTAAATTCATTAAGGTGTGCAGACACGTCACACAGCAAATAAAAAGACTCTTCTATATTTTAGTTTGTTTGATGTTTAGATTGCTTTATAAAATGAATTAAATTCAATTTTATTTCTTTTAGTGAAAGGAATTATTGCACATTTCATAGTTCTCTATAATATATCATTTTACTCTCTTTCCTATCTATTATGTATATTTCAGAGTAATACTTCCAGGTAAATTCCCAGTTGTAATTTTACTCACAAAGCATTTGAACAGTCATTGCGCCTACAGAGCAAACAATGTTATGGTAAATTGGTAAAACATAAAGTTGTATAATTCGATGGTTAAAGTGACAAATTTGGTTTACACAAAGTGGCAGTGTTTATTCAAATCACAAATTTAATGAAGATTTCATTAAAAATAGTTCTATATTGACAAAACTTTATTCAAACTGAAGGTCATAAATAAAAAAATAAATTATTCAAGTTTAATCTTGATATAATTATGTTGCTTAATCATGAATAAAAGTCAGTTGCATATTTTTTTTAAAAAGTAATTAGAATAATTTATTTTTGAAAGAATGTTCTTTTAATTTTTAAGCATTTTTTTTTTCATTTTTAATTCAAAACAGCATTTTGTTATATTTGTATTTTTATATTGGACTATTTCCATCATCTAATATGAGTACTAAATGTCTTTAGAAAAATTTAACTTTATTTAAATATTCTAAATACATTCAACTGTTAGTAATAACACATCAAACAGGTTAGTATATGCACAATGTTTTGAGAAGTATTATTCTCCCATCTTCTTCAGGTGTTGCTGGCCTGACCAGTAACAGGATTACAAAGGGATTCGAACTTGAACCCTTAGATTCTTGAGTATTGAATTTTAAGGTAATGCTCTAACCAACTGAACCATCTTCTTAAAGGTAACAGTCAGTAGAAATTTGATATACATGGTAACCACTAATCAACTTTGCTCCTAGGAAAAAATGGTGAAATCAGGAGGAATCTTATAGATAAGTATATGAAATTTCTACTGGCTGTTGCCTTTGGCAAGATGATCCAGTTGGTTAGAACATTACTTTAAAATTCAATACTCAAAAATCTAAGTGTCCAGGTTTGAATCCCATGCTAATACTGTTACTTGTCAGGCTAACAATACCTGAAGAAGAGAGGAGAATAATACCTCTTGAAATGATCTGCATATACTAACCTGTTTGATGTATTATTACTGACAGTTGAATGTATTTGAAATATTTAAATAAACTTAAATTTTTTTAAAGTCATTCAATACTCATATTAGATGATGGAAATAGTCCAACATAAAAATACAACTAAAAGACCATCATCATAAACCTTCAGGAAAACACTAAGTATTTTGTTATTTTAGGAATATATAGTCACATAACAATTTTTATGCCATAACTTTAAATGTTTTTAAATAAAATTTTATTTATTTTTATTATTTTTAATGTAAAATGTTTTTTTTTTCTGAAGTTTGATTGGGTTATCTAAGCACCTTGTGAATAATTGTTTGTTATTGTTATCAATATATTTTAGCATCACATGATCACATTTCTATACTAGTACATAATTGTTGTAAAATATTATTGTGTTTTCAATTTCATTCTCATAGTTTTGTAGTAAAGTAGAGTTAAAAGGTGGCTGCTGGAGGGTTGCATTAGATCCTAAGATCTAGGTGCAGTGCTGTCAGATCCAAGGCTCCTCACTGATGATGACCACAAGCCAGAAACTAGTTTGGGGATATTGGATGAGTAGGCACTAGATAGGGATTTTATGCACAAGCCTTCTCACATCCATTGATTACTCTGTTTGGCACAGGATGGCACTACTGAATGGAGAGTTTAAATATATATAAAAATAAACAGAATATTCGGTGTGAGTTAATATATGATAATAGTAAGAAAAGTAGTTTATTGTTTAAGGCTCGAATAGGATCTTTAGCTACAAAAGAATATACATGTAAATGGAAAAATATGGGTGATTTATTTTGTAAATTATGTAAGGAAGGAATAGAAAATATTAGGCATTTGTTAATTGAATGTAAATGTTTGAAAACAGAAAGGGTACATATAATAAAGTTGTGGAAAAATAAATATGAAAAGAGTGATTATACAGAAAGTGAATTATTGGTTTTTATGCTGGGTTTGGGAAAAGATAAGAGGGATTTAGATATAAAGGTTATAGAGTTGACAAAGATTATGTTGTGGAAATGGGATAGAGCAGATTATGTGTAAATTTAGAGTGGGGAATGTAAAATAAAGTGGCTAACGGGTTTATCTGGGCATAATTGCTGAGATATTCTTGACTTCGTTTAAGGAGAAGCCATAATACTTCACATCACATCACATCCTTTGTTTATATTTTAGCATCTTGATTTTAAAACTACAACATATGCATTAATGAATATTTTATTTTATGAAAATACATGTTAATATTTGATAAACTATTTTTCAATTGCTGGATAAAATTTAAGATTAAAAAGTTGGACAACCCAACTAAAAAAAACAATAATCAGTATAAATAAAATCATATCTTAGTATTTTATATTGCAAAAGTAAAAAAAAAAGGTTATTGCAATGAACATACTTTTGACAAAAACTTAGTAATCATTTTGTTTTATCAAATGAACTAAATACTTTCATAACTAAATTAATTTGTATTTACTACTTTCCAAAAAACATCTCACTACAATTACATTTATTAAACTAACTTTTAAATTTGACTTAATTCAAACAGTTTATTTCCTCATAATATTATATATATTACAGTGTAACAGGACCCTTCCCCCAATTAGCATATTTGAGATGCAAAGCAAATTTTCTAACAATATTTATTTTTATAAAAAGGAATATAAATTTATTGCTTGAGAGTTTATAAAAAGATCTGAGTTCTTTTTACTGCGTCAAAGCAGCAGGAAAACATGTTTTATGAATAAATAAAAGAGATATTGATAAATAAATTGATTTATCCCAGAAAGCAGAATAAAAAACAGAGTAATTATCAAGATTTCTTAACAAATCTCTCAGAAAAGAAAGCTTTAAAGCCATGCAAATATTTTTAGGAGAAAGATGGCATACAAAGATTTACCTTAGAGAATATACAGAAGTATAATTATAAGACAAAACGAATATAAAAATATTAAAACAGACAAAAACTCACTATATGTGATGTTTATTGAATATAAAAATATTTAGAATAAGTGTAGGTGTGCATATATTATTGATATAAATATAGGTGTGCATATATTATTGATATAAATATATTAGTGATGGAGAAATAATGTATCAAAAGTTTTCAGAGTTATAAAAATTTTGATTGAAAGAAATGCAGTGAACTATTGCAGTAAATAACGGCCTTTAAAAATTAGAAAAAAAAATTGGGGGAAGATTATTCAAATGTTATATAATTTGTAATTATTTCTGATGAAGTATTGCTAAATTTAGATATAATTTAACTCTATTTTTTATGTTCAATTTTTGTACACGTATAAGCTTAAATATGAAATATTTGATCTAATTTTAGAAGACATGTCTTAAACAAACTTTTAAATGAAATAATTGTTCACTTTTGATGTCAGCATTAAAAAAATTTAATATCAGGTAAAAAAAAAATCTCATAATGCCAAAATTTATGTAATTGAGAAATTTTAATATAGAATAATTAGAAAAAAATATGAAAAGTACAATTAAATTTTGATAATTTAGGCTATATTTGTATAAAAAAATTTAAAATATAGCAAATAAATTGTATAGATTTTAACTTAGAAAACTTATAAATGGTAAGTTAGAAATTTAAGGGGTCCAAAAGCACTTTTTGTTTTGGAAAAAAGAAAAATTCTTTTTTGAGATAAAAACATTGTGCTTGTAAATTATCTAACTATTGTAAATTCATCTTAACTTGGGAGAAGCTAACTCTCAAATAATAAGCAAAGATTACCAAGATCAACTTTCAAGTTACAATTAAACTGACCAATGATATAACAATAAAAAAAAATGGCAATGGCATAAACAGGCCAATTGGTGACATAGGTCTGTGTATACAATCATGTTCAATGAGGATAGGGATTTCATTACAAAAGAAGACAATATTAGACAATTATATTAAATAAAGTATGAATATTATTCTCAATAAAGCTGTTCTAATCTTGAACAGAAAATTCATAACTACAGTGTCATTACATAAGGCAAATTTACCCATATGCTGGATGTGCCAGGGTTTTAAATGTAAGACACAACATTCATTCTAATTTTAGCTGTACTACTAACAACTAGACTTGCATAATTTGCTAAATGTAACAGAGGTTAATCATTGTATCTAAATGTATACACTCTGTGTATAAAATACTATATATATATATATATCACATTCATATCGGCTTTTTCAAACCAAATTGTGCAAACGCTTTTTGCGAGTGTTAAATAATAAATGAATACCCTCTGACCCATACAAGATATAGAATTTATGCAGCAATAAAAGGAATACTCTTATTACTATGACTCAAATATTTATATATGAGCAAATCTGAAGTACTGGCACAGAAGGTGTGACTATAAAACAGTCACTTTGAATTACTATATATAACTTATGAATGAATGACGCCGATGAAATTTACTAGAATTTACTGAACGTCATTCCAACTGAAATTAATCATATATATAAATCAGCATTTATTTTTTATAGCGTCTGTATACAATTGTAATCACATTCATATCGGCTTTTTCAAATCAAATTGTGCAAACGCTTGATATGAATGTGATTACAATTGTATACAGATGCTATAAAAAATAAATGCTGATTTATATATATGATTAATTTCAGTTGGAATGATGTTCAGTAAATTCTAGTAAATTTCATCAGCGTCATTCATTCATAAGTTATATATAGTAATTCAAAGTGACTGTTCTATAGTCACACCTTCTGTGCCAGTACTTCAGATTTTCTCATATATAAATATTTGAGTCATAGTAATAAGAGGATTCCTTTTATTGCTGCATAAATTCTATATCTTGTATGGGTCAGAGGGTATTCATTTATTATTTAACACTCGCAAAAAGCGTTTGCACAATTTGGTTTGAAAAAGCCGATATGAATGTGATTACAATTGTATACAGACGCTATAAAAAATAAATGCTGATTTATATATATATATGTTAAAACGAAGATTTGCACGGGTTAAATATCTATATATATATATAAGATTTTTAGCCTATAGGAATTAGTTTTGTTATCTGATAACGTAACTGTCGGTAATATTTTAGCGGTTAAATTCTGGAAATAGCCATTTTGCTTTCTGGTGAAAACCAGTCTGCTGGCTGAAATATTAAAGCAGTTTTATAGAAAAGTAATTATATATATAGCAAATAGCTTGAAATCATGATCTGAAAGTGGAATTATAGTTAGAGATAGTGAATACTAACTACTCTGACGTTTATGTAAACAAAACATACGCTTGATGGGCGTTTTTGGTAGAACACCATCTGTGGACATAAATACAAGCGTTAGCAAGTTTTTTAACTTGCATTTTTGTTTATATATATATATATAGTGTGACCAGGATTATTACTCCCAGTCACACTACAGTATAAACACAATAGAATTAGCACAATCACAACAGGATTTACTTACCCTTGTGGATTGTTTAGAATTTTGTCATTATTTGAAAAAAAAGTTGAATGCTAACATTATTAGATATAAAAAATTACTATTTTTCCGTTACAGCATTTGGGAAAAAATCAAACTGGGAAAAATTGATCGCCTGGAAGATGATTATGCCAATCCAAAACATTGACTAGGATATGTGGATTGAAATCACTTCTTTCTTATAGCAAATGAAATCAAAAAATCAGAATTGAAATTTGCAAGTTTTATAAGTATTTGTTGTTCTTCAACATATAAAATTTTATCATCTCAGTCATTCTTTGCACATCCTTTTGAATTGAAAATACAAAAATCTCTCTCCTAAGAGCTTATTTCTGTCCAAAATCTCTAGCAATTTAAAAATCTACAACTTCATTATTTATGTTTAAAAGGAGGAAGGAAATGATAGATATTTTTCAAAAAACTCAGAAAAAGAGCATTGAACTGTGGCTTTCTGGATCTTAAAATCTGAGAGACTATTTCATTAAATACTCAAAAATCACTTTCGGTTTAGCAGTCTCGTGGCTCTACCTGATTCTACAATAAATCACACAGCTCTATTTAAAAAAATAAATTCTAGAATTAAATTTATTAGCCAGATAACTGGGTCAAATTAATACCCCAACTGATCAAAATAAACAATGGGGATCTTTAGTTAAAAATATTGAAAACATCCTGAATAAATTAGCAAAAATAAATTCAAAATTTTTTTTGTAAATGTGACAAACCAAAATATGCCCTTACTGAATATCTTCATCAATAGACAGAACATAATCATATTATCATATTGAAACTGCATATTTAAAAAAGAAAGTTACTCAGACAAAAATGAAAGAAGTACAAATTAAAATCAATAACTGTATAAATAATGTGAGTCATACTAATTCAGTCCTTTATCAAATATGCAGTGCCTAATATATCAAAAAAAATATGGCCTATTATTAATAAAAGAAATTATCAGCTGCAGCTTAGTAATAGAATGATTACTGATTTTCAAGGCAACCAAATACCCTCCTGCATAAAACAAGAGATAACATTATTATACTGAATAAATATATTTTCTTGGGTCTGGTTGTATTGTCTGGTAAGCACAACAATCTATTAGGTTGGCATTGTTTCAATCACATAGTCTACACAGTGATTAAAATAAGCTAACAAATATTATGAAATTTAAAGGAACTACCTAGAAGTGTTTGATGATAAACTAAGTTTGAATCTTGGACAGTCCAATTGCTTGCATGTAAATGAAGAATAAATATAAATAGTTTGCCACTACAGATCTTTGCCATTTGTCTCATAAGTTAAAGTAGAAACTGAGTTGTATAGTTAATTGTTTGAAGAATTTGTAAAGCCAACAACTTCATCAGAATGAGCTACTCAATTCTAAATATCATGAAAAAATAATAGTGATATAAAAATTTGTGGTGATTATCAATGATGCACAATCAATAAAGCACTATCAGTCAATAATTTAACTCCACTTTCAGTAAAACAGATCCTCTCTAAACAGTATTACAGGAATATTTTCATAAAAATTGATTAGAAATATGTGTATTTAACAGGTCCTGTTGATGATCAAGATGGAAGAGCATTAGAAATTATCACCTACAAAAGTTTCTTTAAAATTGAATCATCTGTATTTTTAAATATCAGTTAACCAGAAATATTGCAGCAAGTGGTTGATCAGCTCACTAACAGAATATCTGGAGTACTATCATATTTTAATGATTTTTGATTGGTGGCTAAAGTTCTAAAATAACTGTAAGCATTTACCAAAAAAACTATTAGATAAGTTCAAAATCTGAAATATTAAGATATGTCAGAAAAAATGCACATTCAAGGAATTTGAATTTCTTGGATATAAAAAGGTATTCATCTCACCAAAGAAATATTGAAAGTTATTAAGAAGACAAACACTTTATACCTCATTATTCATTATGATAGCTCCTTCAACTTAAAACAGAAACTACTGAACTGCCATATAGATTGTTAAACAGTCTAGAAGTAAAAAGACCAGCATACAAGAGCTTTTGATAAGTTAAAAGAGTTGATATTACATTCAATAGGACTGTGATGCTTTATTCCAGAAAAGGTACTGATATTAAATTATAATACATTAACTGTGAGTAGTGGAGCAATCCTATGTCATTTGCATCAAAATACTTATCTAATGCTGAGAGAAATTAACACGGATGTAAAGTAAAGCATTAGTTCTGATTGTTGTC
This sequence comes from Epiperipatus broadwayi, assembly GCA_028023455.1. NCBI lineage: Eukaryota > Metazoa > Onychophora > Udeonychophora > Euonychophora > Peripatidae > Epiperipatus > Epiperipatus broadwayi. Next base: position 4,057,285 of record JAQFVV010000018.1, read on the forward strand.
AAAAAAAATTTCATGACAGTCTATATACTAAATTATTTTGTGAACCAATCACAGACCACTATGAGAAATATTTGCATTAAACAAAGATATTTCCCACCATGCCTCTCATGCATACTGGGGTGGTTGAATGTCTTATCAGTACATGACTATACCTCATCTAAATAGTTTAAATCTATTACTTGAAAATTGGATCATAAAAGCTAAAATCAAATATTCTACCAATAAAATAGATTTAGAGACAGATGCATTGATCAACAGTAAATATATTACTTATCCCAAATTCCTGAAATTAAAAAATAAATCTATCAAAAAGACAAAAAAGCTGCCTGAATTTGGACTTTATGCCTAAATTAAACCTCTGAATAAAAAAAAGTTGTTTTATCTAAGGATCAAGAGTTGTAATTTCACCAGATGATCGCCCTCAAATGCTACAGATTTTGAATAGTGGCCTCCAGAGGTTGTGAAAATAAAAATAGTGGTTATAATTTATACCCAGTGGCTTACCTTGGACATTGCTATCAGATTTATACCCCACTAATATTGGTGTTGTGAAATAAATCAAAACTTAGCAGCAAAAAATAAAATGATTTAGTGGCTGATACATCCATGGAAAAGGCAAGCTGTTACTGTTAGTCATAAATGCATATTCTAAAAGACTGAAAGTGTTTAAAGAATCTTCACTCCATGCCACAACATTCATTAAGCATTGAGAAGACTATTTTCAAATCATAGTCTACCCAAACAATAGTGTCAAATAATGGTACAAGATTTCCCACATTTATTCAGTCTAAGACATTGGTTCAAGAGACAAAAAAGAGATTTTAAAAACTGCTGTGGTTACTTAAAACATCTGCATATCCAGAAATCTCTTGAGACAGCAGTCAAAACCTTTGCCTAACTTCTATTTAACAGTGCTCTTAGGATAAATCCAACCTCAGGTCTAACCAATAGGATTATTCTAAAATATAAGCCCTGAAATTCAGACATATTGTACAGCCTATGTTGAATGTTCAATATAATCACCAAATGGCATCCAGTGACAGTCATAGGCATAAAAGTTTTGCTTTCAATGATTGTCCAAATTATTGATGGACAACACCATCACATACTTTAAATAAAACCAAACCATGAAACACCACTCATAAATAAAGAATTCATTGTACCAGATGAAAACAAATTTGATTATAAAACCAGACATAAGCACAACAAAACCAAGTTAATAGATTAGCAAGATGTCCATCAAATTATTATAAAATACTATATACTTCAAAGCTATCTATTTCTAGGAGTTGGAATCTTGTGAACTCATCCTAATTTAGGCAAAACTTACTCTCAAAGATTAAATTCAATTATAGTAAAACTGACCAATGATGTAACAATAAAATGAAATAAATAGCCAATGAGATAAGTAGGCCAATTAGAGAGTTAGATCAGTAAATCCACAACAATGAGAATTTCACTATAAAAGGCTTTAAGGGTGTCAGACTGAACAGCTGTATGTACATTGCCTACAATATTGAAGTTATATTTATTTAGTCAATAAAGTCCTGGAGTAAATTTCACTGACATTATCCTGTTATTGATCATGTGCATACTCTGTTTCCAAGAATAATTATCAAGATGACCCTAAAGTTGAGAAAAAAAAAATTGATTTTGGTATACAGTTAATTTAAATATTCTATATTGATCATAGAATAATTTCTCAGCAATTAACTTTTTTTTCCTTTTTTATCATTCATAATTTTTTCATTGAATATATTATATGTTTAGAATTTATTTCTTTAAATATATTTATTTTTAATGATTAGTATATGTATTTCTTTTAACTCATGACATTCATCAGAAGTAAAATTTGGTTAATTCTTTAACCTCCTCAACTGCTGTTAAATGCAAAAATCATAACAGAAACAAACATCATCAACTCAAATCCCATGAATTCTCAATTTTAACATTAGCAGCGTGTCTATTAATTATATTTATTTTATTTCTATTTATTAAAATTGCCTCCTTAATTTTTCTTTTATTATGGTTTCTCTCTTCATGAAGAATCTTAGCACCTTTAAGATCAAACTTAAGTATATATTTACATGTCCTTTAGATCCAAGAAAACTGAAGCACTCATTAAATCATTATTATTTTTACTTTTCATACACTTGTATAAAAAATTCATGCTCCTTTAATCTTTTTTCAATACTGCACTTCCATTTACTTATATATGATAACATACATCCACAAAAAAATTGATACACAACATTAGGTTTTTGCTTGGCAGGTATGGCATTTTTAGAATTATTCACTAACTTATTAACTTTATATGTAACACAAAATGAAACATTTAACACATTCTTATTGAGCATTTGAAATATATGGAATAAATATCCATTTTTTACTATCAATGTTCAACTCCTTTAAACCATTATAATTCTTTTTAAATTGACATAAAGTATTGTTAATATGTTCAGTCTTATAACCAATTTCAAGCAATTCCTTGGTAAATATCTCAATATGAAACAAAAAAAATCTAAAACTTGCCATCTTATTGCGTAATTGGTATTTTTGATTTACAATTTATACATCCCCTTTTTGTAATACTCTATGATAATTTGAAAAGAGTTATAATAATTTAAACGAGCTGAAGATTGATAGTAAAAAATGGATACCTATTCCATATATTTCAAATGCTCAAGTAAAATTTTTTTAGGTATTTATAAGGATGTGTTTAATGCTTCATTTTGTGTTACAAATATTGTTAATCAGTTAGTGAATAATTCTAAAAGTGGCATATCTATCAAGCATAAAAGTAATGTTCTATATCAATTTTTTGTGAATATATGTTATCATATATAGACATATTGAGGTTCAGTGTTGAGAAAAGTTTAAAGGAGCAGAAAATGATATACAAACATGTGAAAAGTAAAAATAATAATGATTTAATGACTGCTTTAGTTTTCTTGGATCATGAAAAGACATATAATTATAAATTTAAATTTGATCTTGAAAATGTTAAGATTCTTCATGAAGAAATAAACCATAATAAAAGAAAAATGAAGGAGGTAATTTCAATAAATAGAAATAAAATGAATATAATTAATAGACAAACTCCTAATGTTAAAATTCAACATTTGTGGGATTTGAATTGATGTTTGTTTCAGTTATGTTTTTTGAATTTAATGGCAGCTGTAGATGGTAAGAAATTAACTGAAAGTATTTCTGTGAATTGAAAGACTGCATATAATAGTTAATTGCCATTACATTTATTATTTTATTATTATAATAGTTTTTAATTAACAGACATTTTATTTGTATTATATATATAATATTTAAATACAAATATAATATATATTCTTAAGCCAGATATAAACATTAAAGGCTTGCAGCTAAACTAGTCAATAAAATAATTAAAATGTATCCAAATTCACAATCAAATCAGATGAGTTTAAAGAAAATAAACTCTAAAACCCAACCAACTGTTTTACTGCTACAAAAGAATTAAAGAATCCTTATTATTAAAAATATATGATTCTGAAGCATTAACTTGTTTAAAAGTTATTTTAATATGAACTGTGTGTGGTAGGTAAGTAAATTTTGTCCTTTATGCTTGAAAAGTCTGTTTGTAGCAGTGAAACCATTGGTTGTGTTTTAAAAGAGTTTATTTTATTTGACTAATCTGGTTTAATTGTGAATTTGAAAAATTTTGTTTATATATATATTGTAACAGTTATGTTAAATGCCACACAGTAACATAATGTGCACACACACACACACACACACACACACACATATATATATATACACACACACACACACACATATATATATATATATATTGTACCAGTCAAAAAACCCACCAAAAGAACTGCAAGTCGAATCCAAACTCAGCTGAATCAAACGGAATTCAAACCCAACTCACCAGCTCAGATTAATAGAAATCTAAATTGACAGCACAGTGCTATGCACCAGGAAACTAGCTCAATAGTTGGTGAGGACTAGAGACCCCTGAACTGACACTAATATCGGATAATAAATTAACTAAGATAACTTTAAATCGAATCATATGTATATGTTCGGATTGCCAACACAGACAGCGAGTATTAACATTAAAATAATTATAAAAGAATTAAGAACTAAGAAACCAAGTGTGTTCAGAAAATACTTAATAATAATAATGATTTGTTTTGTTTGGATTTTAAATAATGATTATATTAATTAATTCTAGTCCTTAAACAAAGTTTATAATTATAATAAGAGTGACGGTCCTTATTATATGCCAATGAATATTACACAATATTTGAAAGTCTATGTCTATGCCCCCAACAAGAAAATAAAGACAGATAAAGGTATTCATTAGTAAAGGAAATTATTACTCTAATTTTATACGAAAGAATGTGATATTTATTTTCACATTCGCAAATCCATTCATGAAGAGCAAGATACGTATTTTAGGGCATAACTTTAATCTTTATTGGAAAACTTATTTAATTAAATATAACTGAGAATTTTTTTGACTTTAATTGAAATCACTTCATCACGAATTACGAACATCAAAGCGGGCTTTACTGGAACAGAGAGGCAACGGTGCTGACGAATTATGAGCTATAAAATGAAATTGAAAGACGATAGCTAGTCGATAATCGAAGTCCTATGGCAGTTTGTGTCTGACAAGTCTTATGCCCTTTGACTAATATGAACAGGAGAGGAAGAGCTTTCTTCCTCGATAATTTAAAATAACAGAAATATGATCACCGACCAGCCTAACGGAGCGGAAGATTGCCCTATGTCAGCAACATTCAAAGATGATGACTTGATAGTCATCATTTGAATACTAAAACCCATATAGAATGCTCTACGTGATGACTTGATCAATTAATTAAAGTCAAATGAGCTTTTAATGAAAACTATTTTAAAGTATTTGTAAAATTATATTCATCATGCCCCAAATATCGTGCCCCTCCTGAATATTAATAGACAGTGAAAACAATCTGAATTAGAATGTATTTAGTTGATTCCTTTATCTACCCTTTTTAAAAAAACATTTTAGATTATGCATGAATAAATAAATATTGGTGAATACGAGAAAAAAACACTTTAACATTATATATATGAATATATAAACATTTGTAAATTAGACAGGAGCTGGGGACATAGGTGAAAAATGGAGCTAATAATTTACTATAAAAATAACAAACATTTAATAATTTCTTTCAACTTGATGATTGATAGAACTGTATAAATCTAGTTCTAATGGGCAAGAATTATTATCAGAGTTAATATTATATTTTCTATGTGAAGCAAATAGAACAAAGGAGTTTATCGAGTCGAAAGATTATTGGCATATAATTAAAATAACAACATTAATAAATCATATATATATATATATATATATATATATATTTATTATATGTTGTTATTTTATTATATATATATATATATATATATAATAAAATGCCAAGTAAAAAAAGAGAAAGTTTAAAGACTAGAGGTTGAGAGAATTATGATATAAGTTTACAGTAGCATGAATAAAAGGTTTTATAAAGATTGTTACTTTAAAGAATAAAAGAGCTCTAAAAGGGAGTGTAAAGTAAAGTTCGAAACTGGCCAGAAAGTTTAAGGTTTATTTGGTAACATATTACCCATTTTTTCCGGGGCTGGTTCTTATTTTACATGTCCAGATTGGTAAAAAACGTAGGCATGCATTCGGTCAATTACTTGAACAGCATTTTATTTGATTTTGGCAGCATGATTTGTCTGGAAAGAATTTAGCAGCTTCATTGAATATTTCAAAGGACTTCAGGAATTGCAGCCAGATTCCTGATGTTTTAGCCCTTCACCATGATTGAAACACTATTTAAATTCATGATTTTTAAATGCTTAGAGTTCACTGCACTTCTCTACAACAAAGATGTTTTTTTTTTACCTCCAAACTTTTCAGAGCTATATATATGTCCTCTGATGCCTTCAGGCTAGCGCTTCTTTCATTATCAATGTTTTTAGATTTACTGGTTGTTTTTAGATACATTCCCTCAATAAGGCTTTCAAATTCATTAACTTGAATTCATTTTCTAATTAGAAAATGAATTCTTAAAATCAGAAAATGATTTTAATTAGGAAATCCTTATCTTTTTTCTAATTAATAAAAGTTTAACTGTTGTTTTTGGAAATGGAAAATCTGAAAGCTTATCGAAAGAATGTAGCTTTTAATCAACAAAACTTTAACAAATTATTTAAAAATAAAATCAAACATTCCCGACACAATGAAACTTTTAAACAATTATATATATTTAAATATTTACAAATATATATGCACAATTCATGCAGTTATAATATATAAATTCATGAATAATTCTATCATGAATTTATTAATAGAATTGATCAATTTAAATCTGAAACTAATTATTTGAATATACATTTATGAAATAAGTTATTCTTTATGGAAATTAGTGTGGATTGAACATATAAAGCCCCATTGCATCAGAAATTTAAGGTTAGTACTAGGGTTTGAAGTGGGCTTATGGCTAGATGTCATGAAGCTAGGATCGAACTCAGATCCGACTCCTTCAATATATATATATATATAAAGTTGAAAGGAAATGTAGAAATAAAGGTAGACAAAAATTTTGATGATATTTTCTATATCTCTCTAGAATAATCATAGTAAAAGAATAAATAATTTTGAATTTAAAATAAAATTTTATTATAAATTAAACATTTAAAAAGGTCTAATAAATATTTTTATTGAATTCTGATTTTGAAATTAAAATAATTGTAAACATTTTTATCTTTGTAGGTCATACTTTGATAAAATTTCAAAGGATTAAAGTGAATTGAAATCAACTTTTTCCAATCAAAAAATAAGAAAAATAGTTTTTAATTAAGAATAGTTTTTAATTAATGAATTTTTGTCACCCAATACTATAAAAAGGGTTGATAAAAAGATTAGAATAGTTTGGCTAGTAGTTTTTTGTTGTAATTTTTTGTAAGAGTTGGCAGAGTTAATTGGTTTCCAGAGCAATACAGATAACTAGCATAAATAAAATGCAGCTGAATTTGAGTTAGTAAATCCAGCAGCAGTCTATTAGTTCACTTACACTGGAATTTAGATGTACCTAGAAGGAAGACTCAACTTTTTTGTTCTCTATAGCCAGCTGGCTTGAATTCCAAATGGAGTTATTAAATGCCATAAATTACCTGGACTATATCTATATCACCAAGACCAGCTCATCGAGAGAATCCTTGCTGAAAAATTTGTTTAAATGTATACTGCTTTATCTGTATGCAAGGAACTACAGATAAATGTATCACTTCATATTTAGAATAAACTGCCAATGAAATTGGAGTGTTGTTTTTTAATTATATGTATTCTGCTTTATGTGTATGCAAAGAGCCTCAGATAAACATATCATGTCATATTTATATAAAGTGTGGCTGGGAAGTTCTTTTAAGTAATTCCTTAAAATGATATTTTTAAAAGGGTGATATATAATTGAGAATGATATTATAATAAATTATTTATTTAAAAAAAACCTTTAAAATCAACATTTAAGGATAAAGTTATAATTAATCAATCAACAATTATCTGTCTAGACTGATTTTTTTAAAAGAAGAGAATGATTGATTAACATATAAATAAAATTCATCTTTAATAAATAAAATTATTAAAAATATCTTTAATAATTAATTTCATTTAAAATATATACTTAAAATTTACACATACATGTATATTTGTAAAAATATAGATGGTATAAATTGAAATTATTAATTAACCTTTCTTATTATAGTAAAATAAAAATATTTTAAAGATGAATTTTATTTATATGTTAATCAATCATTATACCACATAGCTGTGTGATGATATATATATATTTAAGTAAACCACTTAAATTTTTATTATTTTATGACAATTCAAATATGTTCAGAAATTATTATGCCACTTATCTGTGTGAATATATATCAATGCAGGTCATGCAGATATATATGAATTTTAATCATTTTATGACCATTCAAATATGTTCATTTTATATGATACCACATGTCTGTGTGTATATTATATGCATTTTACATAAGCCTATTAAGAGGTATTGAAAATCACAATGTGATAGTTTTTATATTAATCAAAAAATAGCCATATTCTAAAGACATTAATATCATTTTTATAGTTGTTAATAAATGTGTATACCATTGTTAAAATTATTCCAGTGAACTTGATTCTAAATAGTTTTTAGACTATTATCATCTCTTGATCATAGTAACAGTTATAGAACTTATGTTCTCAACTAGATTTATGCATAATGGTCTGATATATTAAAGGGGATGTATATTAGTGTCTGGGCATTCAGTTGACAAGAGTCCTGATTTGTCACTAAGAATATGATCTTTAAAGTCCCTGCATTATATTTTAGTTTAGTTTAGTCTCTTTTAGAAATTAAGTTCATTGATGGCCTGTACACTATTGGTACTAAATTTCCAGAGCATTGATGATGATCAGAATGTTTTAATATCCCAGAATTATTGTTTTTATGTTTGTATATTCAGATGGATTATATGTTGGTGCAGCCATATTAATGGTTAAATAATTTCCCCAAGCTTGGCAAAGGCTAAATAGTTGGCCTGGTCTCTAATAGACCTATTTCAAATCCAGTCACAAGATTTACTGTTGATTTATTTTTTATTGATGATCATTTATAATGATGAATGAGTATTACCTTTACTTATTTTAATGCTGATGAATTTATTTATTCTTATTAATTATACTTTTAGTTATTCTCGTGAATTAACTGGGATGATCTCTGAGAGTTCTCAAAATGATCTCATGCTCTTATAGTATATAACATTACTTATGTATTTTAAATTTATATAGTTTTTTGATATTAAACATTATTTTAATATTGTATCTTATATCTTAGTATATTTTATGCTTATGTATTTTAAATTTATATTAAAATTCATTATTTGCAATGTTTTTTAATTGTATTTTGGGAAAGATGACATCACCGCTGATTAAACCCCAATACCCCCATTCTGGTATTATATATACACATATATGTAATATATTGCAAAAGAGGCCTGAACCTGAATTCAAGTTGAGTCTAATGCTAAATAATCTATGCTAATGATAATAGTCCATAGATGTCATTAATAGTACAATAACATATTGTTGGGTCACTATATATGTGTTTGAAATAGATTACATTCTGCTGATACTTCATACTTAAACATAATAACAAAATTAAATTTATTTAGCATAATAGTGATCAATACCTAAATCGTTGCCAGAAACATATCTTCATCGGTTTGCATTGAATTTTCAAGTATGATCTTAATGAAGTAATTCTTATCATCTGGCTATATTTTCCTAATATTTTTAATTATTTATCAGTACTAATACTAAAAAATAAAATTATCTAGCAAAGATCAGCTTTATTTACTTTAAAGTTAGTAATATTTTTATACATTCTGGTGCCTTATTTTATAGATTCGAAAAACTGATTTGTCCATTCTTATTTCTTCTTAAACAAATGTTCTATTTTAATGTTATCTGTGATTGAACACAATTTAAGAACATTTTGAACACTTTCTGTGTATCAGATGATTCATAAATAAACTTATGCTATGCAATCAGGTTGAGAATTGAAAAAGGATGGATGCAATTACTACTATATAATTTTAAAATACCAATTAAGAAATTTGAATTACATACAAAAATCACATGTCATCTCCATACACATACATTAAATCACACTTATATGGCATTTACATCAATTGATACATAAATTATTCTTGCATGGGGTGCCTATTTGCATATATCTCTAGTTGAATTAATGCTTTATTTAATCTCCATTTGAAACTTTCCAAAGTTATTTGCACTTACTGCACAAAAAAGGATTATAGTTATTTTCTCATTGGAATATATCAGTGGGCTTTACATAATGACATGGAGTAATGTTGTAAGCTATGACTCAATTGTTGTGGAAGAGCTGATTGCCTTTTTTTATATCTTAATTAAAAATAATTTTTATTTGTTAAATGATTTGCTATTTTAGTTTAAAATTTGTTAAAAAATAAAATGTATTTATATAATTTACAGTACAGCAATATGCATATCTGTTATATATATATATATATATATATATATATATATATGCATATTGCTGTATAATATATATATATATATATATATATATATATATATATAAATTATGGTTTAAAGTGATAATTAGTAGTTGTCTTTAACTCTACTTTAAACTAATTTACCATATTTAATATTTAAGAAAACTAACCTAATTATTTCACAACTTTGAAAAATTCTCTTGAGAAATATTATTAGAAGCCATAACATAATTGACATAAAAAAACTTATTGGCTGGTAATTGATGTGTTTGATAGTTTTTAGCCATTGTTTTTTGATCTCAAAGACATTTGTGAAACTACTTTGAAAAGATAATTTTGGAATAGAAAAAAAATTTTTTTTGTAAACTTAATTAAAAATTTATAATTTTACTCAATATTTATTAAAAAATAGAAATGTGATTACACTTTTATTTTTTACATATATGTCTTATTTTCAAAAATAAAAATTAGTAAATTATAGTACAATGATAATAAAAACAATTATGGCCATTACAATCATCTTACCTTATGAAACTGGTCAATAAGTTATGATTTTTTGAGATATTCTAAAAAATATAAAGCAATTTTAATAAATTAAAACAACATTATATATATATATTTATCAAAGATTAGCATTATTCACTGCCATTTTAAAAATAAATTTCATCCAAACAAAATTTTGTTGATTTTCAAAAGTCACTCGACTAGGCTGTTTTATGCTAATCATTCAATAATAAAAACGTTCTTTATTCACTTTTTTATTATTATTTTTTAAATATTTTCAAAGTTGGAATATGATTTTTTTAGAATGTTTTTTTTTTTATTTGTAAGTCCAATTATTATATTCTAATTTAGAATAATGGTTTAATATTAAAGTCAAATGATGAATGATTACAAACACTGGAACCAGTAAAATAATGCAAAAAATGTGCATATAAAAATAATTGAGTTTGATATATTTTAAAAGCAATTAATTTTTAAGAAGTGAATTATTTGATATTTTATTTCTATAAATGCCTTGAATACATATAATATTTTAGACTATTTATTATTTATATATTATTAAATAGTTTGTGGCTTATAAAATTTAATCTGGATAATAGTTAATAATTGGAATTTTTTGTATTAGAAGATTTGCATGTCTATGTGCATATTTATGTGTGTTTATCTAACATCATTTGTCATTTATATTTGTAACCCACTATTTAAACATGTGTTGCTTTGTATTGCATTTACCAATTTTTAAACTATTTAAAAAGTAAATAAAAGTTATAAATGATAACCGTTGGTATGTATTGTTAATATTTATCATAGCTTTAATTTCATTTGTTATTATTATAACTAATTCATTAAAAATATTAATCATTATTTTGAATATTAGAACTATTGTGAGTGTCTGTACTTGTGTTTACATAAGGTCAAAATTTTGGGTGATTGAAAATGTTAACTTGAATATAATGATATTTGAGGTGAGTGTGTATATGGACATCTATGTAATTCTTTTGATAAATATTTAGGTGGTGATAATAAACTATAATTCACCTTTAAAATCCACCCAATTTTGACTATTATATGTTTTATACTGATGATTATGGGTTTATTCCCACTACATTTATAGAACCAGATGGCTCTGAGTATTGATGAAGATGAACATTGATATAATTTCCGAACTTTGTGGCATATGATTAGTTTTATTATTATTTAACACTTATTTATGAGTATGCAGCAAGAAATATTGTTAATAGTTTTTTGTAAGCTTGATGAGATTAGCCTAATATTTTACAGTATGCTTATGATATTTATTAATTATACCTGCCATTTGATTTAGATTCTGTTTTTAAAAAAGTTAATCTATCATTTATTCTTTGTGAAAATGATTTCCAAGTAAGATTGATTTTATTTACTATTATTAAATTTTTGATTATTGCTTGTCACTTTGTGGATCATTACAAGTGGCACACCAATGTGTGAGAAGTTTATTATTTGTTTATATTTAATCCAATTTCTAAATCCGATCCATGTCATTGAAATATATAAATAAATGTAATTTAACACTTGCAATTGAAATTGTCATGACTCTAAATAAACATCAGTTACCACATATGCTGAAAGTTTATCTTTTAAATCTTGAATGATTAGTTTGTTAAATAAAAAATAATTATCTATTACACTTTATTGCTTATTCAAAATATAATGCTAAATCTATAGGAGCTCTTCATCATAATAAATCTATTTTATGTTTTATTTTTTTATGATTATCTGATACACAGTTGCAGATTTTCAGAAAAAAAGTGGGGGTGGAAATTGCTAAATGATGTACAACAACCTCCTTTTCTAGGATATATATTTCAGTTCATGGTAAGGTAAGACTTATTAAACTTGCTGATATTGCCTAAAATCAACTATTTCCCATCTTATATCCACCCCTCCAAAAAAATTATCAAAAAAAATAAAGTTTCTGAGCACAAAACTCTTCTCAGGCCATATGGTTACTGCCATAAACCTTCAAAAATTTTAAATGCCTAGAAGGCTCAATAGACTTTCATTCCATTGTATCAAAACCATGATATTCCAGAGAGACTATAACCTACTATTCAGTCTTCAAAATAATTTCTCTAACATTTCATATCAAGAAGTTGTCACACCAACAGACAGACCTCCACCCGCTAATAATAGATGGTGGATTTTATTATTTGATAATGTTCTAAACATTGTTGACCTGAATGAAAATCCAATTATTTCAAAAAATAAATATTGGAATGATGGTGAAAATAACATAAACAAAGAGTCTCTTGGTATTACCAATCAGCATTTCATTTTCAGTTCAAAATTCTGGTTCATTGAAGCAAAATTTCAAAACTTTTTAATTAAAATCTATTTGGACTTCTTCCCTATGAACTCATTTTTGGCATACAAAAGAAAATTCAAGAAGATTCATTCTGTGTGTCAGATAAGTGGGAGAGAGGAGGAGTCAATCAACCATATTTTTCTTAGATGTCTCAGTATGTCCAATTACAAAACAATAACATATGAATGATATAACAATATGAATGAAAACTATAAATCAATTAAATACTATATAGGACAGGTCTATTTATGGACATAAGACTGGAAATTTTTGTAACTATGCTCTGTGGTGTGTCAGATGTAAAGCAATGATTGAAAAAATGAGAGACCCACACAATACCAAATTTAAGAACATCATAGAGAAAATGATGAAAAAGAACCAACTAATTGCTCCAAGCTATATCATAAGAGCAACCTGGGAAAAGGCTGGATCTACATTGCTCCAAATAGATATATAATTGATGTTATATTTGTAATTGTAGCAATCAATATAGTAATAAAATAAAATTTCTTTTTTTTTTTAAAAAAAAAAAAAATTAAATTGCTTTTTTAGGTTTTTTTTCTATGGTGTCTTCATTCTTGTAATTTTTCTTGTGTGTCTAAACTGAAGTAAAACTAATATTACAAGTTTTTTTTTTATTATCAAAGTAAACTGAAGCGATTATTAATTTGAATATCTGTACAATTCAGATTATACAGTAGCTGGTGTTAATTTAGTAATTTATATAAAGAATAATTTGATTCACTTGTATGATTTTTGCATTCACATATAATTTTTTAATAATATTTATAAATGTTTAATTTTGATTTGAATTAAAATAGTAATATGAATACAGAAAATACAGAAATTTATTGTTAAAACATTGTAATTTCAAATACAATATTTTAATATATAAATATATATGTTTATATAAGCATATGATAAGCATATACAAACATATATGTATATTCATTGCTTTTTTTACATAAAATATATCTATATTCATTTCAACAAAAAATTTTATTAGTAATAAATAGTGATTACATTTTGATAATGGATAAGTTAATGAATAAATTGTACAATAATATTATAAAAAGTTCTGATTAACATATGGCTAGAATATGTTAGTTAGTAGTTGTTATACACTTATGTGGTTAGGTATAATGAAGGGTTTGTGTAGAATATGAGAAACTGAGAACTTGATGAATGTTATTAGCTTTTTTTTTTTTTTTTTTTTTTAATAACACGACTATTTTCTTTTTAATATTGTCTATTCTAGAATTCTGGGTAGGTGGGAGTTGACAATCAGGAAAAGGATAGAGCGGTTAGAGACCAGGTGTCGTCAAAGACTTTACTGGAGGCAAGGAGCTGATCACGTTTCTTGATTTTTTTGAGAGTCTGGTAAAACAATGGTATGATTTGTGGCGGGGGTAATTCCATGAGAGTTTTGCATCTCACTATCCATATGGAATAAAGGACAAAGATAGAGAGCCTTATTATTGAAAAAGTTCCACTATTAATGGCATTTTCAAGTGAGAAAATCATTTCAGATCTTATGTAAGAATTGATTATGATTATATCTTTCAGTATTTTAAGTCTTGGACAGCGGTGTATAATATGGTCTGTGGTTTCATCTTCACGAGCACATAAACCACATATAGGGTCAATGCTAGTAAAACCTCTTCGATGATAAAGAAACCAATTTGTGGGAAGCGCATCAAGATTAATTTTAATGATGAAGTCCAGGAATTTGGGTTCAAGGCTCCATCTTTTGAAGTGTTCCGATGAGTCTTTGGTTGGTTATTTTTAGGCTGGTTTTAATGGGTTGTTGATTATAGTTGATTAGATTGTATGCTTCCCACAAAGTGATTTTTTGGTTAAGGTTAGAGGACATCGTCGGGTTATAAAGTTGTAGATGATCTATTAGCAATGATATCCATGAACTGGAAAAGGGCGGGGGATGATCAGTTGGTGTAATTTTTTTCATAATGTTGGAGTATCCATAGGAGAGGATCAGATTATGTAGAATATTGTGAGTTTTTTGTAAAATGATTGCCTGTATTGAGTGGAATGACAGTCCATTGAACCTGCGTGGTCGTTGGATACCTCGCAAGCTAATGGCAACAGTCCTTCCTCTCCAGAGAAGTTTGGTGCATAATCGGTTAATTTTATTTTGAAACTGTTAGTGATTTTAATGAATGGAAGATAATATGAGATTTTTGGCATTATGATCATGTTGAGGAGGCTAACCTTTCCATATAATGAAAGGTATACTCTAGAGAGTGAAGTGGTGATGGCTTCAGTTGATTGGAGGATTGCATCTTGAATCATTCTTGCCATTGCAGTTGGAGGTTTGAAGATTGGGAAGCCAAGGGATCTTTGTGGTTTAGCAGAAAAGGAAGAGTTGATTTGTTTACCAGACATTATCTTCCAGATGGAAGATTTGTTAAAATTTATTTGTAGGCCAAGTTTCACTGTATTTCTGTTTAAGATGTTCATGAGATGGGGAAGGTATTTAATGGTGGGAAGCACAACCATGATGTCATCTATGTATGCGAATACATTGAAATCTTTATTGAGAGAAGGAAGGAATATTCCAGGGAGGTTTTTTTCTATATCCACCAGAAGAGGGTTGATGTATGCTGTGAAGAAAAGGGCACTGAGCGGAGATCCTTGAGGGATCGACTTGTATGGCTTGAAACCTGATCGGAAGAGCACATCGTGAGAGAGAAAAATCTCTCTGTTGTTGAGCAGATTGCTGATAATCTGAACAATTTCAGACGTGTGCTCTTCCGATCTCCATCAGAATATCCAGAAGGGTGTTGATCTGTACTGAATCGAATGCTGCTGCAACATCCAGTTGGACGGCAATAGGTTTGGATTTACGATGTACTCTGATATGATTGAACAGTGCAGTTATATTGGACATAGCATGCGAGGTTGATGATCCCTTTTTTCCGTATTGGTTTGGCGAGATATTGCTAAGAATTTGAGGTTGGATTTGGTCCTTAATGACTGACTCTATAATCTTGATAAGCAGTGGGGTCATGGATATTGGTCGGATACTGTTAATGTCGTTTAGTGGTTTTGCTTTTTTAATAAAAGGCACAAGTGCCACAGGGTAAAGATCTGCTATGTTTCTGTAGCCGGAAGCTAGGTGATCTATCATTTTTTTAATAATTGGAACAGTGAATTGACTGAGGTGTTTGAGAAGGAAATTTGGGATGCCGTGAAGGCCAGGATGAATGCTGTCAGGGAGTGATGATATCTTTTTAATTTGGATTTATGTGATGCCATGTTCTCTGGGGTCTCCAGCATCCAACCAGCTGTTTACTGGAGGGGCTCCATCTTTTTGCATTAATTGGCAGAATTGTTTGCTGTTGTGCTGCATCATTGGATAGCCAATGAGATTGGTACCATTAGTATAAATGGATGTGGGAGTGATTTGTTTTTTATATTAATAATTTCATACATATACACATACAAATATATATATAGACCAGTAATATATATATATATATATATATATATATATATATATTACTTGAAATAAAACTTTTTGACAAAAATAAAGATAAAAAATTTTCGCACAGACAAAGAAACTGAATATGAGTTTTAAAGTAAAGTCATTGACTGGTTTTTATTTTATCTGTAAAATTTAAAAGCTTCTTATATCTTAACATTCTTGTAAAAAAAAAAAAATCAGCTCATCTAAGAATGTTACAAATCGATAAACGAGCATCATAAAATTATATTAAAAAATTGTAAAGGTATTAAAGATTTTTTGAAAGTAATTTTATTAAAAAATTACTTGTGAAATAATTAAAATATTTAATGTAGATACGCCAAAATATACACACATATTTGAATGTTGATTTAAATAAAATTGCTATAATTATTTAATAAAAATAATATTTAATTATTGTTGATGGCATATTAAAACTTATTATTATTCAATTATTAGAACAAATTATTTTACTTTTATAGGCTTTACATATATTTTTAATCATGTGCTCATACAAATAATATACTTTGCCCAAATATTATTGGAAATAATGATATGAGGGCTGCAAATTTAACTGGTTTATTATTATTGATTTTTTGCCCAAAACATGGAGACCATTACAAACATTTAGTTTGAACAGAAAAAACATTATAAAGAAACATGGATGCACCCCCACTCAAAATAACGGCATTTAATAAATAAGGTGTTTTGCCAGTTCTTACTTATGGATCTGAGACTTGGATACTTAATAGAAGAGCAATACAGATTCTTTAGACCACTCAAAGAAGTATGGAAAGATGCATGTTAGGAGTAACCAGAAGAGATTGAAAATGCAATATATGGGTAAGAGAACAAACAGGTGTTACTGACCTCATTGAAAAAGAAATAAGACTGAAGTGGAGTTGAACTGGACATATTGCTAGAAGAAATGATAATATATGGAGGATTGAAATCTTAAACTTAATTCCAAGAGATTGTAAAAGACCCAGAAAGAGACCATATGTGAGATGGATGGATGAGATGAGAAAGTCATACATCATGTGACTTAATTAGCTTGTATTTATTAAGTAATATATATATATATATATATATTAATAATTCAAACAAATATATTTAACACAGTATTCAAAATTAAATAATCTATTCTTTACCAGAAATACTTTCAATTTTTCACTGACAATCTTTATCAACTGTTAATACAAACGTACAAAAAATAAAACCTTGCATTACCCATCATTCAATCTATTCAAATTTCCCACAATTCTGTTGTCTTTATATTAGCCGATTGTTTATTCATCAAACCACCTCTATTCCTAGATATCATCATAGCCTCTTTAATTTTACGTTTTTCACTACACCTTTCAATTTGAATAATTTTTATATCTCTATTATTAAATTTAAAACCATAATTACATGTTTTATTATGATCAAATATAATTGATGGAGTATTCATATTTACTGAAGATATATTTTCTTTCTCTTTATTATCTAATGTCTTATGATCATTATATCGTTTTTATAATGTACTTTTGATTCCCCTATATATTTTATTCCCACATCCACATTCCAACATATATATATATAACAGAACTTAATTCAAACTTAGAAATCTTGCTTTGGAGTTATTTATCATATCATTTATATTATTTGAAGAGAAAAAAGAAATTCTACACAAACCACTAAAAAGTTTATAAATTAATTTAGCTTGTTGATTAGATATAAAAGGAATAGAAATCCATTTATCACTTTTTAATTTATTTAATATTTTATTATTAAAAAGTGATAAATGGATTTCTATTCCTTTTATATCTAATCAACAAGCTAATTTTCTTTTTTCTCTTCAAATAATATAAAATGAGTATGATAAATAACTCCAAACCAAGATTTCTAAGTTTGAATTAAGTTCTGTTATATATATATTGTTGGAATGTGGTGGAGGAATAAAATATATAGGGGAATCCAAATGTACATTACAAAAAGATATAATGATCATAAGACATTATATAAACGTGTACAGAAAAAAATTATCTTCAGTAAATATGAATACTCCATCAATTATATTTGATCATAATAAAACATGTAATTATGGTTTTAAATTTAATAATAGAGATATAAAAATTATTCAAATTGAAAGGTGTAGTGAAAAACGTAAAATTAAAGAGGCTATGATGATATCTAGGAATAGAGGTGGTTTGATCGGCTAATATAAAGACAACAGAATTGTGGGAAATTTGAATATATTGAATGATGGGTAATGCAAGGTTTTGTTTTTTGTACGTTTGTATTAACAGTTAATAAAGATTGTCAGTGAAACAATTGAAAGTACTTCTGGTAAAGAATAGATTATTTAATTTTGAATACTGTGTTAAATATATTTGTTTGAATTATTATTATATAATTTAAAAATACAGACATTTAATGGTTGTAGTTATTTATATATATATATATATATTGAATTTAACAATTATATTCATATAACAAAAATTTAATAAACTAAAGTCAAAAGATTCAACAAATTTCCATCAAGAGTTAAAAATATTGCATTTAAAAAAAAAAAATTTGAAAATATATTTTCGATAATAATTAATTTATCATAACATAATTATTACTATTTATTCTTCTGCTTCTCGACATAAAAAACATTGTCTTAAAGTTTTATATATATTCAATAATACCATTCAGTAAAGGCTAACAAAAATAAATCTAATCATTTTAAATGTAAGATTTCAAAAGTATAAAATCTTTTTAAAACAAAAATTAATGGGTCAGACCAATTATAATCAACTTTGCAGGCATATATTCTCCTACATGATTATATCATTGAATAATTATGATGATAAATCATCAAAAGAAATTTTATGATGATAGTGCTGACTCCTATCATACCAAAATAGCTATACCTAATCAAATTTCATACAGGAAACACCATGTCCTCCAAATTTATTAATATTTAAAATATTACTGTACAAAAATATCATCTTTACAACTTTATATTGGTTATATATAACATTTATCTAACAAAATACTTTGATTTAACTGTCTTTTATATAAAAAATTTCTTATGATAAGTTATGCATTATTGTTTTCCTATTATAGCCTTATAATATATTTTAAAATATTTAAACTTTAAAAAGATAGAAATTTCTATTTGAGAAAGTTGTTTGGACAGTTAATAATATATCATCTACTCATCTTATTATAAAAGATAATAATTTAAACCCCTCAAACCATTTACAAACATAAGTACTATAAATATCGTCTTTCACATTCACTTAAATGTGTAAATGTTTGTTTGTATAAAAATGTTAAGTAATTTATTTGGTCTATATCTTTTGAATAAATAAAATTAATTACAAAATGTAAATTTAATGAGCATGCTAATAGGTCTAAATAAGGTGTTTTTAATATAAATGCCAGCAAGAGAAAGCATTTAAAATCTCCATCTAGAATTAACTCTATCCCTCGAGCTAGGTCTTATCAGTGAGATGCTAGGACATTTAGATACTAGATCTGAAAAACAAACTCAAGCCCAGAATTTATCAAGTTCTTAACTATTAAGTAGAAAATCTGAAATTTTCAGGCATCTATATGACTTCAAATTCAGCTATTTAACTTATATAGCCATATGAGACTAAATAAAATTTAGACCCACCATATATTAATAGCCCTAGTAATATAACATTACCACAGCCTCAGAAGGCAAAGTATAATAGTAAAGAAATCAAGTCATACATCATGTGACTTAATTTAATAAGCTTGTCTTTACAAATGTAAATATAATGAGCATACTAATAGCTCTAAACAAGCTTTATTTTGATAAATGCCACAAGAGAAAGCCTTTAAAATCTCTATCTAGAATTATCCCTATCCCCCAACCGGTTTCGAGCTGATGGTTCTCATCAGAGAGGCACTATGGCATTCAGACAATAAATCTAAAATGAAAACTCAAGCCCAGAATTTATTCAATATTTAATTATTAAGTCTTTCTACTTTATAGTTAAGTATTTGATAGAAGTTGGACTTGAATTGTCTGAATGTCCTAGCTCTTCACTGATATTAGCTATCAGCTCAATAGCAGTTTGAGGATAGGAGTAATTCTAGATATTGATTTTAAATGCTTTCTCTTGTGGCATTATTGAAAAAAAAAGCTTGTTTAGAGCCATTAGCATGCTCATTATATTTACATTTGTAAAGACAAACTTACTAAATTAAGTCACGGGATGTATGACTTGATTGCTTTACTAATATAAGCATGTCTATTATTGCATATCTATTGTATTATTAATATTAACTTGTTTAATATGATGAATTTAATAAGATATAACTAAGATGTTTGCATTACAACATAAAATATAAGTATAAATTTTACAAATTCAATATTTAGATTACATATAGAATATCAATACTTTATAAATAACAAATAATTAAGGTTATAATGTAACACTGTTTATATAATTCTTATATTTTTTTTTAATATATCTAATAGTTTCATTTCTAACGATGAATTTAGTAATAATATAGTAATTAATATTACATATAATAAATTATTTCAACTTTTAAAACACTGTGTAAATCAGTAAGGAAAATATATTTTCATTTAAATATGAAAGAGCCTTTTTTTGTTTGTTTTTTTTAAGAACATTTTAAAATTTAAATAATATAATAATGACTTCATTGCTCTTTCCTCTAATATGAGCAGAAAATTTCAAGCTAGCAAAAAATATATAAATAGCACTTAAGAATTATTATGATTTCTTTGCTAAATATTTTTTTTAAATGAGTGACAAATGTTAAAAAAATGCTGATTTTTTTTATTTATCGGGATTTTTTTTCTTTTTTTTTTCTTGTAAATAATTTTTGAGTGCTTAAAATGTTAATTTACTCATGATGAATCTTTTACAATGCGAAAATGATAAGATCATTCTGAAAATTGTTGTTATACTTAGAAACTTTTGACTATTGTCTAATTTATTTAATTAAAACTTGTTATCTAAAATTTTTTATTTACTTTGAAGTGCTCCAAATTCAGCTCAATAAGAAACCAATATATCTTGAAAATAATTAAAATATGATTCTAAAATTTAAATTTCTTCATGTTTAATTAATATATTGTCATAAAAGTACTCTATAACAGAATGGTCATTTTATCAAAATAAAAATTTTGATGAGACCTAACTTTTTGAAAATCTTCTCTGTCTTTTTTCAAATTTAAACTTGTTCAGCTAAAAATTTGTCTTATAGATTTTGAATGGAATCTAGTGAGTCTTATGTTATTATTTCCCCATATTTGGACATTTTATTCTTACAATTAAATCTTCTTTTTCTATATTATATATTGATAATGTTAACATTATTAATTTCAAGTGTAAGCTTTTACCTAATATACATTTTAAAAGTTAATATTTCACATTTTAAAAATATGAAAATAAATTTTTAAATAGAATTCTTATCTACTACAATGGAACTTGGTGTTATTGGATAAATTTGTCTAATCAAAACTTACTAGAACGAAATTAGATAGTCATTGGACAAATTTTTCTATTCAGAACATTAGTAAAACAAAATATTAGATATTTTAATTCTATATTCTTAAAACTGAGATAAATTTAGCAATTGCTATCATCAAAGAAATAAAAATATTAAAGATAAATATATTATTTATTGTTAATATTTTTTTTTAATAATTATTTTATAATTTAACAAAGGAGATTCTACATTTGGCAAGTAGAAATTTCTTCCCTATGCCATAACAAATATTTTAAGAGTTGTCTTTTTAAAACATAAATGTTTCAAATCTTTTTGTAGTGATGCCATTTTTTGGTTTAAAATAAGTGTTTTACAAAAATATTGTGTAAATAATCTTTAATCTGTATATAAATTCTGATAATTACATTTTTTCTAGTATTTTCACCTTGGACTAACTAAAATATTTTCTTATAAAACTTGTTATTATTATTGTAAATTAGGTAGATATTATCTTAGGGATAAGAATATGACTCCTCATATTTTCACTCATATGTTATTCATTGCTTAATAATCCATAAATAAATAAGAGTGAAAATTTTAATATTAGAAGTATCTAATAAATAATCTTGAGATGTTATTATTGTAAATAATAACCAAAAAGAAATTATTTTGAAGAGTAAAATGGCACAAATAAAACTTAAGAAACATTATCCTTTATCACAAGTTTTGAATTGTGAATCAGATTATTGCAATGAAATGGTGGGAATAGTGATAGTGATATTGGAGGGTGATATAAAAAATATATTATTAAAAAGAATATGTTACCATCTAACTACTCTTTGGTATATGCTTTCAATATTAAGAGCATTTATATTTTGTCAAATTGAGTTGAGATTTCTCCTTTTAAAATTTAATAAATGTTGATTAAAATATTTACAATGCTTAATCATTATTATTCTTACCCCTGTGGCTCTTTTTATTATAGCATATATCATACATGTAGTATCTCACTGAGATTAACCAGTGTCTTACTATTTAACTAAAGTGTTACCATTTATTTAGCTGAGGCTATTTATTTTTCCAGTAGTTTAGGCTGTTCATCTACTCTCTCTGTCTTTTAGGTCATTATATATATATATATATATATATATATATATATATATATATATATATATATATATATATTGTACCAGTAAAAAAGCACCATCACCTGAATGCAAGTCGGATCCAAACTCAGCTGAACAAAACTGAATTCAAACCCAACTCATCAGCTCAAATTAGTAGAAATCTAAATTGACAGCACAGTGCTATGCACCAAGAAACTAGCTCAATGGTTAGTGAGGATTAGAGACTCCTGAACTGACACTAATATTGGATAATTAATTAACTTAAGATACTTTTTTAAGTCAGATCGTATGTATATGTTGAGGTTGCCAACACAGACAGCGAGCATTAACATTAAAATAATTATTGAATAAGAGAATTAAGAACTAAGAAGCCAAGTGTGTTTAAAAAATATTTAATAATAATAGTTCATTTTGTTTGAATTTTAAATGATTATATTAATTAATTCTAGTCCTTAAACAAAGTTTATAATTATAATAAGAGTGGTGGTCCTTATTATATGCCAATGAGTATTACGCAAATTTGAAAGTCTATCTGTCTATGCCCCCAACAAGAAAATAAAAGGCAGATAAAGGTATTCAGTTGTAAAAGAAATTTTTACTCTAATTTTATATGAAAGAATGTGAGATTTATTTTCACATTCGCAAATCCATTCATGAAGAGCAAGATACGTATTTAGGGCATAACTTTAACCTTTATTGGAAAACATTTACTTTGAGATAACTGAGAATTTGTTTGACTTTAATTGAAATTACTTCATCATGAATTACGAGCATTTAGAGTGGGCTTTACTGGAACAGAGAGGCAATGGTGCTGACAAATTATGAGCTATAAAATGAAATTGAAGGACAATGGCTGGTCAATGATCTAAGTCCTATGGCGGCTTGCATTTCACAAGTCTTACTGCCCTTTAAGTAGATGGGAACATGGGAAAGCCAGGCTGAGTCATAACTGTGAGCCTTTGGTGTTCCAAATATAACATGAGCAGGGGAGGAAATGCTTTCTTCCTCTATAATTAAAACATCAGAAATATCATCACCGACAAGCCTGCAAAATGAACGATGGCCCTACGCCAGCAACGTTGAAGATGATGACTTGATAGTCACTGCTTGAATAATAAAACCCAATTATAAAATGCTCTACATGATGACTTGATCAAATTAATTAAAGTCAAATGAGCTTTTAACTAAAACTATTTTAACGCATTATAAAATTATATTAATCATGCCCCAAATATCGTGCCCTTCCTGAATCTAAATAGCAAGTAACAAAGTTGAATTAGAATATATTTATTTGATTCCTTTATCAGCCCTTTTTGCAAAAAACATTTTAAGATTATATATGAATAAATATACATTGGTGAATATGAGAAAATAGCTGAGTCATAGATTAGAAATGGAGCTAATAATTTATTATTAGCCAATTATAAAAATAATAATAATTTCTTTTGACTCAATGATTAATAGAACTGTATAAACCTAGTTCTAATGGGTGAGAATTTACTATCAGAATTAATATTATATTATTTGCACAAAGCAAATGGGACAAAGGAGCTCATCGAGTCGAAGGATTACTGGCATATAATTAAAAATAAACAACATTAATAAATCACACAAAATATATATAATATAATAAATGAACCGCCATTGTAAAAAAGAAGAATTAAATCTAAGGACTAGAAATTTAGAATTATGACATAATAGCATAAATAAAAGTAAGTTTTACACAGAGATTATTACATTAATAAATGAGAAGAGCTTTTAAAGGGAGTGTAAAGTAAAGTTCGGAAACTGGCCAGATAGTTTAAGGTTCATTATGGAAATATATTACCCATTTCTTTCGGGGCTGGTTTCCTTAGTTTACACTTCCAGGTGAGGAAAATGTAGGCATGCATTTGGTCGATTACTTGAACAGCATTTTATTGATTTTTCATGATATTAGCAGCATGATTGGTCCGGAAAAAATTTAGCAGCTTCATTGAAGATTTTCATGGGATTTCAGGAACCGCAGCCAGATTCCTGACGTTTTAGCCCTTCACCATTCTCTACAACAAAGATGGCTTCTCTTCTCCAAACTTTTCAGAGCTATATATCTGTATTTGATGCCTTCGGGCTAGCACTTCTTTCATTATCAATGTCACAAAATCTACTAGTTGTTTTTAGATACATTCCTTCGATAAGGCTTTCAAACTCATTAACTTGAATTCATTTTCTAATTAGAAAATGAATTCTTAAAATCAGAAAATGATTTTAATTAGGAAATCCTTACATTTTAAATACTTATCTTTTTTTTCTAATTAATAAAACTTAACCCATTGTTTTGGAAAGGGAAAATCTGAAAGCTTATAGAAAGAATGTAGCTTTTAATCATTAAAGTTTTAACAAATTATTTAAAGTAAAAACAAACATTCCCAACACAATGAAACTTTTGAACAATTATATATATTTAAATATTTTACAAATATATACGCACAATCCACGCAGTTATAATATATATAAATTCATGAATAATTCTATCATGAATTTATTAATAGAATTGATCAATTTAAACCTTAAACTAGTTATTTGAATATATATTTATGAAATGTTTTTCTTTATGGAAATTAGCGTGGATTGAATGTATAAAGCCCCATTACATTGGAAATTTAAGGTTAGTATTAGGGTTTGAAGTGGGCTGATGGCTGGATGTCATGAAGCTAGGATTGAACTCAGATCCGACTGCTTCAATATATATATATATATATATATAATCAGAATTAGCTCCAAATTCACAACTCAACTACACTTGCCAAAAAAAAAATTAAAGCACAACCAATGGTTTCACTGCTACAAGCAGACTTCTCGAGTATAAAGAATTACAAAATAATAACATATTTAAACTAAACATTACCCACAATTCCACTTACCTCCCATACACCCTTAATATTAAAAGAACTTTTAAATAAGTTAATTGCCTTAGAATCATAAATTTTTAATAATAAAGATTATTTAATTCTTCTTTTTTTTCATTTCTGTCAAAGAAGACAACATTAGCTTCATCAAAATTAATAGTGTGGCCTATATCTTTTTCATGAATATATAAAGCAGAACTAATATATTTATTTCTATCCCTACTTTTAAGTATATTCTTTTATTCTATTTTATGGATATATAAAGCAGACCTAAGATATTTATTTAATGAAAGAATAAATGTACATAAAAGTAAGGATAGAAATAAATATTTTAGTTCTGCTTTATATATCCATAAAAAATATATAGGCCACACTATTAATTTTGATGAAGCTATTGTTGTCTTCTTTGAGAGAAATTAAATAAAAGAAAAATTTAAAAATATTTATTATTAAAAATTTATGATTCTGAAGCTATTAACTTATTTAAAAATTATTTTAATATTAACAGTGTATGGGAATTGTTTGGAGTTGTGTGTAATATTTATTGAATTATGTTATTTTATAGCCCTTTACACTTGCAAAGTTTGCTTGTAGCAGTGAAACCATTGGTTGAGCTTTAGAAGATTTTTTTGGCTAGTTTGGTTGAGTTGTGAATTTAGGGTAATTTTGATTATTTATTGACTAGTTTAACTTTATGCAAGGAAGCTTCTTATTTAGGGCAAAAAATTATCTTTGAATGAGAATCAGAATTCAAGATTTTTTATTTAAAGGGAGGGTGTGGTTGAAAGTAATATAGCTATGGGATATTTAAAATATTTTATAGATCTTTTAACTAGCATTATTTATTGTTTATCTCTCTCTCTCTCTCTCTCTCTCTCTCTCTCTCTCTATATATATATATATATATATATATATATATATATATATATATATATATATATATATATATATATATCATATATATATATATATATATATATATATATATATATATATTGTGATGATCACACATACTGCAATCACACATGAGTACATTTAATATATAGTATAATATTAAATGTGAGTTTTATGTAAACTAAGTTATAGAAATTGGATAATAAAGTTAGAAAAATAAAATAAATTATTTTAAGTTAAGTTTTAATTAAAAAATCAAAATGGTAGCTGAGGAATGCAAGTAATTAAAAAAATCAATTATGGTAATTAAAGAAAGTGAAGGAAGGTAAGCAACCAAGATCCTTATCTTTCACCTTCCAATGTCAACTTTTTTAAAATGTAAAATTAGTAAAGTTAAGGGAATAGTAAAATAAGATCATCGAAGTTGATGATTAAGTCTTAAAGGAAAAGGAAATAAAAAAGGGGTTAATGATTGTAGAAGTAGCAATCATAAATTTCAGTCGCAATTATAAATAAAAAAATAAATAGATTTGCAAAAAGAGAAAGATCACCTCTTCAAACTACACATGTGAATGCATGAAATATATGTATAGGTGTGTAAAATAAAGAGTGTGTAAATAAGAAAATTATTTTATTAAAAAGAAATGGAAGTAATTAAAATAAAAAAATAAATAAATAAAAAACAAGAATAAAATTTTATGTATTTTATGAAAGTAAAATAAAGGTGTGAAATGTAATTAATGACATTCCAAAAACAATCAAGAAGATAAGAAAAGGATTCTGGAACAATTAAGTAAAAGTTGAAAGAAGGAGCCATGTTTTAGTTCTTCTTGAGTCTGCTGAGCTGACAGACAGAGTAGTTCGAGAGCTGTGAACAAAAATGTACCAAGAAGTTGAAACATTGAGAATGCAGGGCTAAGGGGCCACAACGGACGCCAGTTGATCCACACTCACCTTGGGTGTAAAGTCATCTTCCCCATGAAGTAATAGTAGAGATAGCGCCTGCCTGATGGGTCACCTTTCCTGTCATTGAAGCCATAAGAATACGACTTAAATCAGCTGCAAGAAAGAATCCAGCCGGATCCCAAGAATTTCCATCTCTACAAAAGAAGTGGAGTAATCCACATGATAAGTTATAATTCCCTCATCAACGTCCAGACAGCCTAGGTAATTAACTTTAATATAATGCGCGTGGACACACTTTCATAAATGGCCACATTAATTTTAAAAAATGCAATTGCAAAAGTGAATCTGAATGAACCAAATAATTAGTAGTTTTCTGTATCAAAAAATACGTGAAGAAAAGACTATAAGCTATAAAATATCTACTTATAAATATTTAGTATCAAAGAATTATCATTTTAGGAAGGGTTAATTAAAATAAGTATAATTTGTGTTATTTTAATGATTGCTTGTTTTATGTTGAAGTATTATATTTTAATGTTTATGAATGTATTACATTAAACAATATTTATTTATAAATAGCTCCTTAAGTCTCATCTTTCCTTCTTCACCATACTAATTATAATGATATACCCGCAGGGTTTATAAAATGCTAAGTAGACAGTTATTCTAGTAAAAGTACACGTCGATATAGTACAGTAATATTAAATCTCGCAAAAATTATAAATATTTTAAGCACTGGATTACTTTAAATAAATCACTCTTATGAATGATATCCAGCAGTCGAAGAAGCGTCTGATCGGGAAAGATAATACTGAAATATGCCATCGGTAATCTCAGTATTCGATCAGGAATATAGACTTAATTAGTGAATCTATATTGGCTTCTTTGCTTGATGTGACAGTCGTGTCGATCGTAAAGTGTAAATCAAAACGTTTACGAACGGTCGAAAAAGTAATTCTGTTATAATATATATATATATATTGTAACCACTTATAATATATATATATATATTGTAACCACTACAATGTACACCTATATCACTTTATACACATATAAATGCCCAGGCACCAATTCTATACAAGATAGAATAAAATTTATAATTTACGTTGCATCTCTAATTATGAATAAGACTCCTATTATAGTATTAATCTACAGCTTAGATCAGTTAGAGGTTATAGGATCTCATGGTCATCTAGAATGTAAATGGGGTGAGAGAAGCATTTATAAACAATAATTATATTATGTTTATTTAGTTATATTATAAGTACTTACTTAAGTTATCAAAAGAAAGCAATTCATGGATTAAAGCAAGAATCATGATATGATCAATTCTCACACTATTCAAATACATCCCAGACCAATTACACCACTCATCTAATAT
Organism: Epiperipatus broadwayi; assembly: GCA_028023455.1. Classification (NCBI taxonomy): domain Eukaryota; kingdom Metazoa; phylum Onychophora; class Udeonychophora; order Euonychophora; family Peripatidae; genus Epiperipatus; species Epiperipatus broadwayi. The sequence goes on from JAQFVV010000018.1 coordinate 4,086,383, forward strand.
CACTGTAAAAATAATTAATCTACAGACATTAGATTTAGATTGCATAGCTATACTAATGTTTATTTAAATGATGAAATAATCTCGGGGTTCTATTATATTAATAAAAAGTCAATCCTATTCTAAGATGATAATTAAGAAATGAGGAACTATAGTGAAACTGACAATTATTACAATGAAATAAAGGAGAGATCAGGTGCATTTTTATCACACATCATTATCTATTTTAAACAAAGTAAAATCTATATATTGGCATTATATAATGTTTGGATCAATTGATTCAGTGTTATGTAGATAAATTGCCTATACTATTAAACTGATAAGTATTATAATTAAATTATTTTGAACACGTGTGTGTTGAAGTTGTCAATCGAACGTACATGACCAAATAATTCAGATGGAATCTTATTTCAACAAACATTTATTACAAGACACATTTTTTTTACAAACACATCGATGATGATTTAACATTAATTTCACATTAACTAGAAGCTTGACTAAATAACATTTAAATTACATAAATCCTATACACTTAATTTTTGGAAGCTCTTCCTCTTATCTGTTATTTCAATAATATTTATAACTCTGTTTATTAAATTATTAGCAATACAAAATAATTATATATTCACATACCGATGTTTATATCATATATTCTCATTCTGTGCTCTCAATGAACTACGAAAATGGTATCAAATAATCAACTAATGCCATTGAAATTATTTCTGTGTGCCTATAACTTTAGATTTACTATATGAAATTAAGGAATAATTTTATTAAAACTAGCTTTAAATAAAGTAAAATTTTGTAATCCAATATTACATTCATACCGGGAGGGTGAACTGCCAGTAATAATAATAAATGAAATAATGATAATGTGGATGATGTGATTTGACAAGCTACTTAGAACTTACAATTCCAGCAATGATCTTTCTCCATATCTCTAAGTTTATCATATCTCCGAATGTGTGCACATTTATAAATTTACGATCATAACGCATTTATTGATTACATTTTCTAACGGTCTACTTGCGGAAAGAATAAACTTCACTATACGGATGGTACCATGAGCCAATCATTAAATTATTAATCCAACTTCAAATATATTACAGAAATCACTAAAACGTCTATCTGAAATAACTAACATATACTACATAACGATAATTACGTGGAATGAAAAGGGAGAGCTAAATACTAACAAATAAATATTCACATACGGTGGCGCATGAGAACAAAACTCCAAACATCAACTTAATTCATCAACATAGTAGCTATCAAATTTTTTGACACGAATGGTGTGGAACCCAGCCAATTAATCATAAATAAACAGAACATCTACCACTTTACTTTAAGGAATATAATTATTACATCATATACTATCAAGTAAGGAAATATACCACCACCCACGGCTCAATAGGTAAATAAGTAAAATGAGCATTACTCAGTCCTAATGGCATGATTATCCCTCCAATCGCCTCTTCACTCAAAAGGTATTTAATGCATTTCATATAGGACAAACCCATAATAGATAAAGTCTTAAATTTTTACACTCTTTAATGCATAGCGCCAGCTGAAACCGATAGAAAAACAAATAAGCATAAATCTAACTCTTATAAAATAGCTTATGATAGCAAACATGTGCGAACATATGATCATGTATAAAATATTTTTGAAATCATATCAGACAAAAAAAATGTTATATTAACATTAATTAAATTATAAACGAATCTAATATCTATGAAAAAATTATGAATATCGAATTAGCGTAAATACTATCAAGTAAACCTGACCATTTAGCAATATTGGCATAAATATTTTCATATATCTATTGATAATTACTAACTAATGAATAATGATAAGGCACTCCATTTGAACCAATAATATGAGCAGGAGAATATAACATTTTTACATAATACAAGAAAAGAAAATATTACCGGTTTGGTATACTTTATACCAAAATCTCCAGACGTTCTAGAAGAGATTAGGCAAACAAATACATAATAATAATAACTCAAATTAATATCAAAATAAACATAAAAGAAAATCTATCTATCTACCATTTGCAATGGGAAGAAATACATGTCAAACCTTCTATCATTAAAATAAAAGTTTCCCTTTTTTCTTTTTTTTATTAGTTCACACTTAAAATTTTAAGAGTAGAAAAGTACACATAGCTCAGATAATAATGATGAATAAACAAACAATAAAACATATAAACATTACTCCTGCAGGCAAATCAGCAATAATCTTCAATGATCTTAGGGCTTCCCAATGGACATTACAAGCAGCTTTTGCACATATGTAAATCAATTTATTTTTCATAAACTCTTTACAATGCAGCAAGATTAACCAAATAAATGTTTATGATCCACTCTATTTTTAACTTTGTTCTGTCTAAAATTTCCAACATTTAATAAATTTTAGTAATGATCAAGATCAAGGTTATTTGGTCATCTATGCTTATACACATTTCTGATAAATAATTATCAAATATCAGTAAGTCACACATTTTATCACTCATTTATAGGTGTGAATGGTAAAGTAATTTATTATACATAACTATTCCAATAATGTAAAGTATTAGAATGAATAATTTCTCTTTTTCAGCCTTATTTTACACAATAAAAATAGAAAACTTATTAAATGAGAGTCAATAAAATATTTCACTAAACAGTTCAGCATAACTTTTCCAATTATTATTAGTATTGTTAATTTACATACTTCTAGTATCACACTATTCATTATAAGTAAGTTATAGCAAAATTGTATTAGAATTTTTTTTATATAATATCCATGCATTCTAAATAAAAGTAAATTCAAATTATTAGTCGATAAAAGCTGGGGCTGGTATACCTTTAAAAATTTAGCTTTCCATATTAAACAATCCTATCCTGTGTCCTTCACAATTATACCTTGGAATTTATGCTTGAGTAGAGTAGTATGAAAGAAGTTTACTTAGAAAGGAAATAGTAGAGAATTTAATAAAATATTAGGTTCACTTGTTTTATTATTTAATTATCTACTTTATTTGTCTGCAAAAGTATTTCACATTCTCTAAAACTTTTTCTGAAGTTCCATGTCTACTTAGCCATACCTCCTTTTTTTTTAGTTGTAATGTAGCCAACAATATGCAAGAATTTATTACTTGAAAAAAAAATGTTAGGAATAGAGTATATATATATTAAATTACAAATACTAATATTAAATGAAATAAATAACTTTTATATTTTCAAATAAAAGATTATATGCAATAAATAATTAATAAAAAAATATACTAACTGATGGTGTGTGTGTACATCTGTTTGTCCATAAATCCAGAGGCCTATTAATGACTAAGCTATTATCAATATCTATGGCAAAATAATTAATGTTATTGCAAGATGGATATTCTGAGTGATAATTAGAAATATGAATGAGGTGTTAAGTGTGGAATGATGTGAAATGACATGCACCTACATATACAAGTTGGATCTTGGAATGGCGATAGACAATAGATTAGAAAATTAATGAATAAGCACTCATTGGGGCCTTACAAACAATACTCATTCCCACTGGTTGAGCTTTCATACCAACAACTCCTGATACAATCCACTTTCCTCTCCCACCATTAGATATACAAAAAAAAATTTTTAATGATTGGTACACCCCAACTAACATGAATTATACATTAAGTTATATCACAATTCCTTTTCATGTGAACTCCCCACATTCCTTCATGGTACTAATCTGAAAGGTCATCACAATATATAATCTACATAGAAGCAAACTACTTTCCTCACATATTCTATGAATAGCAAGCACTCCCTATTAGTAAATATTTTTAAAATCTGAGTAGCCACCTTTATTTATATCTTACTTTTAAATAAAAAGTAACCAACATTCAATGACAGTTTTGGAAATGAAGTGTGATTTTATTAAACAGATCTTTAAATCAGCATATTACAAGTAAAGTTTGAATGCTTCATATATGCTGTTTGATATATGTATCTATTTAAACTAATATGGTTCATTATTACAGGGCATTAAAAATGAGATTCTTTCTCTTTCCTGGGATTTATCAACTGATTTAACATCTACTATTTAATAAAATCACTCTCCATTTCCAGCACTGACAATGAATTTTGGTTTATTTAAAACTGAGTTCAAAATATAGATGGTTACCAATGTTTTAAAAATGTTTATTGTTGAGGAATGCTGACTATTCATAATGCATGTGTGATAATACATGTGTAAAAGTTAATTTGTTTGTATCTAAATTACATATATATATGAAAAGGTTATGCTATTTAATATTTACATATATATATATATGAAAAGGTTATGCTATTTAATATTTATATATATATATATAACTGAAAAGGTAGTAACTGAAACTTTCATTAGGTTATATATATATATATATTGTTAAAAGAAGGTTGCCTTGACAACAGTTTAAAATTATTGATTGTTATTGATATTGGAATTGACTAAGTATTGACTAATTTTAATGATATATATATATATATGCGTATGAAAAATATAAGAAGAAAACAAAAAATATGATATTTTATATATAAAATAAGAAATATTATGCATTCAGACTTCTAAAGTTTTAATTTTTCAAACTATGCGTTTACAGATTTTTTATAATTAAATATGACTGCTTTTAATTTGAAACAATGCATTTCAGTACTAAAAATGTTAATTATTTTTATTACAGAATTTTAATTAAGTTATAATTTAACGCTGATTGGAATTGACATCTCTTCAAAATGTATTTAAATTGAACATTTTATATTTAATATATATATATATATTTAAAACTTATATTAATTGAATTAATATTTTGGGATTATTGCAATTATATAAATTGCCTAAACTATATATATATATAGCTTCAAAATCGATAAAGATAAGGTGCTATTCTAATCATTTTAAATGCAAGTGTTTTGCTTCAAGTCTAATTATTGTTGGTTTTAAAAACAAACCACACTTTACAATAAGCTTACTAATTTGTCAATGATCACTTATATCAGTTTTTAAACTTTTTTTTAATTGTCACATATTTGTTATTGGAAAAATTTAAGCAATAACCGAATTATATATATATATATGCTTCTATAGATATATATAATTATATATATATATATGCTTCTATAGAGGATAAAGATAATTTAACTAAGAAAGTTTTTTATTAACAGTGAAATAGTGAATAACTCTCTTATCATAAACATTTTAAAGATTGGTGCAAAACTGATGGAGAACAATATTTTAGACCAATTACTGCAGTCATATTTCGCTTAATATCATACTAATAACGGTGCCAGAATTATTAATTTAGCTTTCTCAAAAAAAATACATGTTCTCTTTATAAAAATTTATATAGATATAATATCTCTATGATGGAACAAAATAATAAAATTGATCATATCTTAATTGATAAAGTTGCTCATAATCTTGCTCAGAATAAAAAATATGAAAGATACAAGGCTCTGATTCAGATTCTTATTGAGTTAAAATCAAATTTAAAATTAAAATATCAAAAAGAAAATTTAAAAGAATAAGTATTACAAAATTGAATAATCCTAAAAGTACACCCTTTTAATGATAAAAACATAAAAAATTAAGAAGTAAAATTACATGATGATATGATGTTACACTGTAATAATATAGACATAGATAGCCATGGATAGTCAATAGCTTTAGATGAGATGGTGGGTTATATTAATCATTCAATGAATCCATGGTTTGATGAAAATAGTGTGACATTATTAAAGAAAGAAAATTATTTAGACTTGATGATACAAAACCTAACAGAAAGAAATTTCATTTAATTTTTACACAAACAAAGATAATGATGGCTTTACAAAAATATAAAAAAATACCATAGAACTTTGGAGAAATTATTTTAATAAATTATTAAATTATAACACTGCAGTTGAAATAGATAGTTTTTATTAATGATTGCTAAATGTATTTAATAACAAGAAGTGAATTTTGGAATTAAGAAGACTATAAAGCCACAAACAGTCATTTAATACATTCAGAAATCTGGAAACTAAAAAGTTTCCTTACTCTGAAAATTGGATTTCTAAATTAGTATTTGGTTTTGCAATTAATATAATAGCTTTTGTAGTTTTTATGGTTTATATGGGGTGATGAGATTTTTTCCTATGCAATGGAGATATGTTTAAATTTGTCCAATTTACAAAGGGATAATATTATTATGCATTCCACTAATATGATGATATCACTGACAAAACATCTATACAATACTAACAATGTTGATAAAATATAGTGAGGGTTAGATATTATGATGTATAAGTTGCAATGAAAAAAAAATTGCATTAAGGATTTAATTTGATAAAATGACGAGTATTATCAAGAGATATGTGCATTATTTATACAGCAATGTTAAGAGCTATCTATGAAAAATCATGAGAGCATTTGTTTCATTAAAATTAATTAATTTATATTGTAGATTTAGTATTTGTAGGCAAAAAAATTCAACAATATGTCAGATAATTTTAATATATATTCTGAGATAAAAGAAGGAAATTCTTTATCATAATTCTGTTTAAGATTTTTATGAAAAAAAAATTCACCAAATTGAGGCAATGTTGAAAAGTAAAAATCAATAATGACTTATGCTGATGATTTAATTATATTGGTAGAATATAAAAAAGTGATTGAAAATCATAATATTTGATTACTTCTGTATCATTATCATCTGAATATAAATAAAATAAAGTATTTAGTGATTAATCATAAATCACAATCTAGAATACATTACATGCTCAGTCTAAAACATTTGAAGAAGTAAGTACATTTCATTTTTTGAAAATGAATTTAACACAAAAAATGTCATTAAAGCAGTAATTGATAAAATAATTCAATATTCCAATGCAATTTATTTTGTTTTTTAAAAAGTTTGAAAAGTAATAATCTGAGAGATCTGAGACAAATACTTATAAATTTTTGATATAGCCAGTATGTGAAGTTTGCATAATGTCTAAAAGAAATGACCCGAAAATAAAAAAATTTGAGAAGACAGTAGTATGATTAATTTTTGGTGCAGTGAAGACTCTATTAATAAAAACTGATAGATCTTAAAAAGATGTGACTAAGATTAGAGCTAAAGCTAATTAAATGGATAGATTATAATTATAAATTCACCATAAAAAAAATTGGTAAGGATTAATATGAAAAAATTTTCTGTATAAAAAAAAGTAGTAGCATATAAAATATTGGAATTTTGTGAAGATATAGAAAATAATGTATAGGTTATGAGAGAACACAACTTCATTTATCTTTATTCCTTATTTTCTCTATTGAAATAATATATCAAAACAAAATCTATCGGTCATTTCAATGAGATATACATTTTATAGTTAAATAGCAAATAATTCAATATTTTTTTCTAAAATTTTTAACAATTCTGATAAAAATTTAATTTACTAAAATTTTATTAATAATAAAATCAAAAATATTCTGTTATTATTATATAGAGTACTTACATATAAAGCAAATAGAGAAAACTAAATAATAACTGACTATAAATATATTAGATTCTACTTAATATATTTTATATAAATGTTTTTTGTTACCCAGCCATTTGGTATTGGTTAGTAAATGGGTATCTATTCTAACTTTTATTATCTAATTACAGTAATATTGTGCATACTTCAATATCACAGAAGTGTCCTGCTTCTATGAACTGTGCTGATAGCATGCTGATCCTTTAATTTACTTTATATTTTTTACTCCAGTTTTTTTTAAAAAATATTTTAATTCTATATTAAAATTTTTTTTATTATGAAATAAAATCTTAAATGACTGTCTTTCTTCACAATTGCTTCGAGTCTAATGACTTTTTTCTACGTTACTTTCTTTTTTATTAAAAGTAAAAACTCATTGTCAGCAATAATTTGAAAAAATAATTTGCTTACAAATTTATAATGATAAAATATTTAAAAACTTATATTTTGCGTTTTCAAAGAACTGTTTAAATAAAAATATGTGTGTTCACTATTAGTGCTTATTTTTTCTAGAGCTGTCAATATAATGTTTAGTTTCTTCTTTTAGAAAGATAACTTTACTACAGTTAAAAACTATTATTTTTTTTTCGATCATATAAAAAGCTTTTAGTATAAGATAATTAATTGGTCAGCATAATATGACCGATGATTGCTATTTTTTTTATTATTTATGTCTAAAAAAATGTTCTGATATAATACACAATCAATCTATGTTTCCTTGCTTCCATAATATTAGATAACATATTTTGGCATATAAAAAATCCAGCACTAAACAAAAGATGATTTAGAAATATATCTAGACTTACAGGCCATATCATGTACATTGTAGATCATGTATAAAATTGAAATAAGTCAATGAATCAGATCATTATTAGCAAATTATTCCAGTGTAAGAACAGGCTCAATGTATTGGAAGATTACCATAATAATTCAACTAATCTTCACCAAAAGTATGCAATAATAAATCATCCTGATGAGGGAGACCTATTCTCTGATAAAAAATGATTATAAAGGTTTCAGTTTCTTAAGTTTATCCTAAACATTGGTAGGAAACAATCTACACTGAGTTTAGCATTTACATCTAAGAAAATAATATAATATCTGAAACTAATAAAATATATATTAATCCATGTTATGTAAAATATTGCATTTTATAAAACATTACTTATTTAAATAAAAATATTTTAAAATCTTTCTTAATTTCAATCAGTTTTTTTTTAGTACTTAAGCTATGTCAATCAATTATAAACAATGTATCTTAGTAAAAATATGACTAATGTAAATTAAACACAAGATATTATTTATGTTTTTTTATTAATAATTCAAATTTGTTTTCTTGTGATAATATACATTTCTGGATGGAAGTATTCTTTAAAATCCTCCACTGGAAGTGTCTGTCTGAATATCATGAACTGAATCATGACATAATTCTTTCAAAAAAAATTTAAGTTTGGAAATAGTCAAAAATCAGCAGAAGCTAAATTAAAAGAATAGAGTTGATGCTCAAGCACAACAATACTTACTGGTTTAAAAAATCATACATTCACAATTTTTTCAATTTCTTCTTTTAGTGCTCTCCATTTTATTCTCTGGCACTTGATTAATGGCTTATGTTGTTGTTTATTGTATAATTCTGTACTATTCTGTTTAGGTATCTATGTTGACAGTTGTCAACAAAGGAGGCACAAAGCACACACACACACACTATTCACCTTTTCAGATCTTCTGTTACAATGCAAATGACAGTGATTTTGCAAATGTCATTGAGATACTCAATGAGTCTGACAGACACTCAGAAATTAGTTTGAAAAATTTTGTTATCTTTTTTGCATATGTTTTTTATTCCTAATTGTTTTTGATAAAACTGATCATGTAACATTTTCTGTGCTCTTTCTATCATCACAAAATATGAAAAATACTTGAAAGCATTTTGTGAGATGTGAAATTACTGACATGCACAGTTGGAAGCATTTTAAATGTTTCAATACCAATTTTGTCCAATTTAAAACAAAATGTAATATTAATGATAGTAGCATATTGTAATATTTAATGTTGTAACTTACAATTTAAATAGTATAGTCCTTTAAAACTTTTGTAATGAATAACTAAATTATGTTTCTACATAATATGTCTGTTGATTTACAGATTGTGTTGCAGTTATATTTTGGAAAGAAAATTACTCATTTTTTATTGGGACACACGTGTTTTATGGAAACCAGAACAGTCAATAAAACAATACTAAATTCAATTTACCCTAATAGTTTGAGATAATGCCATTTGAAAAAATTAAAATAGGTAAAATGGCTACTTTATTTCTCTGGTTTAAATTCAATGTTGAATTTTCAAAGATTAGGCATATATATTTTGAAGAAGACAATTTTTAACTCATTTATTCTAATATTAGAACTGAATAAAATTGTTATAATTTACTTCTTTTATTTAACAGCAGCAAATAGTTGTCATATTTCAAAAAATTCTTTTGTATGTAAACAAAATTTCATTTGTATAGTTATGTTCCCAATTATTACACAATTATTATGACTCAGATGAAGATTACTTTATAAAACAAAATTCGAGAAATGTTTTTGCAGTTTAAAAAACTATGAAAAAAGTGACAGTAGATTTAAATTAAATTAACGATTACTGAATACCTTTTATAAAGCAGTTCTAAAACAGAAAACAGATAAACATTATAGAATTTCTAGAAACAAAATCATACTTGTAAAGAAGACATTCTGATAGAATTCAAATATTTAAAATCAAGTGGTGTCATTTGCCTAAATTGAGCCATGTCTCTACGATATGCAAACAAAACTACTTGATCCATAATTTATAAAGTCAGCCAAGAAAAATAATTAAAACCAAAGCTCAGGATGCTTTAGGACAGTGCTAAAATAATAGGATCCATATATAAATTCCAATTTCAATCTACTATTATAGTCATCCTGAAAGTTTATGCATGACTTGGATCACCTAAAAAAATATTCGAAATTTAATTAATATAGATGTCTAAATAATATTAGATTTTGGTTCAGTATACACATGTATTCCATGATAAAAGGAAACCAGTGCTTTATAATTAGCTTAACCCTAAAAAAACATGGTTTCAAAGTAAAGTCATACTTATTTCTAATGATTGATATACATATGGTAAACATTTAAATTAGATTTACTGGAAAATCCATACAGAAGTGAAAATATGCATATTAAATCTTGAGAATTTAAAAAAAATAATATTAAACCTGTTTGTAATCATGTGAGAATTACAAAAATCAACATGTCACTAGGATCTCTAACAGTAAATTAAGTATTTAGCACTTAATAATGCAATAATTTTTAAAACTCTAGTTATTCACTCTCTAAATATACTAAAAAAAACATCACATGACATGACACTTTATATTTTTGTTGACTTCAGCACAGAACATTTGACAGTAAAATATAACTACTTACTAGCTGTAGCCATGATTTTTCTTACATGAGTAGTATAAAATAATATAATGCAATATATAGCTGTTCCAAGAGCTTATATATTTGAATATTATTTACATGAAATAATAATACATGAATTATCAGTAGCTATATTGGTCAACTTTTAGGAATTTTAATTTATATATTGTAATCTTAAGTTTTTGCTACAGAACTTAACGCTAAACTTTTATGATAGTACATTTTAAAAAAAAAATTTGCATAGTTTATTTTAAAATACGACTTTTTTTTCTAACGTAGTAATAATCAGTCATTCTGTAAGCAATTTAACTGAGATATAATTATTTTAAAATATTACGATTTAAAAAACAGACTTATCTAAGTAGATGTCAATAATTTGTACTTATTAGTCTAGCTTGTTTGTAATTGTAGGTGTATAATCATAAAATATCATTTATTTTAAAATATAACATATTCTTAAATATGCTATAGTGAAAGAGTTAAAAGTATTCCTACTTAGTTATTACCCCTTTTATTAAATTAAATTATCAATAAATTACACCCTAAAATGAGTTTAAAATTCTTATGTTAATCTTTTTTTAAAAATGCATTATTAATTTTCAATATTGTAAATGATTACCTTGCTGTTTATTTAAAAATACAGTTTATAAATGTTAGTGTAATTCTAATTGTTAGTTCAGTTACAATTATTTATTAACCACACAGGAAGTATATGTAAATACTTTTTAAGACAGGCTTTAACCTGTATCAAGTACACCTTGAAATTTATAATAGTCAAGCAATATCTTTATTTTGCTGATAGAGGGACCTCTCAAACCTTGACACAAGATAGCAACTTTTATAAAGATAAGAGTGACAATCTTATCTTTAGCCTAACTTTCCACTTATGTAGGCCAATCTGAAGCATCTTGATTTGGGAACATGAAGCTCTTGTTATGTCCACTGTTTAAGTCCACTATTTCCTATACAAATTAACATTGGCAAAATCTTGTGATTTATAATGAGTTAATGAGTTACTATTACAATCTTTATACTGGAAATATATAAACTATTGTAGAGTTATAATTATTTATTAAGTGCACAGGAAGAATATGTAAATACTTTTTAAGACAGGCTTTAACCTATATCAAATGCACATTGAAATTTATAATAGTCAAGCAATATCTTTATTTTTCCAATAGCAGGACCTCTCAAATCTCAACACAAGATAATGACTTTTATAAAAAAAGAGCAGCCATCTTTAACCTAACTTTCAACTTATATAGGCCAGTCTAAAGCATCTTGATTTGGGAGAGTGAAGCTGTATTAACTCACTGTAAATTGCAAGATTTAGTGAATGTTATTTTGTATAGTAAATATTTGGACTTGAATAGTGGAGGGAACAATAGCTTCATGATCCCAAATCAAGATGCTTCAGAGTGGCCTATATAAGTAAAAAGTTAGGTTAAAAATAAGACAGCCACTCTTATGTTTATAAAAGTTGCTATCTTGTGTCGAGGTTTGAGAGCTTCCTCCATCAACAAAATAAAGATATTGCTTGACTATTATAAATTTTAAGATGCATTAGATACAGGTTAAAACCTGTCTTAAATTGTTATTTAAGTAATATATTTCAATCTTTTATAAATCTAATATTTATGATTTAGCTTTAAATTAATTATTTTAAACTATTTTAAATATTTTAGTGTATGGAATGCATGAGTGTAATTAATTTCAGCTTAAAGTACTTCTTGGTTTAAAAGGGTTAGTATCCAAAGTTAATTTAGCACTTTTATTTTTAATGTTTTAAAATATTAATATTCTGAGAAAGTAAAAAAAAAGTATTTGAATAATGTATTCCTTATCATTGGAGTAATTTCATTTTTATTAAATAATTCAAAATGTATAAGAATTTATTTCTAAGTAATGATTATTTTGCAACACTGATGTAACACTTAATTATTGTTTTTGTCTATTGTTTAGACAACATTAATTAAAGTTTATTTTAGAATCTCTGGAATTTTGCAGTTGTTTTTAATTAGGTATTTTTAGAATATTTGGCCTAGCAAATTAAATATTTTACCTGTCCTGAAATTAGGTTACATAAACAAATTATTTAATTGGCAATCATTCAGTTAATTACCTATCACATGTCTTGCAGTATTTAAGTTTTGACAGACATACTTTAACTTCACTTCCTTTTATCCCACTTCATCATTTCTCTACCAGCATTCTACATTATAATTCTTTATAATTATTATTTCATTAGTAAAGTCACCATTCAATACTAAAGTAATTATTTATTTAAGCATTTAGTTTTGGTCTTTCATTATATCTCATTTTTTTCAATTGCTACACCATAGGAAATCTTTGATCAATGCATTAAATTTCAGTAGCGAAATGTTGTCTTAATGCTATACACAACAATAAATTTATACCAAAAGAATTATTGCATTGTTATGATTATAATTAATTTTCCATTTGCTTATTTTATTATGTCTAAAATGTATTTGAAGTAAAGATTGTTTTTATTGAATACCAGTACTTTTGTATTACTTTTAATGACTTGTAATAATTGAAAGTCAACTAAGTGCATGTGGTTTAAAAAAATATACTTTATGCAAGATTTTCTCTATATTGTCGTCATATATTTATGATTACATTTTAGTCTGTTTATACTTTTATAAAGCATTATAAATATTTTTTTGCCATGAAAATATTTTATTTATAAACAAATGTTACTGTTATGCATTTTTATTTTGCATGAATTCTGTGTTACAGAATGCAATAATGAAAATATTTACTTTGTTTTAATATAAGAAATAAAATTATGGTAAAATAGACTTTATTTTTTGCTAACAAAATATTTTATCTGGCTATAAAAGGTAAAATATGACACAAACTGGACTTAATGCTCATTTTAATTTGTGTATTGTAAGTAGAGTCTGTTACCTTTAATAAGTACTGCTTTTGAAAGTGTTTTGTTACCAAAAAAATGTTTGCTTGCAAGAATTTTGCAACTCATTCTATAATGTATATTGTAATAACAAATTTTATTTCACCTTTCATCATCACTATCAACAATCATTATCAATCCACTGCAAGATGAAGGTCTTTCCAAGTTCGATCCATCTTTTCCTATCTTTAGCTTCTCTTCTCAACATCACTCCTGCACACTTTCTTATTTCATCCATCCATCTCACATGTGGTTTCTTTCTGAGTTTTTTACAATCTTTTGGAATCCAGTTTAAAACTTCAATTGTCCATCTATTATAATCTCTTCTAGTAATATGTCCAGCCCAACTCCACTTCAGTCTATTAATTTTTTCAATGAGGTCAGTAACACCTGTTTGTTCTCTTACCCATACATTGTGTTTTTGATATCTTCTTATTACTCACAACATACATCTCTCCATACTTCTTTGAGTGGTCTGAAGTCTCTATATTACTCTTCTATTAAGTGTCCAAGTCTCAGATCCATAAGTAAGAACTGGCAAAACACATTTAATAAAAACCTTTCTTTTCAAACACACAGGCATATTTCCTTTTAGTATCAAGTTATTTCTAACAAAAGCATTCCAACCAAGTTTAATTCTATGATTAATTTTATCCATTATGTTTCGATCTGTATTAATAGTCTGACCAAGGTGTTTGTAACTGTTAACTTCTTCTAATTCATCATAATCAATTTTTATTTTTATATTTTGAGAAAATCTATTAAACATTACTTTAGTCTTTTTAACATTTATCTTTAGTCCTACTTTCCTACTTTCATCTGATAACTCCTGAAACATTTCCTGTAGCTCTAAAGCATTATTTGCAAAAACAACTACATCATGTGCAAAATCTAAATGACTTAAATAATCTCCATTTACTTTCACTCCTTTAGCTTCCCATTTTAATCCATAAAATACTTCTTGCAGCACTGCTGTAAAAAGTTTTGGAGATACAGAGTCACCCTGTCTTACACTCTTTTCACTGTTGATTTTTCTACTATCATTATGTAATCTAATTGTTGCTGTTGCATTTTTATAAATATTCTTTAAAATATGACAATATCCTGGATCTACACCTTGATGATCCAATGCTTTAATCACTGAAGAACAGTTTATAGAATCAAATGCCTTTTCATAATCTACAAATCCTAAGCATAATGGCAACTCATATTCATTTGTCCTTTCTATAACTTCTCTTAATACCTGGATATGATGAATCCAGCTTGTTCTCTTGGTTGGTGGAAATCCAGTGTTTTCTGTAGGTGAGTTGTAATTATCTTAGTAAAAATTTTGTATAAAACTGATAAAAGACTAATAGGTTTGTAATGTTTACTATCCTCCTTATCACCTTTTTTAAATATTAATATTAATAGTGCATTCTTCCAATCATCTGACACATCTTTATCATTTAGACATTTGGTATATAGCTTTGCTAAATTTTTTGCTATTTCTTCATCTGCTTCTTTTAATATATCAATTATAATTCTATCATTACCTGGAACCTTCTCTTTCTTCATAAATTTAATTGCATGTCTCACTTCCTCATTCAAAATTCTGGGCAATTCAGAAAATATAGGAGGCACTTGTTCTTTATTACTATGTAATTCTTGTTAGAAGTCTTCTACAAATCTCTCTTTTTAGTAATAATGCCATCTTTTTTTTTCTTATTGCAGATATAAATTTCCTACCAATACCAAAATGTTGTTTTACACTCTTTAGACTTTTATTCTCTTCTACAGCTTTTCTTGCTAGTTCACACTTATACTTTCGTATATCATTTTCAACTTTTTTCCACACCATTTAATAAAATTCGAGATATTCAATTTTTTTTAATGCATCATTGTTGTATATCCTCATATTCCTTTTTTTCTTCATGAATTCTCTAGTCTCAGTAGAAATTTTATTGGTCGTTGCTGCTTTTTTCTACCAGCTATCTTTGTTGCAGGTTTTAAAAGTGTATCAGCTATTTTCCTATTAATGTCATTCAATTCTGAATCATGTTCAAAATCTACTAATACTTGAAACTGATTTGTAAGTTTTAATTTAAATTCATTAGAATGTTTCTGAAGATTAGGAATATCAGCTGTAAATATTGTTTTTCTTAATAATTTTTGTCTCTCTAGTTTTGCATTAATATGTATCTTACATCTTACTAATCGATGATCACTTCCTGTGTTAAATTTATTAAGAACATTACATACTTGAAATATGTATTTTCTATTAGTCAAAATATAATCCAATTCTGCTGTACCTTCATTTGGATCTTCCCATGTCCATTTACTTTTAACATATTTCTCAAAAAAAAAAATTCATAATATAAAGTTTTTCTTTTTCTGCAAGCACCACAAGTCTATGTCCTCTCTCATTTCTTTTACCATAACCAAAATTGCCTACAGCATTTTAATCTTTCATTTGTTTACCAATTCTAGCATTAAAGTCTCCCATAACAATTTTAAAATGTTGTTTACTCTGATCAAAAGCCTTTGTACTTCCATATAAAAATCTTCTACAAATTCATCCCTATGGGAACTTGTTGGGGCATAAACCTGAATAATCTATATTTGGTATCTGCTATTAAGTTGTAAAACTAGTCTTGCCACTCTGTCCAATACACCATCAATCTCCACAATGTTATTTTTCCATTTTTATTTATAATGAATCATACTCCACTTGTATTTCCAATAGTTGTGCCTTTATAGTAGAGTATATGTCCACTTTTTAAATCAATTGTTTTTTTCACTTTTTCTTCTATCTTCACAAAGTCCAATAATATTCCATTTAATATAAGACAGTTCTTCTTCTAACTATTGCATTCTTCCTTTCCTTGAAAGGGTTCTGCAGTTGTAAGTACCTAAATAAAAAGTCATCATCAAATGGTAGCCTGAGTCTGCAATCAGGGGATCCTTAGCATCCTCCACCTTCGGCCACCAACCATTGCCTTGGTTGGTGGCTTTACAGCCTCCAGGGAATAAGGGTCATGATTTATTTTTGTCTGTCATGATTGTATATATTGAAAAAAATAATCTTAATCTTGGAGGTAAAAAACCAATAAACTAACCACACTGCCTAATGCATGTTGGTGAGCAGCGCATCCATGTCCATATACTTTATGAATAACCCCATAGTAATAACAGCTGCAATGACAAGAACATATGGAGTGAACATTAGAAATTTGCCCTGCTCAGTTTCTTTAAGGCTTCCAAGAGGAATCAAAGGGTCTTATTTCAGTTAATAGCAAACTCCTTTCTGCAGCCATTTCACCTTTACTTTGTAATTAATAACACACTGCTGCATTGCAATGAAACTTTTATATAATATAGAGAGTATGACTATGGAGAAACAAGGGCTCTGAAAGTGCTTAGTCTGCAGAAATTATAATATAAAAAAGCCTACAAATTATTATATAAAGTTTTACTGCAACGCAACAGCATATTATTAATTATAATGTATATTATTTATAAAACGATTTTAATGTTCATGTTAAAAGTTTATTTAGAGTTCCATAACATTTTATATATTATTTTCCATTATTCTGATAAAAACATGTTTTCTCTTCATTAATATTCATCATGAAGCTATGAATTATATTTCTAAAAGAAAATAGTATTATCCTTTATCTATATGTTATTTAAAGCATCTACAATGATTATTTATTCAATGGGTTATTTAAAAATATATAAAATACTTATTACTATTCATTTTATTGTTCTACTTAAATTACTTATCATCTTATTATTAAATGAATATTACCGTATTGCTTTGAATATCTCTATTAATTACATTAGTGATTAAAATGTTATTCACCTCAGATATTTGCCTGTTTGTTAATTTTAATTTTCAATATTGTTTGGATATTCTGTAAAAATCTTTAACATGTTTAAGAATTCTTTATTAAAGTGTTATCTTGTTATATGATTTATGAAGTCAAGATTTGAGGACTGTTAATTTTACATCGGTGAAAACAGTATAAATTTTTAGTTTTTATGATTCATTTATACATGCCTCATGCTTATTATTTTTCTATTTATTATTTATGTATGGTTTTAATATATATATCTCATGTTAAGTTCTTAGAATATTACTGTTATATGAAATATTTTAGTGTACATGATATGAGTTTTAGAAAGTTAATAAATAAATTAAAGAATTCATGGAACAGTGTATATTTTTTATATTAAATTGTTTTGGCACAAATGTATAAGCTTATCTATGTTTTGCTATTATTGCCATATTTTATCAGTTTTACATATCATGATATCTAGCATAGAATGTTATATTTAGGCAACCATTTTTTTGATGGTCTATTCTTTTATTTTAATATTAGAGACAATGACCTAATTCTTTATTGCAATTTTGGGTAGGTGTTTATTGTAAATTTATTTCACCATCTCATTTTAGCCTTCCTTTTAAATGCTTTGAGTGTTTATCTAAGAGATATTTTATTACAGACATGTGTCATAACAACCATATTTTTATTTTTGCTTATGAAATAGTATTAAGTCATGTATGATGCCAACCATGTCTTTATACTGGTTTTTAAAATATTTTGAAGGTTATACATGATGCCACTCATAACCTTATTTGTATTATAGATAAGATCAGAGTAGCTATGATAGTATTGATATGCCCACTTTGCATATCTGATGTGGTTTTAAAACCTGATAAAATATTTTATACTTAAATTTAATTATTTACTTCGTTCTAGAATTTTTATATCTTCTTTCAAATTCATTGCATCACAAGACTGAGAAGATTTATATTTATTAGAACTATTAAATAAACTTCCTACAGGGACTTTGTCATGCAATTGAAAGTGAGATTATTAAAAGAGAGAATTTTATAAATTCATAGGAAATTTTATCAAAATGATTTACTTATTATTTTTATTATTTCCAATTTTAATCTACAAATTTTATTCTAAACCAGATAATGATAATTTATAATTTTATGAAAGTTACTTCATGATTATTTTTGCCATACTATTAGTGCCAATAAATATTGTTTTAATTATCAATATGTAAATTTGTATTCTTCTAATCATCATCTGCGTTCTCAGAAAATCCATAACATTCACACGTTTTATAATCATTATGATATAAGAGTATAAGGGTACAAGAACAATGTGATAAAGTCACTTCATTAAACTTTATATTACTCATGTTAAGATAACATTCATGGATAAAATTATTTTATTTTATCTTGAATTATGATTATAAAATTACCTTATTTTTGTTTTGGTTGAAGATTGGGGAAGAAATTTTTTGTGTCATATAAAGATAGCAACAAAATCCCTTTTCTACTCACATTATCATGAATATAATCCTAATATGCTATAATTATATTAACATAAGAGTTTTCGTGATTGGTTTCAAAACTAATAATTATTTGATGTACTAAGATATTATCTTAAAGATAAGAACATATCTTATTATTGTCATTGTCACTAGGATCACATTCATTGTTTGTATAAGAAGCTTAAAAGAATAATAAGATTTTATTGGATTATTAAAGAATTTATTAGAGCCAACACTCTAAAATCTAAATTATTATAGAATTATTATGCTTAAAAAATTGAACTTATTTAAGAAATAATTATTTCGATTATTGTGACCTGCTTTGCTTAAGAAAACTTTGCATTGCTTATAAGATCTGCTTTGTTTGTAAGATTTATTTGATTAAGAAGACTTTGAAGTAACCTAACTTTCAGTAATTTTATGCATAAGATAATCTTTGTTTTAGAGAAAGAGTATTAGAAACTCTTCTCCTAATTAGATGCATTTGTCTTAGAGCAGTATAAGAGTCAGTCTAACCTTTTGCTGATTGCTTCAATAGTCTAAACCTGAGTTTATTATTAGCCTTATCCCGAGGATATAATTATATTTCAATGATTTATAAATCAACCTATGTATTTTATTGGTTACAATATATTTCTCATGTGACAAAGTAATGTTTTAAAAATGGCTAAAAATGTGCATTGTAGTATTTTGTTCATGCTCCTCTTGCAAATGTGAAATTTAATTCTTATGGTGCAAATGAAATTTAATTAATTTAAAAATATATTTATAAAATTAATTTTTTCCTCACATTACTACAAACTATAATTCTCTCTATTTCAGTAGTATGTATTTCAGTACACAGGCTACAACATATTTTGAAAATTTTGCAATGTTTGTAATCATTCAATCACTGCTTCTCACTTTTTGAATTGTAATAAAATCATTCATAATTGATTACAATGTTAATGCAATTTTAAATTACCAAAATGCTTAAAACACTTAGATACCTTAAACAAAAATTTATAACCTATATAATAGTAAAAAAAATGAAAATTATGCAAGATTCATGAAGATTGGTGCAACATTTGTTGAGTTATTAAGTAACAACAAACAAACAAATTTTCACATATATAAAGTAATAAAAATAAGGATTGACTTAATATCAATGAATAAATGGGCTGGATCTCAAATGTTTTTTTTTAATTCAAGGGTATTTTCTTGATAGTATAAAGGTTAAAAGGTGACTACTATATGCATACATGCTATAGTTACAACAGTATATTCAAGCTTTTTAATGATAAATTTCATAAGCCAGAAATTACTTTTTGAATGTAGATGAAACAAAACTTACATCATATGTCCATTACTTATTTCAAATTACCATAGATGGCACTAAAGTATAAAAAAAATGCTTTACTGTCTTGATGATAGTTTTTTATACTTAAAAAATATATCATCAATAATATTTAAACAAAAAAGTCCACCTTTAAAAAATTGTAGCTTTTATAGATAAAAAACAAATAGTTTGCAAGTTATATTATTGGGTTTTCATCATCGCTCAATTACAGTAAATTTTTATTACTGCTTATACTTAAATAACGCTATAACCTTAGTACATGCACCTTGAATGCTTAATTTATTATAAGAGAGACCTCTACAAATCTAAACGCGAGATTCAACTTTATAAAAATAAGAGTGGCCACACGTATTTTCAACCTTTTTTTTTTTTTAATATATAAGCAAGTCTAAAGCTTTTTGATTTGGGAGCGTGAAGCTAATAAATTCTTCACTGATTAAGTCCATTATTTCTGTTAAACATTAACAATCGCAAAATCTTTTGATTTATAGCAACATTATATATTGGAATTCACTATATATTCTAATAGCGCTAATTATCTTTTCATATACTAGACTGTCTATCTGCTCCAAGGACAAATTTAGATTGTATAATTTTTTTTAAATGCCATTCAATTAATTTTAAAACTATTGTAACTAAAGTCATATATTTAAAAATTATTCAAATAAAATAATCTTGTGATATAAATGGCAACATCTTTTTATTGTTCCATTTAAATAATTAAAAAATGCAATTGTTGACACACCTTTATTGGAATAATGCAACTCTCATAAACCTTGCCTAATGTGTAAAAGAACTCAAACACCTAATAAAATCTAATATTAAACCTTTATCATTACTAGTAAAAAAAGTTATCTAATTTCTAAATTTATAGCTCCCTGATGAATACTACTACATTAGAAAAATCCATACACATTAAAATATTTTCCTGGCAAAACAGTCACAACCATAATCACAATCAGCAAATCAAAAACCAAGTACCAAAAATAAAAGTATGATCAGTTGTGATTTTCTGATGCTGTAGATTCTCTCTATAGTTTTAAAAATATTTTGTTTTTACAGTATTGTCTGCAATACATTTTCCAAGTAATAACTATATATATATATATTGTAACAGTGAGATACATATATATATATATATATATATATATTGTAACAGTGAGAACTGTGTACTTGTTAACACACTGCAGAATTCAAACCCCAGGCATGAAACTCAACACTCTAGGAATTGCCTCCCAGAAATCCCAAGTTCGAATTCAAAATCTATACTCCACAGGGCCACTTATGTGACAACGCATCTGATGCTACTAATAGCATAGTTTCTTGCCAGTTCTGGTGGTCAGAGAGAAGCAAGAGACTCTATATTACAATACATCATTAGGTTCACTAACTAATAACTATGGATGGGACAATATATATATATATAATAGGATATAGATCGAAGTAATGGTGTGGATCGCAAAAAATAAATAAGGAATATCAAAATGATTAAAATTTAAATACTGTTTATTAATTGAACATTATAGATATGGCATTGTTGTATAAGCCAGACCAGGCTGTTAACTCAATAAAATATAGATTTGAAATAAATTTAATGAAATGCCATTTAGATTTACATTAATGGCTTATTTATTTATACATACTCTCTATACCTCAGATTAATGCAAGGTATTATAATAATGTGCTAAAGCAAAATACAATTGGGTGAAAAAATGCTAATTTCAACAGATACAAGGCCTACAGCAAATACGTGTTTGCTTAAATCAATTTACCCATTTATTATGGGATAAAAGAACTTACATTGAATTCAAGAATAGTGTGGATGAAAGCTCACTGAGCTAGAGGCATGGAAGTGGTTAAGACATGGGCAATTGAAAGAAATATCAACATTTAACATTTAAAATAGATTGGTGGTACCAGTGGAGGTTTAACGTACAGGATAGAGTCCGATACATTGAAACTGCATTACTTTGTAAAAATAAAATAAAATGATAAATAACAAAATAAAGCAGATGGGATAGTGTGTTACCATGGATCCTGTGGAGGGTTTCATAACAAACAGTCCGAATCAGGTATCATACCATGAAACTCCATGGCTGAGTTACTTTGGTGTAAAATTCCCAGGTATGGCATTTTAGCAAATACACTATCTGGAAACTGCAAGAAAAAGTGGGAATGGCATTATCTGTAAATCCCTGGATAAAAACAAAGCAGGCCTCAAAACAACCCATATGCCTACACTGGTAACACACAATATAAAGGATAAACGAATATACAGAAGGAGTTAACTAAGTAAGCAAAGGCACTTAACCAATTCCTAAATATTTTTAAAATGGTCCACACATTCTCAACCCTAACTTTTACAGTTCAAAAATTACATTATAAATACAATAAAATACATTTTAAAATAAGAAAATGGAAAGGAGAATGCATGAATAAATAGGAATTCATAAGATTATATGCAATCATGCATTTCTTTAGATTATATAGTTCACTTATTAATTTCACACATATCCTCACATTATATAAAAAAATGAGAAATATACCTTTCTTGAAAGTCATAATTATTTAAAAGATTAATAAAGTATGAAATAAAATAGCTCTCAAACGAGTGATTTTATAAGACATTTAATAGAGGGTCAGTTATACAATTTATCTGCACTAATATGGTGGTATACTAATAAAAGGGGAACGAATAATTCACTTGTTCGATGACTATCTAAGCACACTGCCATAATAAAAGACATAAAGATAAATTAGTAAAATATAGAATATTAACTCAAGAATAGAGAGAAAAGCACACAAGTTACATTACAAATATTTTGTAGAATTATGTAGTTTTATAATACAAAATACATTTAAAATTTAGCTAGCATTGAAGAAAAATATATAACACAAGAGCTCTTGAGTTAACTGAGGTTACCGCATATCAATTGGGCTGTCCATGCACATTTTTGTCTTCTTCAGTTGACTTTAACTGGAGCCTTTAGTGGAAGTTAAGCAGCATTGATCTTGATGTGGCAGCTTTTTGGTCCATAATCAAATTTGGTACATTTCAGCAGCAGTGGCAGTTTACAATAGATACAGGCATTTGATGGTATATGCCACAAGAATGACCATTTTGACAAGGAAGAAAGTCTTTCTACCAGCTTATACTCAGACATTCTACTTTCAATAGGCAAAGGCTGGTATTCTATGAATTTCTCTAATGGTATAGGGCTGACTTTAGCTTCTTGTAATAAATTTATAAAATTTTAAAATCTCAGCAAACTTCCACTTTAATAAAAATATACTTCTCAAAATAATTCAACTAATCAAAAACAGAATTCAACTAATAAAACATAATCAAAAACACAATATATTTAAAGCTTAACCCAGAGCAAAAAATTGAAAGCATAAACATGGGATTGGATATCAATTAATAAAATTGACCCTATATATATATATAAACAAAAAAAAGACTTATAAATCCAATAAATAATATTATATTTCAACCAGAGGACTGGTTTTCATCAGAAAGAAAAAAAATACACAGTAAAATGGCGATAATCAAAAATTACAGATTTGGTAAAAGATTAAAAATTTAACAAAACCCCCCTGATTGGTCACAAAATTTAACACAGAATATCTACCCAATCAATGACAAAATTCAAACAAAAAAAAAAAACTACATTCCCTCCTAATCAAGCTTAAATTCTATTTAAATTAAAATATAAAAATAAAAAATCCAAAATTAAAAATTAAAATATACATATGTGCATACATAGAAAAATTAAACTATGCTCACTTACAAAAAATAGCTGTGCTCACATTAATATTCATTAAAAACTAAAATACTTATACATTTTAATCAAAAATTATAGTTAGTGCAAAGTACAGTAATTTATAACTAATTATTTATCTATAAACCAATTAAACACAGATATTAAACATCCATGTAACCAATCTTTACATAAAAAACCTCATATAAGAAAAATTTTACATAAAAAACACATATAGAAATCATTTAGGAGACCAGGTAGCCCAGAGATGTAATAGTTCCAGTGTTCAAATTCAATCCATGTAGTTCTAAGGTCTTGAATTTAAAAATAAAAAAACTCTCCTTTTGTTTCCTCTCCCTTGTAGAAAAAAAACCTTTCCGAAGAATCACTACTTTTAAATCATCAATTGAATGATTCGGTAAGTTAAAATGTTTTGAAACCGGTCTATCTTTATTCTTATGCAAAATGTCAAATCTATGATTAGTCATTCTGACATGTAAACTATTTGCTGACTCACCTATAGAGCTTACAATAGAACTACCCTGCAGCGATTAATCTGAACCAAAAATAGAAGCTGCACTTATCTTATTCAAATATCTGAAAACAGGGATTTTTAATTAAATTTTACTTTTAAGATATGCAGATTAAAATTTGGTTTTAACTTATTTTAATTAGAAAATACCTGAGTGGACTTCTGTTGTTTATCTGATGGCAAAAGATTTAAACCACTAATTAATGAATTTTCCAGAATTTAACTAATTAAGCCTATTGTTCTCTTCCCAACCCTTATTTACTTTTTACATAAAATTTGTGGCATGATTTTATAAATCTAAAAACAACAAAATTATTTTACTTTTAAATCCTAAATGTTGAAATTTATTTAAAATTATTTTAAATTAAATGAAAACAAATATTACGAATGGAATATTTCTGAATAAATAAATTTAAACAAAATAACTTATAAATAATGAAACTATTATTTTTATTTAAGTTTTAAAATATTATCACAGTACGTGTGTAAATATGATTTATATAACCTCCTTTTTAAAATGAATATGTATGCATGCACATACTCACAATTTATAAATTATTAATGTTAGGCTTTTGAAATTATATTTATCACAAGCATTTATACATTTGTGATCTAATTTAGGCAAGATTTTGACATATAAGTGACAGTACATACACACTATGATAAATTGGGTTTAAAGTAGGATATGAGGATAGGAAAGAAGTGACAGAAGGTGAAACAAAGATTTGTAAAGCAAATCTTACTGTTTCATTTTCCCTTATTTGTGGGATAAACAAAAAAATTGTAAAAAAAAAAAAGGTGTCACAACAGGTATCCATTAGTATTTTGAAAACTTTCATTAAAAAAACTGACAAGATTATAATACCTTAATAAAATTGGATATGAAGAAAACAAAATTTATTTATATACCCGGATATGTTTGATAGGGTTATATATCCTTTCTAACAAATATCTCAATATTTAATATAATTTACAACTACATCTGGGTCTCATTTTATGTGGTAGATAGGTTCCTCAGAAAACACACACCAAAGAAATAGCACAAAAATAAACATAACTTACCTTGAAAAATGGGGGATAGGTTCCCATAATTTTCAGAAATTGAAATAAAAGCAAAACAACAAAAAAAATTACTTTCAAATTTGCATTAAAAAATAAGGAAATAAAGTATGACTAATAAAAAATTTCAAATATATAAAAAAAATTAATATAAAATAAACTTTTTTTAGTTTTTTTATTAACTACAGTATTTAATTTTACATTTTTTCATACATATTTTAATCATTACAGCTACTTTTTAATATGAGTTTATTTGTGAACTAGTAAGAAATCAGATTCATGATGTGTTGTACAACTAGCGCCACTTCCAGTCTTGTACTGTTTCTATATTTAAAAAATGAGATGCAATCAAAACAAAAAGATTAGACATTATCATTCGAAAGATTATTTTCAGTTTATAAAATCAATAAAATCTTCATTATTATTTATTTTAAAATTCTAAATAAATATTTATTTTTAATAAATATGTTTTAAAAGTTTAAAATTTTTAAATATTTATTGCGATATTTTTATATGTATGTATAAATCTATTATTATTATTTACTCATTAGTATAAGTAGGTTATTTACATAGAAGCTAAGATTCTAAATACAGCTTATGGCCATATTAACGTAGGTTGCTAATATAATATTATATTTTTGAAAGAAAAAAGTATTTCAACTCAAAATAAGTTATTAATAATTTAAATTTCTTAATATCTAATAAATATAGTGAAGTATGAAGGATATTAAAAAGAAACATGAATCACATAACTTCAAAATTGCATTAAAATAATCTGCATAAAATGAGACCCAGGTGTATTATATTTTATTACAAAATGTACTATATCAATATACATTAAACAATCATTTTTTAAAATACTAGAGTCTCCCAAGTTCAAGTCCTTTTCTTTTTTTTTAAAATAACCATTTTATATCTTATCTGTCCAGCTTATTATATTCCAGGATCTGGTGGATGGTAGTGGCCTCTTAGGATTAGTGACTTTAATCTTGGGTTATTGGGTTTCCTTATTCTGTCTGGTGGTTCTTTGGTCCACGGGGAAGTCCACCATTGTCAGAACTCCACCATTTCCTCTGCATCTTTAATCCTGCTTTCTGCCATCAGGTGTTGGATTGGTAACAGCATGTTTCTTTTGATGATGCTGATGATGTGGGCATCATAGAATGCATAAATTGTAAATGTGGTAAGCAATCTAAAGCAGTTCACCTGGTGCATGAAAATAAGTTTCTTTGATTACTCCATACTTTTCCTGACAGATTCTATTCAGGATCTCACTCTGTTGATCATCAGTCTAGTGGTACTTTAATAAAGTTTTACTGTAGCCTGTGAAATTGTTTGGTTTTTCTTTCAGCATACCCCACCAGTGTCTTGCATAACCTTGTAGGTAATGGCTGGCAATCACAGTCTGTTTATGGAAGCTAGTTTTATAGAATTGAAAAAAATCTCTCAGGCTCTTCAGTGTGGGTGGATATTTTTTCCTATTTCTTCATGAAATAGTGATAAAATTTATTCAGCTGGGTTTGAAGTCCTATGTCCAGTACTAGTATTTTTCAGGTATTGGTGACATCAGTGTCTGCTGTATTACCATCATTAATTTGAACTAGTGATAGATCACTGCCAGTGGTCTTGTATTTAGTAGTATTTGTACTTTGGCACATATCATCATCATTATTTTTTGCATTGGTTGAATTATCAGACTCTATTTTTTTGCTCAGGGGTTACACTGACAATGATCCAACTGAGTTCAGGTCTGCTTGGTCTTTTCTTAATTCATTTATTTTTTGACTGCTTTTCATGTAATGTGCTCTAATTTTAAGTTGGAAGGCTTTCTGTTCCTCTCTCACTTTTTCCAATTCTTGGATGATTAATCTGGTAAACTCTCTACATTCCTCATCCCTTCTTTGGTCTTTTTCTTTCTATCTTCTCACTCTTTTCTACCTTGTATAAGCAGCTCTTAAAAATATCTCATATTGAAACTTCCCATGCTTATTGTCTGTTGGTCAGTTTATACTACTCTTTGTGATTCTGAAAATTGGGATGACTCAAGCTCCTGCTCTTCATGGTTATCACTTCCCATGTTTATTTTCTCTCTGTCATCCATATTATCCATGGTCTTGTTAAATTACTTTGGTCCTGTTTATCTTTTACTCTTATATATTTTCTAATAACTATTTATAATCTTTACTGCTTATTTATTTATTTGTATAGCTACAACTTATTACCTAAAAATTTTTTTCTATGTTTGACAATGGCTACTCTTATGATCTTTTATTTATATTAAATCTTATTCAAATTTTATAATGGCTAATCAGCTATCCTCCTCTCAGTTTTTATGGCTCTGCCTGCTGGAATCTTCCTAAAACTATTGCCCTATTGCCTTTCATTACTGCTAAATTTTAAAGTTTGCTGCTGCTTACTGAATCAAATTATTTTACTGCCAATATATATATATATTGTGATGTTATATAATATGCCATTGCATTATTTTAAATATATATATATATATATATATATATATATATATATATATCATAATATATATATATATATATATATATATATATTGTGATGGTATATAATATGCCATTGCATTATTTTAAATTAAAATAAAAAGATTATAAATAAAAATTGATTTATTAAAAAGAAAAAAACTTAACTTAAAAACTAAAAATTAAAAGTTGTTTAACATATATAATATATCGCACAGATGGAATGAAAACTTTAAAAGTATTATTTTCTTTTTAAATAAAAAAAAAAGAATTTGAACATACTTTTTTTTGAAAAAGGAAAAAGCAGTTAAGGACAGTTAGATTGAGACAGCTGAGCAGGTGAGTTATACGCAAAACTTTAATACCATAAACAATAATAAATATATAATTGTGTTATTATCACTCAGAAACAAAAAAATCGTTTTCATAAGGATATTTCATTAAAAAAAAGTAGAAGTAAAAGGTATTCATCTTAAAAATAAAGTAGGAGAGACAGGCAGTATAGATATAGAGGACAGAAGGAAGGGAGTCTGAGAGAGCATATAAATAGTTTACAAAAATATTTTAGGAGATACGGGATACTGGAGGAATTACAAAATAATCTTAGCACAGGTGCACCTTCAAGGATATGCAAAAATGTAGTATGCTTCTGTTAGATCAACCCCAAACATACCAGGAGTATGAAATGGCCCTGAAGAAGATGTTTTGAAATGAGAAACAGCAGAAGAATCTCAAAATGCGAATCATCAATGAGAATTTTGTGAAAAAAGGGAAGGAAAATTACATACAGTTTTTCAGACAACAAGTGGCCATACTGAAGACATTAGAGAGTGATAAACTATCTGAAAATCAGATAGTAAAAATGGTGTGTTAAAATTTTCCAGTAGAAATAAGATGCCGAGTGGGGATTAAAAGTATTAGGTTAGCTAAAGAAATTTACAAAATATTAAGTCAAATTGAGATAGATGAGCAAATGAGGGAGATTGAAGATAGAAGATTTAGGGACAAATGGCAAACAGATATGACAGAGGAAAAAGGAATTGTAACACTTGGAAAAAAACATTGGGAATTTAGTGTGCTCATGGGAAGATAGGGTTCCTCAATATGCCAAACAGGAATGCCCAAAGATTCAAATGGAATCAATCAAATAGAAATAGAAACCCTTATCGATTCAGGGAGTCAAATTTCGGTTATGTCAGAAACACTATATTGTAAACTGATTAGGAAACAACCTGGCATATGGACCCTTTCACTGAAGGCTACACAAGTGAAAATGGCACATAATAAGAGGGCCAAAGTAGAACCTAAGCAGATATGGGTAGACTTACAGATAAATAGGAAAACTTTCACTCATGTATTCCTTATTATGAAGGACCTGATACACAAGGTCATATTACGATCTGATTTCCTACACAAATATAAATGTGTCCTTAACTATAAAAGGAGAAGAGTTACTTGCAAAGGAGAAATAATTAAATTTCTAATGTCAGACCTATACCATTCAATTGGGGTCATAAAAGTTGAGGAAGACCCAATGGACAGAGTGATAGCTGAGAAAGTTAAGCAGGCAAATATGACCACATATTTGCAGATATACCGGGTATAATTCAAGGTTTTCAGTCACTGAAATGGCCACATATTTGCAGATATACCGGGTATAATTCAAGGTTTTAAGCAAAGAATTAAAATAAATCAGGACCAGCCATTTCAGTCTAGGTCATACCCAGTTCCACATCAATACTGGGATAATGTGAAGGAACAAATCAATCAAATGATAGAATAGGGAATTATTTCAAAGTGTTCCTCTCCCTATTGTAATCTTCTGGTGATTGTCAAAAAAAAAAAGATGGGTCAGTCAGGTTGTGTTTGGATGCGAGACAGCTGAATTGAATAACTTTCCCAGGTTGTACCATCCCCCTCCCATGCAGGAACTGTTGGGAAGATTTAAGAGAATGAAAATATGTTCAAGGTTTGATTTGATGGCCAGTTACTGGCAAATCCAACTCCATCCTGAGGACCGGAAATATACTGCCTTTAGATATGATGGTTATTCATATCAATTTAACCGAATGCCATTTGGCTTAATAAACAGTGGTGCAGGGTTGGTGAGATGTTTAGACCAAGTGCTGTCAGAGGAAGTAAAACAATTGGTCACAATGTATGTAGACAATGTATTGGTGTTATCGACAACCATCGAGGAACATTTTAGGAATGTAGAGATATTTCTCAAGGAATGCTTAAAAAAAGGAATCAAGGTTAATTTTAAAAAAGCATTTTATGTAAAAAGGAAGTTACATTTTTGGGCCATGTGGTGGGTTTCAAAGAGATAAAACCCCATCCAGACAAAGTCTTGGCTATTAGAGAATTTCCTAAACCCACATCACTGAAGCAAATTTGATTATTCATCGGCCTCTGCAATTTCTATAGCTGATTTTAGGAGGGGTTTGTAGAAGAAATGGAACCTTTGGTCAAGCTGGTAAGAAAGAATGTCCTATGGAAATGGACTCAAGAACAAAAAAAATCCTTTGAGAATATAAAAAGAGGTTTTGAAAAACCAAGTCATGTTGGCATTTCCGAATTTCCAGAAGCCATTCATTGTATAAACATACAGTAGTGGGTATGGGCTAGGAGTTACACTATCCCAGATGCAAGATGATGATCAGATGAAAGTATTGTACTTTATAAGCCAATTTCTTAAAGGATCAGAGCATCATTATACCACTACTGAAAACCAAGCCCTGGCAAATCTCTGGGACTTCCAGAAGTTCAGGACATGCTTGTTAGGATCAAAAGTGGTTGTCATTACTGACCATAAAAGCTTGGAGTTTTTGGACCACAGCTACCTCACCAACAGCCAGTTGATTCGATGGAGTCTATACTTCCAGGAATATGACTACACTGTAAAATATTGCAAAGGGTCAGAAAATATTGTGCCAGACATATTGAGTCATAACCCTGCTCGATCCCAGCCATGCCATTTAAGTGGAGAGAACTTGTATATTTCCAGTTTGAACCTGAAGATAAATGAAACAGTAGAACAAGACTTAGCCAAACTATCACACCACCAATGGGAAGACAGACAACTAAGACATTGATTGAGCAGCTAGATGAAAAGGGGACAGCTGACTTAGGATGGGTGGAAAACAAGGCAGGATGATACTGAATAAGACAATCGATATTGCAGTATAAAATTCATGAGGACCAAGAGAAGTGTAAGCCTGTTTTTCCACATCAGATGAGGGAGGCCGTTATCACCCATGTACACCAACTCTAAGGTACACCAACTCTATGGTCATTATGGCACACCCAAAACTGAGTGTTTACTCCGGAATTGGTTTTATTGGCCCGGAATGCATACTAAAATTATGGCCATGGTGGGCCAGTGTGAAATATGCCAAAAGGCAAAGCCAGCTAATAGGAGTTATATAACACCCATGACCTCCATAATTCCAACAAAGCCACAAGAAATGATGACCCTAGATTACTATGGTCCATTGCCTGCTTTTAACAAAAAGAAGTATCTGGTCATGGTCTAAGATCTATTCTCAAAATTTGTAGCCATGTACCTGATATCTCAGGCAAATACTAAGAACACTATAAAAATGCTAGAAAATAACCACTTTCCCACTGTAGGAAAACCAAACATTTTATTATTGGATCATGGCACTCCTTTATGTCAGTGGAATGGCATAGATGGATACAATGACAAGGAATTAAGCACATCTTGTCGTCCATCTGTAATCCACAATCGAACCCATGTGAAAGGGGTTATGCAAGAATTAGGTCAGTTATTCAGAACATATCCCCCAATGAACCACCGAGGGTGAGTCAGGTAAGTTCCACAGGATGTCGATTATATTAATTGGTCAGTCAATGAATCAACATGGTTTTACCCCATACAGCTCCATTTAGGAAAACATGTTCCTCGATTGATAAAACCCTTTTTCCAGGGCTGGATGAAACCCCAACAGATGTAGAAGCTGATAGAGCTCAAGCCTACCAGACACGTTTGAAAAGGAGTCAAAATAGAAATAAATGATCCGCGGGCACACAGCACCAATTCCAAATAGGGAACAAGGTAATGATTAAAACACCACACGTTAGTGGCACAGGAAAATTCATCTGCCATAAGTTTTGTAATTTATATGACGGTCCATTCACTATTGTACAGTGACAAGGAAATAATACATTTTGTGTGGACACTGAGTCAGAGGTAAAAGGGTCCTACAATGCTAGGGCTTTAAAACCAGTATGATGGTGGATTTCTTATTTTAAACCTCAAAATAGATCTACCTCATTTTGAAGTATTTCCAACAGGGAGCATTGTAACAGTAGCCGGGTTCAAACCCTGTTACAAGAAAATTGAATAACACATATGCATTACCCTCAATACATATACTCATTTAAGATGTTGTTAAGAGGTTAAAAATATATAGGGAATTAGACATATATATACGTGAATCAATTTTGAATTCTTTTTTTTTTTAAAAAAGAAAACAAATGGGGATTTTAGAATATTTTATTTTTAAAATATTATAAATTTGCAAAATAGAGTTATGTGGAAATATGTTTTTTTTATATATTGCTTAAGATTGTTCCAAATATAAATTTTTGTTTTAATCATATCTAAAATTAATGAGGGTAGTGAAAAAAAATATTGTATATGCCTCCAAGCAATTCTTGGTTATATAGCAATCATTAATTACTTAAAAAAAAGAAAAATTATGAGAAAGTGAAGGAATGTATTTGTGAACTAAAAATACCAGGAATTATGACACAAAAAGACAAAGGAAATGTTAGAGAAAAAAAAAGAAAGAAATATTTTTAAAAGAAAAATATTTCTAGAAAGGAAATAGTTTGACGATCTGATAAAATTCTATTTTTGAAAAAGGACAAAGCAGTTAGAGACAGTTAGATTGAAACAGCTGAGCAGGGGAGAACTGTAGATATCTTAATGCCAATGTTTAAAATGATGGGGTAATCACAAATACGTGAAGGGCTTCACCATCCGCCACCAATACAAAGCTGACTCTACACCGCCTGCCTATAGAAAAACCCATGAACCTCATCAACAATCCATACCATCTAATATAGGACAAAATGGGGAAAATCATATCCCAAAAGAATGAATAAATTCACTTTGGAAGACTACATAATTGGGAATTTAAATCACATCTTATTCATAATCCAAATCAACTGTAATGCCAGACTTTACACAAGAAAAAAGAATATCACACTTTCGTAAAGTAAACTTTGAATACTTCAGGACTCTAGATTGGAACCAGTTACACTATGTGATTGACTATATTATAATCCAAACCCCAGGGTTCGTCAGGTAATAGGAACTTTGTATTTTTTGAAATTGCTTCTCACTGCCCTAATAACAATTATATTTTATTAGTCTATGGTATTAAATTATTGCATATAACTGTATATATTTTTTTTTTGTTAACTAATATTTATTTATTATTTATTCAGTTTTTTTTATTATTTCATTTATGATTGGGGCTTTATCATATTTTCAGCTGGGAATGATATAATTTAATCTTCTAAATAATGTGTTAAAATATTAACCTTAATTCCAACAAAACCCATAAAATTCCATAAAATAAACAAAATTAATAAAAATATATTATTAATTTTTATTGAGAATAATTTTAAAATAAATTTTTTTTTATATATTTAAAATTTTAAATCCAAAAAATAAAAAATAAAAAAAAAAAAAAAATATCATTTTAAAAAAAAAAATAAATAATTTTTTTTTTTAAAAATTATTAATATTTTAATAAAAATTCTATAATTTTTTTAAATTATTTTTTTTTTTTTAATATTTTTTTATAAAATTATTTATAATTTATAAAAATATTTTTTTATAAAATTATATAATATATAAAAAAAAAAAAATCAAAATTTTTTTTTTTTTTTTTTTTTTATTTGGTTTTTTTTTTTTTCTCCCCACCCAAAAAAATTATTTTCTTGTTAAAAAAAGCAAAAAACAAACCCACCAAAATTATTTTTCTTTTTTTTTTTTAATTTAATTTTTTTTTTTTTTTTTTTATAAAAAAAAAACAAAAGGGGAAACCCCCCCACCAAACTTATAAAACCATTCAACACCTGTCAAACGAAAAATTTATAATAAAAAATGGGAGAGGGAAAGGGGAGCGCCACGTCCCGAAAGGAGCCCCAGAAGGGGGGGAAAAGGGTTAATAATAATAGTTATATATTTACCTTGGAGTTGAAGTTCCATATTATTTTATCATTTATATTCACCTATTACTTTACCTGTTAAAATAAATTGCAAATTATTTAAATATGTCCGATGTGAATAGACATCTGTATAGGTTCAGTATATTTTACATTCAAATCCATATTTTTTAACATGTCTCTGTTCATCCAATAGGTTTTACTCCCAACCCTGAGAATGAGATAGCTTGGGTCAGGAACCTCATTAGACAGGAAAAGTAGGGAAAATATAATTCTCACCATAATAGTGAGTTTGGCACTTGAAGTGAGCTATCAACTGACTCTCATAAATATATTCTTCCCATATATTTTTTATAGATAGTACTAAAGGACAATGGCCACTGGAAAACTTTTTTCATTTTCGTAAATCAGATATACGCAATATCTTGATATTGTGTTCATCAAATAAAACATATATATAATTCATTCGTATTCAAATTCTTATTTGGTAGATAGTGTTTAAATATTATCTGCAGGTATTATGGTGTTTAAACAGCCATAGTATTTTCATCTAGTCTATTGTGTGGTTCATGTCCATTTTTGAAGATCAATTTTATTTAATTCATGTTGACAAGCATTGGGGAGGATGGTTAGAACAGGGTTGTCAGTTAATATATATATATATTATAATGATATATAATATGCCGTTACATTATTTTAAATTAAAATAAAAAGATTATAAATAAAAATTGATTTATTAAAAAGAAAAAAACTTAACTTAAAAACTGAAAATTAAAAGTTGTTTAACGTATATAATATATCGCACAGATGAAATGAAAACTTTAAAAGTATTTTTTTTTTAAATAAAAAAAAAGAATTTGAACATACTTTTTTATAAAAAAAAGTAAAAGATCTAAAGATAAAATATTTTTGTTAAAAGATTCCTCTGTAATCTCTGTAAATGGAAATGATTGTTTTATAAATTAAATGAAAAGCAAACTAGCCCTTGGGGCTCTTATATAAAAAAAGTCAGATGAAAGATATAGAGAAGAGAACAAAAAAATTTTAGATACCCAATAGAAGCAGCAAACCAATGCTCTGACCTTAATAAAAATGATTGTAACAGAAAACTATGTTCAATGAATCTGGAGGATTACTATAAAAAGAAAAATATTGAAATTAAGAACAGTTCCAACTTGATTATTTTTGAGAGGGGTAATAAGATGCACTTGTCACACTCTCTCACTTCATTCAAACAAAATGATTGTTGAATTATGAATGGTACTGTTTCAGATCCCAAATCAAATCGGTACTGCAAAACAGACCAGTCTTTCATAAAAGTCTTTGTGGAAATTGGCAGCAGGAACCGGGAGCTCTTCTACTGTAAGATATAAACAGAAAAATTTTAAGAAAAATAATTAAGAACTTTCAATATTTGACAAGCTAAACCTAATTATTTTTTAATCTGACTTTTCAAATCAATTATTAACCTTTTAACCGCTAATTATATTATTGGTTGTGTCAGCTAAAAATCAAAGCTTTTAATTGGCCAGCTCACAAACTGAAGACAAGTCAATTGTCAAAATATTTTCACCTTTAATATCATATTGACTTTATATTCATTTATAAAAAGTATATTAATACATTGTCAGGTTATAAAAGTGAACGAAAGTTCTTTCAAAAATAAATTGCTATTTATTTATTATAAAATATTCAATTTCAGCAACATAAAAGCTATCATATAAACAAAGAGTTTGTGACATAAATGTCTTTTACATTATAAAAAAGTAAATATTTCTTTTTCCTAAATCTTAAATATTTTTACTAAAATCTTCAATATTTTTTGAAAATAATTTTGTTTTTTTAGTATTCTCTCTGAAAATGATTTGTAATTACTCAATATATACTTAATATTCTTTAAAATTATATTCGAAATGAAAACCTCAGCGTTTTTTTTTATTTTCTTTGATCAGGCAGTTTCTTTGTTCTTTCCAGCCAATCAGAATGTCTTTTTTGGCTGAGAGCTGGCTGACAGCCAACCACCGACAAGGTTCTTTCTTTGTTTAGTTTTAAATGCGGTTTTTTTGATTTTTTACTTGTAAAATAATTCGGAAGAGGGCACCATCTTACAGAACTTTTAAAAACCTAATTAATAACTGTCAAACGGATATTCTACCATTAAAACTAACGAAATTAGAGTGATGTCAGCTGTCGACGAGAGACCTCGTAAGAGGCGGGAAAAGGGTTAATGTTTAATTTTTATATATTTGAGTTTGTTAAAATTATTCCCATTTATTTTTTTTGTTCCTTTAAGTTTTATTATGATTTTTTTAAAACTAAACTTAATAGATGCTAAATTTAAGTTGGGCATGAATGGCTGCATAGATTTGTAAAGTTATATTAGTTTAATTAAGGGAGGGTAAATCTTAGGTTATTTATTTTGTAGTTAAATTGGGTCAATGGATTGAATATATTGGTGTAATTAGTAAATGTAGTATGAGGTCCGCTATGTGCAGGATCACCTTATAAGCCGCACTCAGGCGAAATTAGCCTTTCTTATTGACTATTGGAGACAGATGGTATTCCCTGCTCCTTGGATCACGCCTTTGCCTATGGAATGGGATAGTAAGATGGAAAATGCAGTCCCTTCCTATGGAGTTTTTTTATTATTGTTTTTCTCTCCAGACAGAAGTAGAATTCCTATACTGGATGAGAGTCAATGTCTTCTATAACCATGCTGTTCAGATGTGCCTTCCTGGCAGTATGGTATTTGTGCTGTCATATTCATGCTGCATTGAATACATCGATGTATCAGATAGATTGACATTGGTTTGACTGCAACCTTTTGGCCTAAGGTTAAATAAGGGATAGAATATTTTCTTTTCAAATGCAATCTATGTAGTTTATTCATACTCAACACTCTTAAAAATATCAAATTTATCTGTGCTGATTGTTTAAAATAAAAATTTAAATTTAAAAATTAATAACCAACCTAAAATAACAAATTTTGTTTCTCACTTTTATTTATATGTGCATTAATAAATGTTTGTGTGTTAATTACTGGCAGTGGCTTTCTTTTATTTTTGTTAATATTGAAAAGATATTTTAAGAATTTTATATTTTATAAATCTTCAGGTCTCACTGAGCTAGTGGCATGGGCTGATGGTCAGAATAAAACATATGTAAAAATTGAATCTTAATTTATGTATCTGCCTACAATATAAATTTTCTAGACTCAAGTAGCCTAGTGGCATCCTGTAGTGGAAATACAGTGAGACTTAACTACCTCGACCATTATAATATATATATATATTGTAATGGGCACAGATGTTGTTACATTGTTTTTTTTTATTAGTAAACATGAAAAAAAATAAAAGTTCGCAAATAAAACTTTTTTTTTTTTTAAGAAATAAAAATTGAAAATGAAAATTCTATACTAAACTCATATATATAAAATCGCACAGATAAAAAAAATTATTAAAATAAAACTTTATTAAAAATAGAAAAGATATTTTAAAAACAAATACTTAAAAAGATTTCAAGATAAAAATATATCTTTAAGTTTGAAAACAAATTAATTGGTGTTATTGAAAAATGGAAATGATTGTTTTAATTAGTTAAATGTAAACTAGCCTTGGTCATTTAAATGTATAAGCAGTGGTCAGATAGGAGAGAAAAACAATGGAATCGGACCTCAGTGAAAGGACCATCACATCGATGATGTAATGTCAATTGAATCTGAAAGTTACATATAAAAGAAAAAGTTGGAAATAAAATTGGCTATTGAGTAAAGAAAATTATAGAGAGATGTGACGATATGTGTTAGTGCAGAGTTGAAGGAGAAGGGATTGAAAAGACACACTCTTCAATCCCTCAGTTTTGTTTAAAAAAAGAAATGACATTGTTTTTTCTACATTAAGGACCAGCTAAACTAAAAGACCTCCGGATAAATAAAAAACAATGGCTAATGCAATCAATCTCTTTAGGATGGCATGGGAATTCACATTCAAATGGCAAGCAATGGATAAAGCTGGACGTT
Source organism: Epiperipatus broadwayi (assembly GCA_028023455.1). Taxonomy (NCBI): domain Eukaryota; kingdom Metazoa; phylum Onychophora; class Udeonychophora; order Euonychophora; family Peripatidae; genus Epiperipatus; species Epiperipatus broadwayi. Next base: position 4,125,015 of record JAQFVV010000018.1, read on the forward strand.
TTAAAAATCATAAGAACTTTATATTCATTTGAAAACAATCAGAACTCTAAATTCGAAACCTTTTAGTAAATAATACAAATAGAATCCTATCTGACCAATGTAAACTAATATTAATAATGGAATTTGATGTATTTTTTTTATTTAAAATCATTTCCATTTATTTTTTTTTTGTTCTTTTAAGTTTTTATAATGATTTTTGTTTTTCAATAAATTAAATTATATAAATGTTAAACTTAAGTCAGGCGTGAATGGCTGTATAGATTTGTAAAGTTATATTAGGGGAGGGTAATCTTAGGTTATTTGTGTCGTTGTTGAATTGGGTCAATGGATTGGATATATTGGTGTAATTAGTAGATGTAGTATGAGTTTCGCTATGTGCAGAATCGCTGTATACACTGCACCAACCCTTTGCCTATGGATGGGATTGTAAGTTGGCAAAAAGGATTGCGGTCCCTTCCTATGGAGTTTTTATTTTATTGTTCTTCTTGCCATACAGATGTCATATTCCTGTATTGGACAAGAGTCAATGTCTTCTCTAACTATACTGTTCAGATGTCCATTCCTGACAGTATAGTATATTTGTGCTGTTGTATTTTCATGCTACATTGAATACATAAATGGATCAGATGGATTGACACCAGTTTGACTGGGAACTTTTAGCCTAGGTTAAATAAGGATAGAATATTTTCTTTCCAAATGCGAATCTATGTAGTCTATTCATACTCGACACTCTAAATAAAATTGCATTAAATTTAAGTTGGGTTATATATGTTTGCATGGATTCATTATCGGTTAATTATGTTTTGGTTTTCATATTTGATCAAAATATATAGACATTCAGTAAATAATGATACCTTACGGTGAGTAAGTAAAATGTATTTATTCGGATGTCTTTTAAGTTATTGGTGTCAATGCGGGAATCTTACAATGAATACTATTGGGTTTCTTGCAAATTCCCTCATGCAATTCCACCAATAATTTTATATTTTGATCATTTATGTTTATTTTGAAATGTTTTTAACCGTGTAATCTATGTAACCGATCTATACTCAACATTATAAAACAAACTTTCATAAATCTGTCTGTGCGAACTTAATTAAAATGTAAACTTATAATATTATAAAAATTAAAATGTAAATTTAAATTCTAAAATCAAATTAAAATCTAAAATAAACATACTAAAATAATAATGTTAAATTTTATATATATGTGCGTAAATAAATGTTTGTATGTTAATTACTGGCAGTGGCTTATTTTATTCTTTTTTTAAAATATTCTTAGATAAGAATTTATTATAAATATAATCTCTGATACTCCTTGAGCTAATGACATGAGCTAACAACCGGAATCAAAATATTAAAAAAAAAAAAAAAAATTTTTTTGACTTACGTATCTGCCTACTTTATAAAATTTCTAGGTTCAATTGCCTAGATGGCGCCCTGTAGTGCAGATGATGTTTATCTACTTCTCCAGATCATTACAACTGGCCACCCAACTTGGGCCAATCTATTAATAAAAACCACGTATACCCTGAATAAATTTCTTTTTTCAAAATGAAATATGTTTATCTGTTTTCATAAAGTCGGATACTTTAAATCTTATAAAAGCACTGCCAGAAAGAAATTGCACATATATCAAACATGAGAAAGTATTAATAATTTTAAATTGTATTTTGTTAAAAAGAAAGTCAAAAGGTTGCAATTAATATGGTTTTTTTTGTTAATATATATTGAGCTTTAATGTGTATAGGCATGGACAGCTATGTAAGTTTATGATCGTAAATGTAGTACCTTACGATGAGTACTGTTTGGGAATTTACTTCATAGTACCCCTGTTTAAGCATTTCAATCAGTCATAAATAAGTTGGTGGTATTTATAATTGTGCTGCAAATATACATGTTTAAACCCCATTATTCCTTAAAACATATTTACCTCAGTGCAACCTTCTTAAATAAATAATTTATAAAATTTGCTTGTCGTGCCGTGTGTAAAAATAAAATGTATAAAAAAATAGAACATTTGGGGAGAGGAGGCATAGACGTAAATGGTCCTTAGGAAAATGATGGTCAACACTTTTTGTGCGTATATAGTCTTTATACTAACCGAATGTTTTGTAAATTTTGTTAATCATGTACCGTAATTACTAACCCTAAGTAAAATATTTTTTTGTTCATTTTTTTAAGCAAGTTTACTGATATGTAACAGGCACAGATATCGTTACATTGGTTTTTTTATTAGTAAACATGAAAAAAAAAATAAAAGTTCGCAAATAAAACTTCTTTTTTTTTAAGAATTAAAAATTGAAAACTAAAATTCTATACTAAAGTTGTATATATAATATCGCACAGATAAAAAATATTATTAAAATAAAACTTTATTAAAAATAGAAAAGGTATTTTAAAAACAAAAACTTAAAAAGATTTGGAGATGAAAATATATCTTTAAGTTTGAAAACAAATTCATTGGTGTTATTGAAAACTGGAAATGATTGTTTTAATTAGTTAAATGTAAACTAACCTTGGGCATTTAAATGTATAAGCAGTGGTCAGATAGGAGAGAAAAAAACGGAATTGGACCTCAGCGAAAGGACTATCACATCGATGACGTAATGTCAATTGAATCCAAAAGTTACATATAAAAGAAAAAGTTGGAAATAAAATTGGTTAGTGAGTAAAGAAAATTATACAGAGATGTGACAATATGTGTTAGTGTGGAGTTGAAGGAGAAGGGATTGAAAAGACACACTCTTCAATTCCTTCAGTTTTGTTTTAAAAAAAAGAAAAAAATGACATCGTTTTTTCTACATTAAGGACCAGCTAAACTAAAAGACCTCCAGATAAATAAAAAACAATGGCTAATGCAACCAATCTCTTTAGGATGGTGTGGGAATTCATGTTCAAATGGCAAGCAATGGATAAAGCTGGACGTTTTAAAAATCGTAAGAACTTTATATTCATTTGAAAACAATCAGAACTCTAAATTCGAAACCTTTTAGTAAATAATACAAATAGAATCCTATCTAACCAATGTAAATTAATATTAATAATACAATTTGATGTATTTTTTTTTATTTAAAATCATTTCCATTTATTTATTTTTTTTGTTCTTTAAAGTTTTTATAATGATTTTTGTTTTTGGATAAATTAAATTATATAAATGTTAAACTTAAGTCGGGCATCAATGGCTGTATAGATTTGTAAAGTTATATTAGGGGAGGGTAATCTTAGGTTATTTGTGTCGTTGTTGAATTGGGTCAATGGATTGGATATATTGGTGTAATTAGTAGATGTAGTATGAGTTTCGCTACATGCAGAATCGCTGTATACACTGCACCAACCCTTTGCCTATGGATGGAATTGTAAGTCAGCAAAAAGGATTGTGGTCCCTTCCTATGGAGTTTTTATTTTATTGTTCTTCTTGCCATACTGATGTCATATTCCTGTATTGGACAAGAGTCAATGTCTTCTCTAACTATACTGTTCAGATGTCCATTCCTGACAGTATAGTATATTTGTGCTGTTGTATTTTCATGCTACATTGAATACATAAATGTATCAGATGGATTGACGCCAGTTTGACTGCGAACTTTTAGCCTAAGGTTAAATAGGGATAGAATATTTTCTTTTCAAATGTGAATCTATGTAATCTATTCATACTCAACACTCTAAATAAAATTGCATTAAATTTAAGTTGGGTTATATATGTTTGCATGGATTCGTTATCGGTTAATTATGTTTTGGTTTTCATATTTGATCAAAATATATAGACATTCGGTAAATAATGATACCTTACGGTGAGTATCTAAAATGTATTTATTCGGATGTCTTTTAAGTTATTGGTGTCAATGCGGGAATCTTACAATGAATACTACTGGGTTTCTTGTGAATTCCCTCATGCAATTCCACCAATAATTTTATATTTTGATCATTTATGTTTATTTTGAAATGTTTTTAACCGTGTAATCTATGTAACCGATCTATACTCAACATTATAAAACAAACTTTCATAAATCTATCTGTGCGAACTTAATTAAAATGTAAACTTATAATATTATAAAAATTAAAATATAAATTTAAATTCTAAAATCAATTTAAAATCTAAAATAAACATACTAAAATATTAATGTTAAATTTTATATATGTGTGTGTAAATAAATGCTTGTATGTTAATTACTGGTGGTGGCTTATTTTATTTTTTTTTTAAAATATTCTTAGATAAGAATTTATTGTAAATATAATCTCTGCTACTCCTTGAACTAGTGGCATGGGCTAACGACCAGAATCAAAATATTAAAAGAAAAAAAATTTTTTATTGACTTATGTATCTGCCTACTTTATAAATTTTTCTAGGTTCAAATGCCTAGATGGCGCCCTGTAGTGCAGATGACGTTTAGCTACTTCTCTGGATCGTTTCAATATATAGACATAGTTAGAAAATTAAAAAAAATTTCTTACTCATGCTGCCTGCTGAATTATTTTACTGCCAATATATATATATATATATTGTAATGATCCGGAGAAGGTAGACTTACGTAAACTTATGTATATCTGCACTACGGGCGCCATCTAGGCATTTGAACCTAGAAAAATTTATAAAGTAGGCAGATACGTAAATCACAAACAAAAATTTTTTTTTTTTTAATTTTGATTCCGGTCGTTAGCCCATGTCACTAGCTCAGTGAAATAGCAGAGATTTAAAAAATAATATATTCTTATATATATAAGAGGAACAAAATAAGCCACTGCCAGTAATTAACATACAAACATTTATTTATGCACATATATATAAGATTTAAAATTATTTTAGTATTAGTTTACATTTTAACATTTAACATTATTTTTAACTTTACCTTAGATTTTAATTTACATTTTAATTTCTATTATATTATAAGTTTACATTTTAATTAAGTTCGCACAGATGGGATTACAAAAGCTTGTTTTAATATGTTGCTATAGATCGGTTACATAGATTACATGGTTAAAAACATTCCAAAGTAAAGATAAACAATCAAAATACAAAATTATTGATTACTGACAATTGCGGAGGGAAATTTATACGTAACCCAATAGTATTCACCATAAGATACTTGCATTGTCACCAATAACTTAAAAGACATCTGAATAAATACATTTTAGATACTCACCGTAAGGTATCATTATTTATCGAATGTCTATATATTTTGATAAAATATGAGAACCCAAAACATACTTAACCGATAACCAATCCATGCAAGCTTCTATAAACAACTTAAATTTAATGCATTTTTATTTAGGGTCAAGTATGAATAGACTACATAGATTTGCATTTGAAAATAAAATATTCTATCCCTATTTAACCTTAGGCTAAAATTCACAGTCAAACTGGCATCAATTCATCTGATACATCGATGTATTCAATGTAATACGGAATACGGCAGCACCAAAAAGATTAAGAGAAGATATTGACTCTCATTAGATAGGAATATTACTTCTATCTAATGAGACGAACAATAAAAAAAAACTCCATAGAAAGGAACTGCGCTCTGCATCTTATAATTCCTTCCATAGGCAAAATGGGAGAGTGCGGCGTATGAAACAATTCTGCCAGTAGCGAATCTCCGACTACATCTACTAGCTACATCAATATATCCAATCCATTGACCCAATCTAACAATGACACAAATAGCCTAAGATTATCCTCCCCTAATATAACTTTACAAATCTATACAGCCATTTACACCCGACTTAAGTTTAACATTTATATAATTAATTTAACGAAAAACAAAAAATCATGATAAAAACTTAAAGAATAAAAAATAAATAAATGGAAATGATTTTACATAAACAAGAAAAAAAATACATCCAATAACGCTATTAATAAAGAATTTAGTTTGGTCAGATAGGATCATATTGCAATCATTTAAATATAGAAAATTTTAATTTAATGTTCATTATTTATAAAGTTCTTACAGTTTAAAACAGTTCATCTTTATCCGTTGCTTGCCATGAACGTGAATTCCCACGCCGTCCTAAGATTGGTATCCATTCAGCCATTGTTTTATTTATTCATCCGGAGGTTTTTGCTTTAACTGGTCCTCAATGTAGAAAAACGATAGTTCATTTCTCTCTCTTTACTAGCAAAACTGAAGGGATTGAATCGTGCATCTTTTTCAATCCCTTCTTCACTTCCACACTACCACATATCTCTCACATCATAATTAATCATTCACTAACTAATAATTTCCAAACTTGTCCTTTTTATATTAATGTGAAGGATTGAATTTACATTACGTCACCGATGCGATGGTCCTTTCGCTGCGGTCCGATTCCATAGGGATTTCTTCTTATTTGTTAACAGTTTCTATTGTTTTCCTATCTGACCGATGTTTTTACATTTAAATGCCCAAGGCTGGTTTACATTTAACTAATTAACAATCATTTCCATTTCTGATTAATTAACCTGTTTTCCAAATCAAAAATATATTTAAAGATAAGTTTAAAGATATAATTTTATCTCCAAATCTTTTTAAAATTTAGTTTTAAAATACTTTTTGTTTAATAAAGTTTTATTTTAATAATTTTTCATTATCTGTGCGATTTAACATATACGAGTTTAAGATGATATTTAATTTCAATTTTCAATTGATAAAGAAAATTTTTAAATGCGAACTTTTTAATTTACTTTCATGTTTAATAAATAAAAAAAAACAATGTAACGAATGTCTGTGCTCATTACAATATATATTGTAACAATCTGGGGAATAGTACTTAACGTAATCTGCACTATGGGGCGCCATCTAGGCATTTGAACCTAGAAAAATTTATAAAGTAGGCAAATACGTAGGTCAAAAAAATTTTTTTTTTTTTTTAAATATTTTGGTTCCGGTTGTTAGCCCATGTCACTAACTCAGTGGAATAGCAGAGATTTAATAATATAATCTAAGAGTATATATAAAAAAGAATAAAATAAGCCACTGCCAGTAATTAACATACAAACATTTATTTATGCACATATATATAAGATTTAAAACTATTTTAGTATTAGTTTTACATTTTAACATTTAACATTACCTTAATTTACATTTAATTACTATTATATTATAATTTTACATTTTAATTAAGTTCACACATATAAATTTATGAAAGCTTGTTTATAATGTTGAATATAGATCGGTTACATAGATTTCACGGTCAAAAACATTTCAAAAGAAACATAAACGATCAAAATACAAAATTATTGATTACTGACAATTGCAGAGGGAAATTTATATGTAACCCAATAGTATTCACCATAAGATACTTGCATTGTCACCAATAACTTAAAAGACATCCGAATAAATACATTTTAGATACTCACCATAAGGTATCATTATTTATCGAATGTCTATATATTTTGATCAAATATGAAAACCCAAAACATACTTAACCGATAACCAATCCATGCAAGCGTCTATAAACAACTTAAATTTAATGCATTTTTATTTAGGGTCAAGTATGAATAGACCACATAGATTTGCATTTGAAAATAAAATATTCTATCCCTATTTAATCTTAGGCTAAAATTAGCAGTCAAACTGGCATCAATTCATCTGATACATCGATGTATTCAATGTAATACGGAATACGGTAGCACCAAAAAGATTAAGAGAAGATATTGACTTTCATTAGATAGGAATATTACTTCTATCCAACGAGAAGAACAATAAAAAAAAACTCCATAGAAAGGAACTGCGCTCTGCGTCTTATAATTCCTTCCCTAGGCAAAACGGGAGAGTGCGGCATATGAAGCGATTCTGCCAGTAGCGAATCTCCGACTACATCTACTAACTACATCAATATATCCAATTCATTGACCCAATCTAACAATGACACAAATAACCTAAGATTACCCTCCCCTAATATAACTTTACAAATCTATACAGCCATTCACGCCCGACTTAAGTTTAACATTTATATAATTAATTTAACGAAAAACAATAAAATCATGATAAAAACTTAAAGAATAAAAAATAAATAAATGGAAATGATTTTACATAAATAAGAAAAAAAATACATCAAATAACACTATTAATAAAGAATTTAGTTTGGTCAGATAGGATCATATTGCAATCATTTAAATATAGAAAATTTTAATTTAATGTTCATTATTTATAAAGTTCTTACGGTTTAAAACAGTTCATCTTTATCCGTTGCTTGCCATGAACGTGAATTCTCATGCCGTCCTAAGATTGGTATCCATTTAGCCGATGTTTTATTTATTCATTCGGAGGTTTTTTTAGTTAATTGGTCCTCAATGTAGGAAACTATAGTTCATTTCTCCTTTCTTTAACAGCTGAAAGAATTGACAGTGCATCTGTCAATTCCTTCACCTCCAACTCCGTACTACCACATATAGTCACATCGTAATAATCAATTTCCAATCACTAACTAATAATTTCCAAACTTGTCCTTTTATATTACTTTGAAAGATTGACTTAACATTACGTCATCGATGTGTTGATCCTTTTCGTTGAGGTCCAATTTCCCAATGGATTTATTTCATTTGCTAAAAGTTTCTATTGTTTTCCTATCTGACTGATGTGTTTACATTTAAATGCCCAAGGCTGGTTTACATTTGACTAATTAAATTTATCATTTCCATTTCTGATTAATTAACCTGTTTTCCAAATCAAAGATATATTTAAAGATAAATTTAAAGATATAATTTTATCTCCAAATCTTTTTAAAATTTAGTTTTAAAATACTTTTTCTTTAATAAAGTTTTATTTTAATAATTTTTCATTATCTGTGCGATTTAATATATATGAGTTTAAGATGATATTTAATTTCAATTTTTAATTCTAAAAGAAAATTTTTAAATGCGAACTTTTTAATTTACTTTCATGTTTAATAAATAAAAAAAAAACAATGTAACGAACGTCTGTGCTCGTTACAATATATATATATATATATATATATATAGAGAGAGAGAGAGAGAGAGAAACAAAAATCTCTACTTATATAAGAACATTCACTAGATCTGGGTATATGTATTTCATCTCTTGTTATATAATATTAACACACATATATTTACATGATAATTATTAATGGCTACATTTATTTGATCCATAACACATCACTCGGTCTAAATTAATATATACAAATCTACAAAAAATATCAATTATATATATAAAAATTTAGCCTGATGACAACATTTATTTTACAAATAACTCTGTTTACTGAAGTTACCCTCAAGTGCCATGTTATCAGTTATAAACATCCATAGACTATTAGCATCCTCTAAAGAAATTATTTAATTATGCCATTTAACTACAGGCATTCATTTCAATATTCAAATTTTATTTATTAAAATTTTTATTATTAAATTCCATAAGATAGTTTATGACAAATGTATCATCCACATATCATATAGCCTCATGGCATTGATGCTTTAAATTCTTTTCTTGTTTTTATAAATAATTGGCATCCAAGTATTAAGTTTACTATGGAAGTGTAAAATAACAGATCACTTTCTTTTCTATATGTTTTAATTGCAAGAAAATGTGATGAAACATTATCAATATCAGTTTACAGAAAATCCAACCATACAAACAGATATCTTAATTTTAATTCTCATCATCATCCTGCACAATTTTTTTCTGTAGCAAAAAATCTTTTGACTAGAGCTCATAATTTATCTGATAAAGGACATCTTACTCAAAAAATAGAACTTACAAAAAATATTCTACTTTTTAATAATTATAATAAAAAGATCATATGTAAGTTTTTACATAACATTAATACTAAAAAGAAAAAAAAAAAGGATAGAATTGACAATTCCTCTTTTAATAGAGTAATTTTACCTTATATTAAGAGTTACTGATAAAATCAGTAGAAGACTATCTTGTTTTAATATAAAGACTACTTTTTCTACTGGCAAAAAAATTGGTAATTTTTTTATATAAACCTAAAGACAGAATATTTTTGGAACACCAAGGAGTTCATGAAATTCCATGTTTGCAGGGCTCTTGAAGCTATGTGGGTCAGTCTAATAGATGAATAAATGTCAGATTTAAGGAACATAGAAATGCTTTTAATCAAAAAATTAGCACATCAGTTTTTACTTCCCATTTTTTAGAAATTGGTCACAAACCTGATTTTGATAATACAAAAAATAATTGCTAATTTGGAAACATATGATTTAAGAACCATGAGAGAGTCAATTGAAATATTAAAGAGACCTATTGGTTTAAATAGGGCTGACGAAGCACAACGTATATTCCAGCTATGTGGAAACCTTTCATTTTATCTAATATTAATTTAAAATTAATAGGTGAAATAACTGAGGGTTATAAACATTTTGATAAGCCTCATATTGTGAATGCTGAATACTTCAAGTTAAATCTCATTTCTCATCTTGCACTGAGTCAAGTTATTGTTTGAGATCTAATGATTTTTCAGAAGTTAACCTTGATAATGGTGGTTGCTAGTCCGTCAAAATATTGGATTGTAATGCAAAATAATACACAATGTATACCCAAAAATATTATTTTATCTATATATATATATATATACGTATGTGTATGTATAAATAAATAAATAAAGTAATTTAAAATCAAAACTTACATAAATATGTATAATGTAAATAATTGTAATATTTATTTTGGAAAACATAATAAGTTAATTGGAAAATGAAATACCAAGAGAATGAGCCATATTTGTTCTAGTTAGATGAGAACTAATAAGCTGATAAGAAAAATACAGGGACTATATAAACTGTGAAGAAAAAGATCATGCACACTTTTTCTTGTTTCTTACCAGAGTGAAGAATAACTGTCAATAGATCAGGAACAATGGGGGAGGCAAACCCAGATTACAGAATCTGAAGGTGCTCAAGTCTGATTAGGTAATTATAGCAGATCATCCCAATCTTTTATTTATTATTTGTGTAAATCTTCAGGGCAGTCAAGTTTTAAGATACAATACTGTAAATTTGTTAATTCAATTTGTTAAATAAATAGCTCTAGTTAAGTTTGTGAGTACCATTTTGTTTCTTTGTAAAGTTCGAATTTCATTATTGATTGTATGTTCTTAAACAGGCAATATATGTATTGCCACACACAGCAAGCTAGAATCATCAATGGATGACAGAAGGCTTGCGCATATAATCCCCATCTAAGGCCTACTCATCCAATATCTCCAGACTAGTTTCTGGCTTGTGGATTTTATCAGTGAGGAGCCTTGGATCTGAGAGCACTGAACTTAGATCTTAGAATTTAATACAACCCTCTAGAAGTCACCTTTTATAACCACTTAACTACATAACTCTAAGTCTTAATTGAAAACACCTTAATATTTTTTAATCCAAGCTCATCAGCTTATATAGTCATATATGTCTGAGCTCAGTTTAGTACTCATACATTTTGGTATCTGATTCTTTCCATAGCCACCACTATCCTATTAGGCAGGATTGGTTTTAAGCCAATTAACATCATGATTACCATTTTTGTGCTTGCTTGTAATTGTTATTAAACAGGCAAAACTCACTATACATATTGCCACACATTATAAGCAAGCATAAGAAATGGTGATCTTATGATTGAATGTTCTCTCTTTTGTCTGGTCATTTTGGCTAAAGGTGTGAAGACATTACAAGATTGGCACTGTTGACAGTCATAGATGAACTAAGGGAAAGCAGATTTATATATGTAGTTTGAAATAGTTGTATGAAAGTATAAATGTCATTAGGACAATAATAATAAGAATGGAGTTTATACATTGTGCAGTTAGAGATTTTTTTAAGCTAAACAGCATAAGAGATAATGATGAAAAAGTTTCTCTGTCATACTATTTCAGATAAAAAAAGTGCCCATTGAGTGACAAAGTTCAGGCAGTTAAAAACCATGTAAGACTGGAAAATGTAAAACAATTACAGGTTTTTCTTGGTCTCATAAATTTTTTTGAACCTTTCCTAAAAAATAAAGTGATAGTCACAACTCTGCTATATGAATTATTGCATAATGGACAAAGATGGAGCTGGACAGAGGCACATGAGAAAGCTGTTGAAGAGACTAAAGATTTATTGGTGTCAGATAAGCTGTTAGTATATTATGATAGTGATCAAGATGTTAGAATCACCACTGATGCATCAGAATGGGGGATAGGAGCAGTCTTAGTTCATCTTGTAAAAGGATGTGATCACCCTGTGGCAAATTCATCCAGAACTTTGTCTAAGGCAGAAAAAACTGCAGCCAGATCGATAGAGAGGTACTGGCGATTATTTTTGCAGAGAAAAAATTCCACCAATTCATATTTAGCCATAATTTCAAAATAATAACTTATCATAAGTCATTGTTAAGAATTTTTGGAAGTGACTGCACAACTCCAGAACAATTTAAGTCCATGTATGTTGAGATGGCATAATATATTATCTTCATATGATTTTAATTTAAAATGCAAGAAAAAAAAGGAAATTATTCATGCGCATGTGCTTTTGAGATTACCAGATAATAATGAGCCAATAAAAAGTAAAATTGGAGTTAATTACATAGATATTATGAAATCAGACATTGTAAATAGTGAAACAGTACAGTGGTGGATTAAGGAAGATAAATATTATCATTAGTTGACAAGCTGGATTAAAAAAGTTTGGCCCAAATGTAAACCAAATAATTTAGCAATGGTGTTTTGGGTTAACAGAGAACACTTATCTATATGTAGGAAATGTATAGTCATGGGGTATGGAGTGGTCATAACTCCAGTAGAAAGACATAAGGTATTAAAGTTATTATATCAAGGGCATCCAGGCATAGTGCATGCAAAAGCTTTGGTACATAGTTTTGTCTGGTGGCTGCAAATAAATAATGACATTGAAAAATTTATTAAAAAGTGTTGAACATGTCAACAGAAAGCTCATTACTATTTAAGCAGTATCTTGCCTGGCCTAAAACATCTAAAGCTTGGAAACATTTGCATATTATCACACAGGACCAATTGAGAGAAAACTAATGTTCACCATAACAGATGCATTTTTGAAATGGATAGAGTGCCACCTGGTAAAAAAATACTAGTGCACAGGAAACTATAAAATGTTTAAGAATATTTTATATACATGGTTTTCCTGAAGTAATAATAGCAGATAATGGTTCCGGTTTTGTAAGTGAGAACTAAATCAATTTTTTACTAGTTGTGGGATCAAACATGTGTATACACCACCGTACCATCCTGAGTCAAACGAATTAGTGGAAAACACTGTAGGACAAGTAAAAAAATGTATAAAGAAGAACAAAAATGTGGATATGCAACAAACTTTACATGAATTTATGTTTAACCAGCATTCAACTCTATGAATGGTGACTGGAAAATCATCAGCAGAATTATTATGTGGGCAGAAATTAAAAACTTAGTTAGATATTTTTCATCCCACTGTCCAAAACATCGTGTGTAATGCAACAATATGGAAATCATTTGAAATAGGTGATTAAGTATGGGTAAGGTATGTCCTTCATAAACTATTGATAAAGGGAACAATTGAGAAAGTGATTTCAAGACAAATATATCAAATTACCAGAGTTAATGGACAAAATTGTAGATGAAATGTAGATCACATATGGAAGAGAGAATCAGAAAAAATACAGATGGATATGTTTTTTAAACTACAACCTCAGCAAACAAAAACTAACTCAAAGAAAGAATTACTCAAAGATACACAAAAAGGAGATAAAAAAGAAGAGAGTGACTTCCAGTATAAACTGGAGGAAAGCACATCATTTAGACCCATATGTAATAAAAGAAAGCCTCTCCATTTGAATGATTATGTTTAATAAAGACATTTTTAAACATCTGGAGTGAGGGTGGATGTGTAGTGTTTTCATGGCTGAATAATTATAACTTTCATAATTGTTACTCCAGAAGTGTGTGTGTATATATATATATATATATATGTGTGTGTGTGTGTGTGTGTGTGTGTGTGTCAATAAATAAATGAAGTAATTTAAAATCAAAACTTACATGAATATGTATAATGGAAATAATTGTAATATTTATTTGTGAAAACATAATAAGTTAATTGAAAAAAGAAATATCGAGAGAATGAGCCATATTGGTTCTAGTTAGACAAGAACAAAGATTAAAGGAACTAATAAGCTGATAAGAAAAAGACAGGGACTATATAAACAGTGAAGGGAAAGTTCATGCACACTTTTTTCTGTTTCTTACCAGGGTGGAGAATAACTGTCAGTAGATCAGAAACAACAGAGGAAGCAAACCCAGATTATCGGATCTGAAGGTGCTAAAGTCTGACGAGGGTAACTATAGCAGATCATCCTGATCTTTTATTATTTGGGTAAGCCTTCAGGTCGAGTTTTAAGTTACAATCCTGTAAAATTTCTTAATTCAGTTTGTTAAATAAATAGCTCTAGTTAAGTTTGCAACATGATTTTGTTTCTTTGTGAAGTTAGAATTTTGTTATTGGTTGTATGTTCTCTTTTTTGTCCCAGTCATTTTGGCTCAAGTGGTGAGAACATTAGTTTTATCTTTTGTCACAAATGAATTAATGATATAGTGAATAGGATAGAAGTACCCTTTCTGGGCACTGCATTATTTTACCTACAAGTTATATGAATATGATTATTATAAAAAAGAAGAACATTAAATAAATTAAAGTATTTTTCATTGCTAACCAAAGATTATTTTAAGTATCTTAGGAATGTGAATACTTACAAATTCATGTCATTATTTATTTTAAAAATGGAATATAAGATTATAAGAATTGAAAAATGTAAGATTATCATGTGTATAAAAACCTAAGTCATTATCATCTTGTAGTGTTATGCAAAGTAATTATTAATTATATTAAATAAAAATAAAACCCTGAGATTTGCATAAAATAAGAATCTAAAATTTGAATGAAATAAGAACTTAAGACATAAAATAATAACCTAAAATATGGATAAAATAAAAAGCTGAGATTTTACTGTTCATAATTGTGTTATAATATAATTTTGCCCCATAAGATGACTCATTCCCTTGTAAAAATCCATAATTATTATGATGCCCAACATGGTTTGGTATCACTTTAATGATACACCTTTGTTTTATGTCTGAGCATCCAAAGGTTATAATATATATATAAAGGGACTTGAATTTATCCAAAGGTTATAATATATATATAAAGGGACTTGAATTTAAGTTTTCAAGCTTCCTGCATCTATCCAATCTATTTTATACAACTGATACAGATGACCCCATCCATGTGAAAAAAATAATGATCTCCAATACACATATTTCAGGCTGAACCAGCATTCATCAGTTGGTACAGATCATCCTCTCCCATATATATATATTATAATGATCCAAGAGAGTCTTAATGCATCTGCACTATGAGGGCGCCACTAGGCTACTTAGAACCTAGAAAATTTATATAGTAGGCAGATACATAAGTTTAAAAATTTTTTTTTTTATTTTATAAGATTTTGAATTTGACCATTAGACCAATATCACTAGCTCTGTGGAACAGAGCAGAGATTTATATTTTACAAATTCTTATCTAAGAATATTTTTAAAAAAGAATAAAATAAGCCACTGCCAGTAATTAACACACAAACATTTATTTACACACATATATATAAAACTTAACATTATCATTTTAGTACGTTTACTTTAGCATTTAACTACATTTTTAACTTTTATTTTAGATTTTAATTTACATTTTAATTTTTATAAGTTCGCACAGATGGATTTATAAAAGTTTGTTTTATAATGTTGAGTATAGATCGGTTACATAGATTACACAGTTAAAAACATTTCAAAATAAACATAAACGATCAAAATATAAAGTCATTGATGGAATTTCAGAGGGAAATATATAAGAAACCCAATGGCATTCATCATAAGATGCCAAATTGACACCAATAACTTAAAAGACATCCAAATAAATACATTTTAGATACTCACCATAAGGTATCATTATTTACCAAATGTCTTTATATTTTGATCAAATATGAAAACCAAAACATAATTAACCGATAACGAATCGCATGCAAGTGACTATACCCAACTTAAATTTAATGCATTTTTATTTAGAGTGTCGAGTATGAAATAGATTACATAGATTTGCATTTGAAAAGAAAATATTCTATTCTTATTTAACCTTAGGCCAAAAGCTCATAGTTAAACCAATTTCAATCCATCTGATATATCAATGTATTCAATCTAATATGAATATGATAACACGAAATACCATACTGTCAGGAATGTACATCTGAGCAGTAGGGTTAAGAGAAGAAATTGACTCTCACCCAGATAGGAATACTACATCTATCTGATGAGAAGAACAATAAAAAAAAAACTCCATAGGAAAGGACTGTGGTCATTTTTGCCAACTTACGATCACATTCCATAGGCAAAAGGGGTTGTGCAGTATATAATTCGATTCTGCACATAGTGAACCTCATACTGCACCTACTAATTACACCAATATATCCAATCCATTGACCCAATTCAACTATGAAACAAATAGCCTAAGATTACCCTCCCCTAATAAAACTTTACAAATCTATATAGCCATTCACGCCTGACTTAAGTTTAACATTTATATAAGCCATTTAAAAAAAGGGGAAAAAATCAGAATAAAACTTAATGAACAAAAAAAAATAAATGGAAATGATTTTAAAAAAGAAATACATCAAATAAAAAAAGTTAATAAAAAATTTAGTTTTGTCAGATAGGATTCTATTTCTATAAATTAAATACTGGGAAAGTTTATATTTTAGAGTTCTTAGTGTTTTCAAATTAATATTCATTTAAGTTCATAATGTGCTTATGGTTTTAGAAATGTTCATTAGTTATATACTTCTTTATCTGTTGCTTGCCATTTGAAATTCAGCATTAAATCCCCCGATGATCCTGTGGTCCTCAATATAGAAAAAGTTATGCTTCATTTTCTTTTTTTTTATAACAACTGAAGAAATTGAAAGTGCATCTTTCAATCCCTTCACCTCCAACTCTCTGACTTAACACATCTCTGTCCTCCTTTAAATTTTCTTTACTCAACTTTTTATAGTAGCTTTCAGATCCAGTGGACATTACGTCATCGATAATGATGATCCTTCCCTTGAGGTCCAATTTCCCTATGGATTTTTTTCATTGGTTATTAGTTTCTATTGTTTTCCTATCTGTCTGTTGCTTATACATTTAAATGCCCAAGGGCTAGTTCACTTGGACTAATTAAAATAATCATTTCCATTTTTTAATAACATTAATTAATTTGTTTTGTACAAACTTAGATATATTTTTATCTTTAAATCTTTACTGAAAATTTAGTTTTAAAATACTTTTTCTTTAATAAAGTTTTCATTTAATAATTTTTTTCATCTGTGCAATTTTATATATATACGTGTTTAAGATAGAATTAATTTTCAATTTTTAATTCTTAAAAAAAAAGAAGTTTTTATTTGCAAACTTTTATTTTTTTCATGTTTAATAATGAAAAAAAAATAATGTAATGGCGTATGTTCCCATTACAATATATATATATACAGGGCTCAGTTTATATTAAGATAGCAAATTTTTAAACTTTAATGGACAAGCTTCAATCTTTTCCACTCTCCAATTCTTCCACCATCCATTTCATTGAAAATCTGAAGATGGACTGCTCAAAGCCCTTGTTGATACAAATTTTATTGTCATACTCATGTTGACCATAACTCAATCTAATCACTCACACATAGAACCTTAATATGTCTATTTAATTACACAGAAAAGATATGGGCACAATACATGCTGAATATATAATATTTATATGTATTTCATGCTCAGCCTTCACTCATAACTTGGTCCAGATCACCATCTCTCACTCAGTGCTCAGTTTATATTAAGATAGAAAATCTTTAAACTTTAATGGACATGCTTCAATCTTCTTCACTCTCCAACTCTTCAACCCATACATTTCATTGAAAATCTGAGAATGGAATGCTCAATGCCCTTGTTGATGTCTTTAATATTGTCCTATCCATGTTAACCTTAAATCAATGACCTTAATATGTCTATTTAATTATACAAAAGAGAGATGGGCAGAATACAAGCAGAATGTATAATATTTAAATATTTGTATAGTCTATACTTTTATGTATTTAACTATTACATTTTTAGCTTTTATTCTGCCCATTCCACTTCTGTATAATTAAATGAACATATTAAGGTCATATGTGGAGGAATCATACTGACATAAAGTTAACATTGATATGACAATAATAGTTGCAACCACAAGGCTTTGAGAATTCTATCCTTGAACTTTCAATAAAATGGATAGCTGAAGAGTTGGAGAGTGGAGAAGATTGTTTATTAAAGTTTAATAATTTGCTATCTTAATATAAACTGAATACTGATTGTATATATGTGTGAGAGATGCTAGTTCAGTATGAAATAAATAGATTGAAAATTATTTATATTTTTCACATGTATGTGATCATGTGTACCAATTGTATAAGATAAATTAAGAAGCTTGAAAGTTTAAGTCCCATATAATTACATTAAGTTTAGTATAGGCAGTATACATATAATTAAATATTATATATTGTACCAGACAGTATTAAATATTAGGCACAAGATTCGGTCTGGGCAAATATATTTTTTCTTCATTTACACATGTAATATATTTTAAAATTTAAAAAAAAGGTAAATGGTGATGATACGCTTTATAAATGTACAATAACATACACCAGATTGAAATGTATATTTTTCTGTTTTATAAATATATTAATTTTGATATAGTGGAGGGGATATAAATCTATACTGGGAAACTTAAATATAGTTGTAAGTAACCCAGCAGTTAAATTGTTTTATTTTATATTGTCAAACTTTTGTGTATATTTTTTGTTGTGTGTTGAATATATATATATATTTTTTACAAAAACTTAAAAACAATTTTAACTTTTACAACACGTATACATTTTAAATCTTTATAAAAACTTTTTTTTTAGAATTTTGTTTTTATGACCACAGGCAAGTCAGTGACCTCTTTCTTTTATTACATAATGCTTCAGAGAAAAATGTAGAAATTCATTAATGGTCATTCAGCTTGACACCTGTAGAATGGTAATTAATTGATAAAATATGGGATAGGAATTTGAACCACTAATGGCCTGAGAAATTCTCAAATGGATTTAAAAAGATTAGAAAATCTTTGTTAAGACAAAATAATTTTTAATTAAACCGAAAATAAGAGATAGCTAAAAATAAATTCCGCTATAGCAATTAAAGAGAAATGTTAGTAATTGATTAAAAATTGTAAAACAATAGTTTGTGGAGGGGATCCTGTAATTGGGGTGGATATTTAAATGCTGCTCAGGTGAGATTGAGAGATAATTTGTTGTTGTTTTTTTTTGAGGAGTGCTGACCAAAAATAATTGTTAAATATTTATTTTGAGGAATGCTGACCAAAAATAATAATTGTTAAATATTTTGCTGAGGAGTACTGGCCAAGAAAAAATGGCAGAGTAATCTAATTCGTTTGGGTCAAGCAGCAAGTTTTGAAAAATAATTTGGCAGGGAAAGTAATAGTAAGCAGTAGTCCTGAGAAAGCGGGGGAATTACAATGAGTTATAGAAAGCTGAAGTTATATCAAATCAGAAGGAATAAAATTGCAGTCAGAAATTTAGAATGGATATGAAAATGTAGCCAGGAAAGATAAGGCAGAAGGAAAGATATGGTGGAGAGAAATTCCAAAATATTTAAACTGAAATAATATAATGATTTCATCGATACCAACAACTTTAACCAGAACACTCTGGCATTAGAAACCAAAGAAGCTAAAACATGGCACGAAAAGCTAATAGAAAGTAGCTAAAATCTAAGTTAAATCTGAATTGAAGCTTGATATCACTGAAAGAATGGAATCAAGATTTATTTGTATTGCACAAACAAATATGGAGTAGAAGACCCTATTTGGTACATTTGCATGGCTCAAATCCAATGTAGCCACCAAATTATGTGACTTTCCACTCTTGTAAAGTATAGCTGTCCATGAACAATTTTACCCACTCTCCATGGAAGTTACACTTGCAGTCACCTGCTCAGTAGATTATGTACTCCTTCAGAAGCCTTTAGCCCTGAGAAGAACAAAGTCTTTGAGAAGTAAAATCTTTTATATTTACATTTTTTTTGTGTGTTTCTTATTAATAATTTTTTATTCTATTTATTCTTTGCTATTGTCAAGTTAACCAATGAATTGTGTAATCTTTTTGTATATATTTTATTAGTAATTTTTGTTAATTGTGTGTGTGATTCATTGAAGTGTTTAACTCACAAATGTAAATTTTAATATTTCAAAAATAACTTAAACCAGAGATATGTATGGGAAGTAGATTTACTCTTAAAGATATATAAATACATTTGGTAGGCATTAGCTTATCCACTTAATTTAGTCTTGTTTTGTTAAACAGCTATCCACTATGGGCAGGATCAGAGTATAATTAATATTTTTTTTTTCTTTAAGAGTATAACTTCATTAGAAAGGTAATCAAGTATACTAACCCATATAATATAATGGCTGTTGAGGGTGTAGATTTCATTCATAAATAACTTCCTGTTATCTGTTTAAGTGCAGGATTCCTTAAATTATAATTTGCCCTGAGTTTGTTTCCACTCATATAAATTTATTCTATATGCTAAATGCAGATCATTTTAGCATGAATAAAAATAAATAAGTAAAACAGTTCCCTATCTTTTATTATCCACTACATGTGATATATTAAGGAACTCTTAATAATCAAACATGATTAATTTGTGGTCAGATGGTTATATTAATTAATAATGAAGTTTTAATTATATTTATAAAAAAGAAAAAATGTTATTTTCTAAAATACATACATGCCATGGGCAACATGTGTTGTATTAACATACATGATACTCTATTGCACATAAAACTTCAAAGTGTGTAAGCAAAGGTGATGCTCAGGCCATTCTATCCCATTTAGTAAATTATTTAAGAATTATAAGTTTGGGGTTTCAATTAATATTTTTTATGTGTTTCATATGTTTTTTTTTGTTATTTGTAAAATTATAAAACATAAGGGGGCGTAATAAATATGGAGATATAATTTTTAAATGTATAGCATTGTGCTGTGTGTTTAATAATTGTTTTATCATTCATTCTCCTTTTTTAACTAAGCAACAAACCACTTTCCCAAGATAAAGAGTAGATTGAGCTAGTTTGGGATTAGTCTTTATCGGGATCAAGAATAATTCATTAGAGTATCCATCCATTCATTGATTTTGTTAAGAAAAAGGTACTAACCCTTGTATAAATTATGCAATCATATCCTTCTGGTGAGAGAACAATCATTTTCCAGAGATGGCGCATAAAGATCCCAGTGAACTGAATAATTCAAAGGGTATGAATGTGTTAATTTTTTCTTCGGATGCAATTTTATAAATTAATGAATCATGGTGTCTAATTGAATATCTAGAATTGCTGTTCAGTTGCATAACATGCATTTCATGTTCAATGCATATATATAGAAAGTGTAAATGACCAAGTATGGCTATGACCAATTCAGTAAAATGGCACCCATCATGTGGACAATTATAATGGTTGGAGATTAATGAGTCTTACTGTATCTGCCATACAAGGACACCTCCAGGCCATTTGAACCTGTAATATTTATATAGTAGGTAGATACTTCTGAAGATCTAATTTTATATTATTATTTTTGATTGTTAGCCCTTGCCACTAGCTCAAGGAATAGCAGAGGTTTAAAATATATTTATTAAAATATATTTTAATAAAGATAAAAAAAACTAAATCACTGCCAGTACTAATAACACAAAAAAATTATATATATATATATATATATAATTTTTTTATATATATTTTTAATATTTATTTTTATATATATATATATATATATATATATATATATAACAACAAATTTGAAAAATAATTATTAAAAAAAATATCCTTTAGGTTTCATTACTGT
Organism: Epiperipatus broadwayi; assembly: GCA_028023455.1. Taxonomy (NCBI): domain Eukaryota; kingdom Metazoa; phylum Onychophora; class Udeonychophora; order Euonychophora; family Peripatidae; genus Epiperipatus; species Epiperipatus broadwayi. The sequence goes on from JAQFVV010000018.1 coordinate 4,146,949, forward strand.
TTTAAACTTTAAACTTTAAACTTAGAATGTTAAGCATAGATATGCTACCCAGAATATGCACTTAAAAGATTTTTGAAACATTTGATTCCAGGCTAAAAAGTTTTCAGCCTCACCAATGCTTGCTTCCTGATATATAGTTGCAACCAATGCAATATAAACATGTTAGCATAAAACCATGCTGACAGAAGTGTCTGCAGCATGATAATATTTAAAGGACATGTTCCTCATCCAGTGCAGGAATGTGCATCTGTCTTGTGAAGGAATCATGTATATAACATATTAAAGAGAAATGCTATGTATGGATGGGAGAGTGGTCTATTTTTCTGACCTATAGTCCCAATCAATAGAGCTAACAGAGGTCAATTTCATGGGAAGTACTCTACATCCATTTCAATGCTACAACTACATCTTTGGGGGCATGCATTCAGTTGGGCATATTACCCTGTATGCTAACACACTTCACATTACATTGATATAAACATTCATATATCCCTCCACCAGCATTGACATAGCTATGAAACAAAGTCTGAAATCAAAATCCCTTTAAACTAACATACACTTAAACAAGTCTAAGCAGCCATCTACACCCAACTTATATTTAAGTCAATATTTAATTTATTCTTTTAAAAAAAAATATTTAGTTTCAGGTAATAAACTTATTTTAAAATCACATATGTATCTAATTTATTTTAAAATCAAATAAAGCATTTGACCTATTTTTAAAATCCTAAAATTCACAAATAATGAGTTATTAAATTATTAATATGTTTCATTTAAATATTAAAAATAAAATAAGCTTAAAGAATTATAGAATTGAATCAAAGATTCTAATCTTAAAATAAAACAATAATGAAAACATTTTAATCTTAAAAATAATGAAGAGAGTTTTTAAACTTAAAATTACAAACAAGTCCTTAGGGCAAAATGATCATTAAAAAGATTACTATGAAATAGATAAAGTCAAGAGATAGAAACAAAAGACTTCCTTTTCCCACCCAAGGTATATACACAGACCACAGAGGAAAAATCTCTTAATCAAAGAAGCAATGAACCAATGAAATACATGTATGAAATATGTCAGATGAATCTGAGCATTCCTAGATAAGATGCTTCAGGACTATAAAAAGAAAAATTTGAAAGAAATAGGGGATTAAAAGAAGAGAATTTTTGAATTTGTTTGTCATTGTTAAAAAAAAAAAGAAAAGAAACTTGAGAGTTAGTTGTCATCAAAATGTAATCTGTTTAATCATGCTTCCCTTGATTTGGCCAGCCGAAGGCAGCTTTCATTTTCACGTATCCTAGGATCGAACCACCAAAACCATTTTCATAAATAATCATCATCTGTCTGCAGAAATGGCTCTTGCATAAACTCAGATCTTCATCATGAAGTAATGAGTCCAGAGAAAGAAAGTATAAATCATTAATAGTAAAAATAAACTATAAACTCTCTTTAATTAATTTAGAATTTCCAAACTTAATTTTCCTTTAAATATGAAGTATAGACTTTCTCACAAAAGCAAATCTGAACTTTCTTTTATAAACTTTGCAATTCTAAAAGTCTTATTTCAAAGTTAAAAATGTAATCTTATTTTTAAATATGTATTATATTTTTTAATGCTTAATGTAAGATCTGTTGGTAATATGGCAGGAATTTGTGATTGCAAACAAATTTAAAGATAAAATCAATACATATTATTTGTGCATTATTGGATTTTAAAAATAGGTCAAATGCTTTATTTGATTTTAAAATAAGTTAGATACATATGTAATTTTAAAATAAGTTTATTATCTGAAACCATTTTTTTTTTTAAAGAATAAATTAAATTATTAAATTGACTTAAATATAAGTTGGGTGTATATGGCTACTTTGACTCATTTAAGTGTATGTTAGTTTAAAGGGGTTTTTATTTCAGACTATTTGTTTCATAGTTGTGTCAATCCTGCTGGAGGGCTATATGGATGTTTACATCAATGTAATGTGAAATGTGTTAGTATACAGGGCAATGTGCCCAATTGAATGCATAACTCCAAAGATGTAGTCATTGCATTGAAATGGATGTGGAGTACTTCCCATGACATTGACTCTTTTAGCTCTATGGACTGGGACTATAAGTTGGAAAAATAGACTGCTCTCCCATCCATCCATAGTATTTCTCATTAATAATTTATATACACGATTCCTTCACCAGACAGATGCACATTTCTGTACTGGATGAGGATCATGTTCTTTAAATAATATCATGCTGCACATGCACCTGGAAGTGTGGTTTTATGCTAAAATGTTCACATTGTATTGGTTGCATCTATCTATTGGGAAGTGAGCATTGGTGTGGCTTCAGATTTTTAGCCTTGAATCAAGTGTTTCGAAAATCTTTTAAGTGCATAGTCTGGGTAGCTTATCTATGCTCAACATTGTAAAATTAAAATTTAAAGTTAAAAAAAATAATGAAACCTAAAGCATATTTTTTTTTAGTAATTATTTTTCAAATTTGATGTTATATATACATAAATAAAATCTTTTGTGATATTAGTACTGGCAGTGATTTAGTTTTTTTATCTTTATTAAAAATATATTTTAATAAATATATTTTAAACCTCTGCTACTCCTTGAGCTAGTGGCAAGGGCTAACGATCAAAAATAATAATATAAAATTAGATCTTTGGAAGTATCTGCCTACTATATAAATATTCCAGGTTCAAATGGCCTGATGGTGCCCTTGTATGGCAGATATGGTAAGACTTATTAAACCCGACCATTATAATATATAATCTTTAATTTCATGGATGCTAAATCTTAAGTCAAATCTTGTGCTAAGACAACTAAAAAAAATTTAAAATTCTGTCATGAATAGATTTTTTTTTCACTGCTTAGTAATGTCATAATTTTCAAATAAAAAGTTACTATTTTAAAGTTGTACAGCTGTAAAACAATTTTCATACAGCATAAATTGTAATAGTTTTAAGCTTAAATAGGTGTTTAACATACTAAAGTCTTTAAATTTTTATGTGGCTGGTAATGTCAATGATAAATAATGCATTTTAAGTTAATAATACTAAATTAGTCATGGTTAAATTGTTTAAAATGTTTCAAAAAGCTTGTATTAAATTTATTGTTAAGAAATTAAGTTCAACCCCTGTAATTTGGCTTGATGGTATTTAAATTAAAATTATAATATTTTAGTTGTATTTTTATATTGAAATATTTCCACAACTAGAACACCATCATTATTTTAGTTTATTTTAATTTTAACACCGAATATTATAGGTAAATATTTTAAACTTATTTACTTATGAAGAATTATGAGGAAATAAGCAATTATTTTATCTAGCACCGTGTTTACAATTATATTACATTCAAATATCAGCCTTTCAAGCTAATTGAGCATGTGCCTTTTGAGAGTGTTAAATAAATGAATACTTTCCTCTTCAATTCAAGATATAGTATTTATGCAGGAATAAAAAGGATCCTAATAATAAAAGATATATGATTTTAAAGTAACGAAAAAATGATGAATGAATGAATAAATATTATATTTATTTTAACATTATTCATTTCTAAAATGCTCTTAAAGACAATTTAAATATATATTCTGAGACTTGTTTACATTAAAACAATAAAAAGTAAATGTATTAAATATTATTTGTGGTATTTGTTTCATTTAAATAATGTAAATTTCATTTGTATAATATTATATTTTGTCCAGATATCTGTATTATTTTTCTAATTGTCTAGAAAAAAAGATTGATTTATTTTAATTGAATATTAATTAAGTACATTTTACTTAACAATCTTCCCTACTTATGCTAGATCAGGGATTTGAGCTAATCAGGTAAGGATACAAAGGTTAAAAGGTTAATCTCAAGTCTTACAAAATGTTCACATGACTAATAGTATAAATAGGTGATATGTTCACCTATTCAAGGTCCTCAATAAGTTTAATTTTATTTTTTGTAGTAGTTGAATTTTAAAAACTCCAGTTAAATTTTAAAAATATAATTTTATTTAAACTTTGTTCTTTTTCTAGCTTATATATGATAAGGTAATTTAAAACTATCTTGACACCCTTAAATGACCTGAAACACCAAATATACTGAAATCTTTATATCTGCCAGCTTTATTGGTAAACTCATTTAATTATTACAATGCTTAGAATGTTATATTTTAAATTTTCACCATTGGAAAACTTCAAATGCATTATAATGATACAAGAACTATTGTCAATTTCAAAGTTCATTTGAATGACTGCATTATAATTAAAGTTGCCACAGAATATTTAAATTTTTTATTAGCAAGAAGTTCAAAAAAATTATTAATAAATTTTTGACATTTTATTTAAAATATTCATTCATAGCAAATATTGTCCAGGATTTTTTATCTTGAGTAAAAGATTTTTATTTCAGAATAAGAACTTTTAAGTTTATCAAAGAAGGATTTAAAATAATAATACTTTTATACTTCTAAGAAAAATGTATTTGTGTTCAGTATATTCTAAAGATTATTTTTACTAAATTTGATGACCCAAACAATAGATCTGAAGATGTAAATAATAAGTTTGACAATAAAATAGAAAAATTAAAAGATAAGTCAGATTGCCAGTTCTTAAAGCTGAATTAAAAAAATCTAAAAATATTCTAATAACAAATTTGATGAGTTGATGTCTGATTTTTATAACAAAATTGATCAATTTAATGTACAATTTAATGCTTCAAATTGCTAAATTAAAAGATGCAGGAGTTAGTCATTAAATTAAAAGATTCTGATGAAATATGGGATATGAGGAAGTAAATGATGAAGCAGAAAAACTTGAGAATAAATTGGATACATTACAAGAAAGATTTACTAACAAAACTAAATTTGCTCAAATAAATAGCAATGCAGTAGTAGGTTTATTAAAAATAATACATTGAATAATGTAATATAGAGGATTTTAACACAGTCTTTAGAGATCATCTACTTTTTTCACATGTGTGTAGTCATTTGTATCAGTTACATGATATAGAGTGAATAACTAAAAGGAGCTTGAATGTCTGTGTTTAAATCTCCTATACTTCTATTTGAAATATTGAATATTGATAAAAAATACTATTAGAGAATATTTTAAAAAGTATATAAATAAGACTAGTAAATTTGATAAATATTCAGTTCAGAAAGAGAAGAATAAATGTGAAATATTTAATCAGGATAAGTATCTAGGAATAATTAATAGTTGTGAAAAGAAATTTGCTTTGATAATATCTATCAAAAACAGAAAAATATTATTTTTAATAAGGATGGTGAAAGTTATAATGAAATAAATATATTTAATTAAAAGAGAGTTCAAAATATTATAAAGTTATTAATGATAAAAAAGGTTAGTGGAATAGAAAACTTGATCTGTGAAAAACGTTTGAATATATAATAAATATGTAAAAAGGTTTAGTCCATCATTTGATGGGGGTATTGGTGATAGAGATAATAATGCCTATGTAAAAATATATTTGGAATAATTTACAGAGTAGATCGTTTTATAAATATAAGTATGTATTCTAACTTATTGACTTTGACAATCTAATATCAACCATTTCTATAAATAAATTTATAGATTGAAGATGAGAATATAAAATATAAAGTACAAATTAAATAATAATAATAATAATAATAATAATAATAATAATAATAATAATAATAATAATAATAATAATAATAATAATAATAATAATAATAATAATAATAATAATAATAATAATAATAATAATAATAATAATAATAATAATAATTTTGTTTGATTTAAGGTCATATTATTTATATACAACAAATAGATTGGATATATTATTAGTAGTATAATAAATTATTATAATCGCCTAGTAGATTTATTGTATATATGTCTTGTTAAGTTGGAAAAAAAACTTAAATAAGTACCATTTCTATATTTTTTAATTACATATAGTTCTTTATTAAAAGAATTAGTTTATATTTAATATTTAGGATGTAATTTAAATGTTTATTTATCCCTATTTCTGCAATCAATGAAGTTGTTAAGTTAAAATATATTAAGTTCCTTTCGAAACCTACAATCTCTGAAACCCCTGAAGATGAAAAAGATATCTTCATGCCGATGTTTAAAACGGAAGGCACCACCTGAATTATTAGATAAATACTATTTGATCAAATTGAATGAAAATTAAAAAAAAAAAAATATTTGTTAGGGGAAAAGATTTATTTACAATAAATATATCAAGAAAATGATAAAAATTAATGTAATAATAAATATTTTAGATTTAATATTTTAGTATTATTGGTGTAGAATTCGAATAACTTTGATAATTTGACTCTAGTAATGTCAGTTTTATAGGATTACATTTATAATTGTTGTTTTCCAGAAAATAATTTCACAGTAAAATAATATTTCCAAAGCATATGTATATTTTATTGTAAAAGGTGAATTATCTGAAAGATAATTAAATATTTTAAATAAGTTATCAGATAATAAATTACAAAATAGGTAATTAAAAAGATTTTTTTATAATTAAATATATTGGATAAAAGTAGTACCAATATTTATTTATGTTGCTTAATAAATTAAGAATTTTGGAACATAAACATTTGGCTGATGGCAATATATTGCAGACTTAATTAGAATATATTTTGTAGCATTGAATTGGGCACATAATTTAATTATAGAGAAACACAAAAAGTGAACAATTTATCATATAGCTAGATTAAAATAAATGATCTATTTTAAAATTGAATTTTAGTAAATTTATTATTAGATTTTTTAAAGTGATATTATTGATAAATAAAAATATATTGGAGATTTTGACACATTAAATTTTTTGAGTGTGTGTGAGTAGGAAGCAATGTGGCATATTCTTCTAGATTTAAACTCAGAGTCATTACGTTCCTTAAAAATTGTTGGCTTACTTTATTTTTCAATTTTTTATAAAGAATCAACAGATTAATATATTAATAAACGGTTATTGTAATCATGAATTTAAATTATATTTTTTACCAGACAGTATATTAAATCAAATATCATAATAAAGTTAATAATTTACTATTAGAAAAATTTAATAAATTGAAATGCATATTCATAAAATTGTATTGATGATTTTATTTATATTTACTGCATACATTTAACCAATAATACATGAATGTAAATAAAAATAAAATAGTCAATTATTTTTAGTGTGTGTATGCATGTGTACATGTTTATGTTTATACGATTAAAGTAATATGAAACTATATGTGTTTTAAAATATTATTTATATATAATTATTTCAATAAGTATTTTAAAAAAATTAAGTATAATATATTGAATAAATAAATACAAAAGATATATAAAAATGTATTTTAATTTGGAGATTTATTTTAGTATTATTGAGATTTTTTTTATTAGTTTTAAAAAAAATTATTTATTTATTACAAAATTAAAAAATATTTGAAGGCTGTCAAATTTCAAGGAATTGCAAGAACTTTTTATAGAGTGCAATTCATCTCTTTATAAAAGAGACAATATCAACAGGTTATATTTGAGTGAAACCATAGGAACAATATTTAAAATAAGGACTTAAGCATTTAGTCATTATAAAAAATGTATACAAAGCCCCCTTATTTTAGATTGAGACTCTCTCTTAATCTTTAATTGCAATAAGCAAAATCAAAGCATTATATATGATATGAAAAGTTGAATTTTATTATAAATAATGAATGACTACACAAAGAAAAATGTTTGCTCCAAAAGGCTTCTGTCTTTTGAAAGATCTATTAACACCTTTGAATAAAACTATATCAACATACAATGTATTTTAATGCCACAGGATTATAGAAATTAACAGAATACTCCTAGTACTACAATATTTATTGGCACTAAAATAACTTAATAATGCAACATGATTGTGTAGCAATGTTATTATAGAATAACAAAGGATTAAATAGTGCTATTATTCATATTAAAATCTAAATATTAATGTCTCAAAAATGTCATGAAAAAAATTATTTATTATGATTGTTTTATTTTCTCCCCCTGAAAAAAAGAATTTTTTTTTCAAGAAGGGTAATAAAAAAAAATTAATGTACAACAAACTTTTTGATAAATATTATGAAATTTAAAAGTCATTAATTTTATAAAACAAAATTTAGACAATATCTATAGAAATGTCATTATATTTAAATGAACTTAAATAACTTTTCTGTGTTAATTATTTTATAATGCTCACAAACTATTTAAATCCTGCAAATTCTTTCTAAGCATGACTATGGCGGCCATTGTTATTTTTCTCTTGTTAAATACTTTTATGATTTTGGATAAATTCTCCTGAGAAATAGTTTCTTTATTACAGCAAATTAAGATAATTCTTTTGATAAATTAATTTTTGGAAAACCTGAATTTAAATATAAAGAAGATGTTTATTGAAAATTAATGAGCATTAATCATAAACTAATTCCATGGATGTATTTAATGAATAGCCATAACTTTTTTTTATTACTTACTAGCATAATTATCTGAAATTTTTATTAAGGATATCCAAAATTACTTTGATATTTCATAGTTATATTATATCTTATGATGGATGTGTTTGCTGTTCACAAGATGTTGTTGCCAACATTTCTATTCATGTTCCAGTTTAATGGAGAATGATTAAAGAAGACAGAAAAAAGTAGAAGGACTTTCATTTACTATTTATTGATGGTAAAATAAATTGAATTGTATTTATATTTATAATTTTTGCATACCATATTTTATTTCAGGTGTAATTTCTATTTATATTATATGATATATTTTGAAGTTAAAGCTCTTAGAATATCAATTTATCACATTTGCATATTTTAAAATAGTATGTGTTTCTTTTTTACAATGAATTATTTATTTATAAAGTATAATGTCAAGCTATAAATTGAATAAGTAGATGTATATTTTTATTATTTATTTTATTCTCATTTATTGCTTAATGTTAATAGAGCATATTTAGCATTAGTTATTATTATTAATTATATTTCACATTTATTATCTATAATATTTTGTTAGACACAATACATTTATTCTCTCTATATTTAGGAATTGTTATGTCTGCCAGTATATTTAGAGATCATAGTGTTAGTCTCTATTATTATTTTGCTAGATTATTTTTACAAGAGTATATGCACAAGTTAAAGTATCCAATACAACTTTTATGTTAATATATGCTTTTAACTGAAATATTAATGTATAATACCTATTACTTATTATCTTATGAATAGAAAAATACTGGTGCTTCAGTATAAAAAGATCTTATATCATAAATGTTAATAAATTCACCTTTTATGTAATGACCCAAGATTAGAGTTTAAACAGTTAACATTTAGAAATTTTTCATACCCTAAATAGGTTTAAATGTTTTGCCTAATGACCCAATATTAGTCAGTAAATGGGTATCTATCTATTATTAGTTGCAGATTTTTAAAGACCCAGATTAATCTGAGTTTGACAAAAAACTATTAATGTCTTGATTGCAAAAAAAGTATTGTAGTATAATTAAAACATTACAAGAGGTAAAGGAAGTGACATGTTCCTATGGATGATAAACTCATACTTTATTTTTACCTTTACATTTATTTAATATATAAGAAATGAAAACAAAATCTGCAATAATAAGTGAAAGATGATGTCCTTAATAGTTCATTACATTTAGACTTTAATTTTTACATTATGATAGTCAATATTAAGGTTGATAGATTTAGAATGACATTTATCAGAACTACAAGAAATTCATTTTAGAGTAAAAGTGTTTTTACCAAATGATATGAAACTTAATTAGTCAGAAAGTAAAACAGTTTGTGTTCGGCTGTATCAGTTAATTGTCAGCATTCTAGAAAAACACAAATGGACAAGCCATAAAAAGTTTTTAAGTTTAAAAAAAAATAGTAGCAATTTTGGGTTAATATTTATCTAGTGACATTAAAAAAAAATGATTATACCTCATGGGCCTTAAAAATGTTTTTTTTTTTTTTTTACCATTAAAAATTCTTTCAATTTTTTTTAACATTTTTAATATAATATTTTAAGTAAATAATTATAATAATAATAATAATAATAATAATAATAGTAGGAGGAGAAGGAGTTGGTAGTAGTAGTCGTAGTAGTAGTAGTAGTAGTAGTAGTAGTAGTAGTAGTAGTAGTAGTAGTAGTAGTAGTAGTAGCAATAATAATAATAATAATAATAATAATGATGATGATGATGATGTTTTATCTTTCATTCATTCTTTGACAAAAAATATTGATCTCATTTGTTTACATTTTTTTCTTTGTCCAATATATATGTGGAAAATGGAGATTACATGTGGTTCACAACAATTAAAAATATGCATAAATTATATAATTTTTAAATGAAGCAATTGTATCATGTTTCATTATTGAATAGTGAGAGAGAATTGACCAGGTTTCTATATATATTTTGTATTCAACAACTTTTTTATCTCTTTCTCTTAATATTTTCAGCTTATTTCTAAACGCATTTGAGTACATTCTTGGATTGTTATTGTATATTGCACTAAGAACAAAAATGCTGATGCATATATGTGAAAAATAGCCTTTACTAAATTTTCTAAGAAATATTTAGTATCTCTATATATATTTAAATACAGCTGATATCTCAGCCCTGACTTTATCCAGATTGGGTGGGACAAGAAAGAGAAATGCGAAATTGTGTTTCTGATTTCCTTTTGCAAAGGTTATAGTAATCTGCATATATCTAAATGTGTCTTCTATATTTGTAAAAAATGGTTGATAGGTAATTCCTTCAAAGTCATTTTTACCAGGAAATCAAAGAACTTGGGTTCAAGTGATCAATATTTAAATCTGGGGCATAGTTATTTATTTATTAAATTAAGTGTGGATTTTTCATTGTAATATGTGGGCAAAATGATATTTATTTTTTGGAGGGAATGAACCAGATTTTGTATTTCGAGGAATGAATTTCTGAATAATTTTTAATAAACAGTAGTTGGGGAGAATTTATCTATTGGTCAATTTTAAAAGCGATTTCAAGATAAGGAAATAATCTAACACATGCTGAGATGATGTAGAAGAGCAATGGAGCGATGAGGCTCATAGTGACAGTTCTGGAAGTGAGGAAGTAGATGGCTATCCAAAGGAAATGCAGCAACAAATTAGTACTAGTCCTGTGTGTACTGATGAAACAGAAGAAATTACAGATGATGAAGAAATAAGCTCACAAGAGGAAAATTTTGAAGAAAACTCCGAACAGGAAAGCAATAGAAATTCAGAAACGGATTAAAATATGAATTCCATAAATGCGGTTTATACAAAGACATGGCAACATAGATGAAGTTTTAAGGATCTGTGAATTAAAGGACTTGGCAATTCAAAGACTCTTATGAATCAATGGAAAAGACTAGGGTTATTGACTGTAGTATGATCTAAAGATTCCTTTTAAACAAATGTATTTACATCATGTAGTGGGTGATCAGTCACCTGCATTTTTTTTTTCCTTAATAAAAAAAAAAGTTTAATAAATGCAGTGCTATGCAACAATTATGTGATAATAAATATTGAAACTCTAGTTGAGAGTGCTGTAAATTTTTTTGCCCCAGAGACGATTTATAAGTTGTATATAGATAAAATTAATAAATTTCTTAGTAAAACTTTATTATAGGGGTTTAATATATTACTATTATCACAATTATCATATAGTACAATGAGACCTCTATAAAGAGAGAGATATACGCTTTTGATAATGAATTGATTAAGTTAACGATTTTATTAGTAAGATTACTATGTGTGTTTGTTCTTATTTGTGTATCGCTAAGATGGAATGGAAAACCTAGGAAAGGGCTAGGTATTCCCTAAAGTGCTCTTTAATATAGGTTCATTGTTATTCACAATCCTGACAGTTTGATTTTAAAATATGTGACAAAAATATTTTACTAAAAAAAAAAACTTTCCAACCCATGCCTTTGTGTGTGTGTGTCATATATATATATGTTTAACAATGGCAGTCAAAGTTAGTCTAAGCTTAAAAAAATAAAAGTACTCAGCTTAAAAAGATAAAAGTACTTAAGCTGGATATAAAACAACTCTTCACTACTCTCTAATTTATTTCTAACCTGGGTGGTTTAACTCAATCGGACAATGGCAGACTCGAAAAATTAAACGTTTTCAGTTGATTCCCTACTGAGCAATTGACTAAATCTATAATTCTCACTTATCACTTGGCTGCTAAAGTGGTCAGTTATCTTTGAGCAACTGGCGAAATAATTATATTCTACAATTTATTTTTTAAAAAGAATGCCATAATGATGAATTAATTAAAATCTGAATCAGTTAGAGGTAAACAATTATATTCTAAAAATGGTTTTAAAATTATTATGTTCAAATGTCTTTTCTTTATTGAGAATCAAACAATAAAATTTCCTCAAAAAAACACTACGTTTCCATTTTCTTCCAAAAAATTTGTTTGAAGGTTTACTTTTTCACTTTTTGCCTGAAAAGATATATATTGGTTCTTTAAAAAAATTTCCCAATAATTTTATGGATGTATTTTCAAAGTTCGTGTTGCTGAGATTAATAATATAATCAATTCTGTTTTATTAACTTTAAAATGTTTTTTTCTGGAATATTACTCATTCAATAAATACATTGCATTTTGATTGCAAGTTCGATAACCTTCTACTGGACTTTGTTTGAATTTATGATTAATTTCCTGTGACAATTTTTAGTAATTTTAGAATCGAATATATTGCTTGTTACCATAGTGATCGCTTCATCATTTTTGTGAATAGATGACTTCTAGTCCAGCAAAGTAATTTTAGATCAAATTCATTGTTTAATATTTTAATCTATCTCAATACCTACAAATTTAAAAACACAAAACTTATCCAAGACTTAAATATACTTGGATATATGTGTGCGCGATAATATTTATATAGACACGAAATATACTCAAATATAAAAGACAATAACATACGTATTATTTATATATTTTGTGAATTAAATGTGTGTGTACACAGTTGTAGATATGTGTACTTACGTATGCATTTGTGTATATATTCTTTAATTATTTATATATACAGACGTATATACATACATACATTTGTGTGCGCGTATATTTACGCATATTTATAAATACAATATGTATGTTATGTTTTAATAAATGAATTTGTAAGTCATCTTTTTATTTAATTTTAATTTAATTTCGAATTTTAATGGCGAATCTTAGTAAATTATCTCGTAACGTGTTTAAACGATGCCTCGCATCAAACACATGTCCATCTTGACAAGCACGCGTGCGCCAGAATGCTTGTTCCAACTCCCTCTAAATGGAAATTCTCTCCGCACGCCTAATTTACATATTAATTCTCCTATAAGCTTATTAGAAGCACTTTTTATAGTTGTTCGTAACGTTTACAAATGAATGGTTTGTTAGAAGAGCGTAAGAGATAGCCCCATTATTGTTGGCCAGTTTGTGGAGGCTTTGAAGCGCGTGTTTAGATCGGAGGAATTTAGGTTACTCCTTGTGTTATGGTTGTTTATAGAAAATGGAGCTCTATCTGAGAATTTTATTTTTGACTTACAAAGATGTAACGATGGAATTTTATTTAGTCTGTTAAAAGAAAACAAATATTACGTTTACTTGAAGCTATTATGTGAAAAATAAGTGAATATTATGATTAGCCATTTAAATGAATTAAATTTATGTTTAGCTGCCATTACAAATAATTCATGCATTTTAGCTCATCGAGGAAATATTCTTATGTATTCTTTTTTTCTTTAATTAAATCGTTTTAATTTTATTAGTTTTTCATATGCAGCTTTGGATTTGAAAATACTCTTGTGGATTATATGCTTAATGTATTTCTCGACCTTCTGTTGGTTGCGAGCCGGTTTCCAGCAATGCCCAAATGTAGTCACCAAGCTTTATCGGTTACAACATCATTTTGTTCAATAATGTCTTTCCTTACGCTCGTCATTGCTGTGTCTACTAACCGTTGGTTACAATCTTGTGAATTCGGGGATCCGATAGATAAAATGGCTCCGCAACCCACACAAGACATAACAATGCCTGGTTCGCACAAAAATGAGAGTTCAGAAGAATTACCGTCCAAAGCGGCATACTCCGGCCTATGGACAATATGTATATCGGAATGTAAGTTAAATTATTTTATTATTTATAAAAATAAAATTTATGATAATTTATTAAGAAATCCATTGCAGTGTGTATGTATTAATATATACCTTGCGTGGGCGTTTTGCGCACGTATGTTCTTAACTCGAGTAAAATAATAAATAAGTAAGAGCTTTAAAATTGTATTTTAAACGCAATTTTTTAAAAAAATAAGTATTTTGTATTTTTCAAGGTTGAGATTTAAATTACGTTCAGTTTAAATTGTTATTAGATATTCCAAGTTCGAATCTTTGTATAAACTTTCTAAATCTACCATCCTTGATCTATGTTTAAATAAATATTACCTATTAGTAATAGCATTATTACAGCTTCTGTTTGCAAAACAAATTATATTTAAAAACTGTTTTAAGTTGGCATATTTTAATGTATTAAAGCCTTTACATTAATGAAACATATTCTTGTAAATAAAATGAACCACGAATAAATTGGTTTACAAAGAAATATGTATCTACTAACTCATCAAGTAATTTATTTTTAAAAATTGTAAATCAAAATGTTTTAATTAAAAATATGTATTTGTTTAAAGAAAAGTATTCATTTTCTTTAACAGTAAATGTGCATTTGTTTAGAAGGATAAGCTAACGTTCGTAGAGATTCGATTAAAATTTATATAATTTTTAAGTTCCCGATATTATTTATTTCACTCAAAAAGAAAATAAATGGAGTTGTTTGATAATGCTCTTTATCTAATTTTTTAATCGTTTTATGAAATAATATATTTCATTGGTAAGTTTTATGGAATATTCTGCCCTTTGTATTATTACTATTATGGATTTTTCAAACTGTAGGGGGAGCAGGATAAAAGAGGGAACATAAATTGACATAACGGTAGAATAATAAATGTTTTTATTTTTTTTGTAAATATTTTAAAATGTTATGTTTTTATTTATTTAAATTATAATATTTGATCGACAATAAGCCTTATTATTATATAATTTATTTTTGCCAGAATTTTATTCTATGCATCTGCAAAAAAAAAAAAAAAAACTTGGAAGCTAAATGCTGGAGGCGAATTATTGGCAAATATTAATTCTATAAAAAAATATAAAAAAGTGATGGGAAAATTAATCTGTATACATCATTAAGACAAAAATATGTATAAACTTCCATATAGTTTTGCATTGGATTAAATATTTTATATTGATATCTAAAGTATGTTTAAATTGTACACATAAACTAGATATAATTTAAACACATACTTATAAAAGATGATTAGGGGTTTGAATTTATATTAATGTGTATTCTAATGAGCATGCTCAGAAATAATTTTTTTTAGCATTGTGAATATATTTTACCTATATATTTAATTATTATTTTTTATTTAAATAAATCAAGCCATATATTGGAAATAGAATAAAAGCAGTCTAAATTGTCAGTTTAATTAAATATTTCAGGTAATAAAAAATATTTAAATAGTCAAATGTATATTTTTAATGTTTAATCCTTTATCTCTGGTTTACCATCTCTGACAATTTAATTGTCAAAAAATGTAATCCCACAATATGTAAAACGTCTTTTAGTTTTTCAACCACCAAAGACACTAGGCTGGGTAAAAGAAAAAACCCACAAAAAAAGTGAAAAATTTAATTAAAAACTTAATTCATTTTAATGATATAATAAGTTGTATTATTTTATAATATAGTTCTAACTTTGAGAAGTTAGAATAAATTATATTAAGAGAATATTAAGCAATTGCAAACTAACATCAAGTAATGATTAAGTATTGTATCTCTTGATTATATGTCCAACTACCTACTTACTCTAACTTGATTGCTAGTAAAAAATTTAAGATATATTAAATAAGAAAATAGGAAGATTTAATGCAATTGTCATAATTTGGTACATTTTTATAACTACATAGTATAATCAATTATCCAGAAGTGAAACACATTCTAAAACCCATTATCTCACAATAGCATTATTATTATTATTAAGAGAATAAGTATCACAAAAAATAACCCAGAGAAGATATCTTTTTATATTAAGAGGTAGACATATTACAGAATATCTTCTGAAAACACAATCTTGACTGATCACTATATATGTATAAACTGATTTACGTAATCTTAAGAGATAATTCTTACAAAGAATATGAATTATTCAAGGTGAAAATTTAATCTTATAAAAATGAATACTAACCACAAAATTGAATTCAAGTTCATATTGATAAATGCTTTCATAAAGAACTTTCTTAATGAACATAGTAGATTTTATTTTATGGTGCTTTCAAAATTTGAATAGAATCTAATGAAACACATTTTTCAAGATAAATTACTGTGACCAGCGTCAAGTGGGCATGATGAAACTGCAACAAAATATATTGTAAAAGCTAGAAATTATTTAAATAATTGTATTTCAATAGAGAAAACCCTTTCAAATAAGTTACCTTTCCAATTATATAGGAACTATTACTATCAATATATATATATATTAGCTTCAAGAAAATAAATTAAATCAATAACAAACACAGACTTCTATTTTAAAAATAGCTTATTTTAATATATATGCACAAAACAAACCCCAAGCAAACTTTTTCCTTATAAATTTTGATTTATTATATGAACTATTATAAAATAGAAATAATACTCCAATGTTTTGACTATAATTTTTATAGTCTTTATCAAGAAACAATTAAAAAATACATAAAAGAACAATACATTTTAATACAAATATACCATAATAATCCAATACGTGTAACAAATACAATAACTCTAACTTAGAACTCTTTTTTAACAAACAATCTTCAATTTCCATTACATTTGTTTCTTAAATATCTTTCTTAAAATAATCCCCTATAATTACTTAATTAAATCACCCTATTATTTTTTTTTATTTCACAAGTTTTATTTCATTAATATAAATTCCTTCTTTTATAATCTTTCATAATATGATATATTTAATAGGTTGTTAATTGAAAAAAAAAAGAAAATAATAGACTTATTTAATTAAATAATTATAGAGAATTATTTTAAGAAAGGTATTTTAAGAAAGGTATTTATGATTGTTTGTTGGAAGAGCTTTAAGATAAGTGCTATTTGTGTTTATTACATATATTGGCTTATTGTGGATTATTTGTATTTATATTCATTGTTTTTTATGTATTTTTTAGTTGTTCTTTGATAAAGACTATAAAAGAATACAGTCAAACTTTAGAGTGTTTTTTGTACTTTATAATAGTTCATATAATAAATCAAGATTTATAAAAAAAGAAGTTTGTATGTGGTTTGTTTTATGTATATAGTTTCAAGAAAATAACACAATTTATTGAAGAGATAATAAAATTAAAAGAACTTAATAATGGAAAAAATCTAACCATTTGCCAATACAATTTTTGTAAGTAAAATCTCATCTGAAAGCAAGTTGAGAAATCTAAGCAATATGATCAGCAATGTTCACAACCAGAAATTAAATTCTAAGAGGTAAAACTTAAAAATATTTTCAGATTAATCAGGATTTGTATTTTTTTTAGGTAGATAGTTATTGCCAACCTAGCTGCAATTCAGTATTTAAAGTAATAAAACGTATTTAAATATTTGTAGCTACAGCATAAAAAAATGGTAGGAAAATCACTGAAACCCTTCTCGCATGGTAATTACCAAGCAGAATGAATAGCTTTTTCATTTTTTTTTTAATAAAGTGTTATTAGAAAGGCTTTTGGTATGAAGTAATTTGTTTAAGAGCTGTTCTTATTTATTTTATTGGTTTCTAACAATTAGAAACTGTAAAAACTGCTTTAAACTATACCTCCAAATTGAATACAGTATTTAAAACATATATCCAAAAAATATTTTCAAATGATGTTTTTACTTATTATGCAAAATACTTATTTCCAATTCATTATTAATGTTTGATGTTTGCTTCTTTTTATATAACTTTTAAATAAATCATTTATAATCAAGTATCTTTTCCAGATAATATTTATTATAAGTTTTAAATAAATATTTTTGTATTAAGTGTCTCTTCCTCAGTGAAAAAAATAAAAATATTTACATTTTTAAATATGTTTAAAATTGTTTAAAAAAACCTCTGAGTACCTTTTTATTCATTCCACCCCCAAGTTTGATATCTTATGTAGAAAGCCTTCTCATTAATAAAAATGTCAATTTATGTTTTCATTTCACACTTATTAAAAATATAAATCTCTTCTATATTTTAATAGGGTACAATCCTCTTTAAAGTTTATAATAGAGCTTTTAATATTGACTAATAAACTGCCTTAAAAACAAGCAATATAATGATGTCAGCAATTGGATAACTGATATTTATTGTTTTATAGTATACAGCTGCATCCCTGTCTTGAGTCAAAAGCCGTATACAAATATACTTAATACTGAATTTACCAATTACTCATTATGTTTACATCAATTCATAATCAGAAAAGGAAGAACAAATAAAAATCATCATCATTAAACCATTTGTAAATTATTATGGTAATCTTAATTTAACTTATAATAAAAAAAATTGACCGAGATCTTTTCTTTCAATATCTTTCCAACAAGATTTTTTGCTTCCAATATCTTGCCAATAAGATTTTTTTACTATAAAAAGTTCAAATCCTTGATTAATTTCAGCTCTTTATTGTATTTTTTTATATTTTGTTTTCAGCTATAGCTTTCTAATGTAAACCAATAATATTTATCTTTGTAGAATATCTTAAGGTTAATTTGTACAAAGTAAATGGGTCTGCCTCTCATATAAAACAATCTTCAAGATAACTACAAAAGTACATTTTTAGAAAATCAATTCCACTTTATTCGTTTTCAGTATTCAATCCAATAAAAATAGACTTTTACAATTATAGTTTCAATATGTTTATATCCAGCAAGATATTTTGAAACATTCTTGAATAAAAATGTTGCCATATTTTTAAAGCTTACACTAATGTATTTTACTAGAAAAATAAAGTAATGAAAAATAATAATCATCATTTTTCAAACCAATGAATTAGTCAGCAATGATTACTAACATTTATCAGTCATAGTTAATAGGAAAAAACATATATAGTTTGCATACCTGTAAATACATAATATTTAAAATATAAAAAAAATCTATTAGATATATATAAAGTTATATAAATATATAAAACAACTTTTAAGTTGTTGCAAAGCAAAGACCTTCCCATGACAATATCAATTAATGAATTAGTGATCATACTGCTAGAATAAAGTGTATCTAAGAAATGTGATAATATTTCTGAGAGTTACGGTTTTTGGAACTGTTTAAAGATTGATGTAAGAATAAATAAAGAAACCTTAGTTATTTATCTGTAAGTAATAAAGATATTGTTGTTATATTTAGCTGCAAAGTATATAACAATTAATTAATTAAAGAGAGCTAATATATATTTGGTTTGCATAGTAGGTTGAAATTAGTATGCACTAAGATGATTGCAAAGGCAGAAGTATGTTAATTCAGTGTATTTGAGTTAATATATATAGTTCATTATTTTGATAGTTAGTATTATTTACAACTTGATTTTTTTATTTTTGCACCCCCCCCCCGTATTGTTAAAGCATAAATATAAAACTTCAAGTATTGTGGTGAAAGACTATTGTATTTACATCTTCTGTGTTATTTTGTTATTTATAAATTATTTAGGCCTTCTTCCTTTAGTGTATCATTAGTATTTAAGAGCTGCATATTAAATAATTCTTGTAAATTATAACAATAATATTTCATTTCATTTTTCTCTCTCTCTTTTTAAAATCAGTTATAATCTTTAGAGTTCATCATCACCTGCTTTATTATTATTATTATTAATTTTATTAATATGTTTCACTTGTCAATGTAATGACTGTTTTATTTTTATATATATTAAATTTTTCCACTCATTAAGAAAATATAGTTATGATGGATAACAGTTTGAGCCCAACTCTTTTAAGTACTAGTTGAAAAATAATTATATTTTCTGACAAACTCGAGTACTTTTCATCAGTTCTACTAAAATATTAACCATGATATTATCTATGTGCTATAGCAGAATATAGATGTATTGGTATATCATATAATATGATTAATTAACATATTTGATCTGGATGCTATTTTTATAACAATGTTGCTTTACAAAATAACACCAATATGTTTCAAAGATAGCTATTAAAAACTGTTCAAATATGAAATAAATTCATTTATGAAAGAATTGGTCATTTTATTATTAGTATGAACATATGAATGCATTGCCTAAAATTGTTTTATTTTGTAAAGACTTAGACATTGCATTTTTTGACTTTTCAAAGATTTATCTCATATAATTTATTACTTATTTAACAGATGTTTCTTTTGAAACTATGATTACAACATTATATATAATAATTCCATTATATTTTGTGCTATTTGATATATTTCTTTTAGTATTGTTCATTTATTTATTTCTGCATAATACTATTAGAATTAAATTTTAATTTTGAGTATTTAAACTGAAGGCTTCATGGTGCAGTGGGATACTCATCCTCTTGCAATGTTCATAACCTATATTTCAAAATGAGAATATGTAAGACAGACTGTTTTCAAACAGTCTAAGAATTTTTTTCCAGATATTAACATTTGATCATGTTATTTAGCCATTCAAAATTTGGTAGTAAATAAAAATTTATTATTTCTATCAAGAACATAAAATAAATTTAGCAAATTGTACTTTTTCTCTAATTGTTGGCTTTTCAAACTTTCTTCAGCAACATCAGTCAATTCTTACATTTATGTACTTATGATTTTATCTTACTATTTTTTTGGAATCACTGCACTATTTTTTAGTTAATCAAAATAAAAAATTATATGCTTTATGAGCTTTTGATTTAGTTGGAACACTACATCCATATCAAGTTTGAGTCTAATTATTAACAAAACTGTATTTTCCCACTAAAACTATATAAACTATTTTTTTTTAAATCACAATAGTTATTAAATTTATTGTCTATTTTGCCTTATATATATATATATAAATTTTATTATCAATTATTTATTAGTCTTTGAGTGAGAAAAATATTTTTAGTTTACATGTTTGCTCATTATAGCAAAATTCATATAACAACAGCAATAAATTGCTCTATACTATCTATATAAACATAAATATGTGATATGATGTAAAATGACTTCTCCTTAAAGAAACTAGATGTTTCTATGCAATGGCTATATGCCCCAAAACCCTATTACCACATTAAATATTCTTTTTTTATTTTTTATTAAGGAATCATTTATTGGACTACATATTATACAGAGTATATTAGATACAGGTTTATTCATTTACATTTGTTTTAATCTTTATTCACTTGGTTACAATTTAACTAGAATTTACATATCTCATTTATCTTCTGCAGTTTTATATTATATCTTGGTCTTTAGTTACACCGTCCATTCAAGCAGCCATTTTGCATTTGTCATTTGGCTCTATCTGCTTTCCATTCTCTTTGTTCTTTTCTCTTTTTCCCTTTCTTCCTTTCCTTATTCTTCTTCCTATTTTCATTCTTTGTTCTTTCTGGTCTGTTTTTTCTTCTCTCTTTCTTTTACTCTCTTCTGATTTCAGTTGACATTTCTTTTTACAACTTAGATGTCAGTATAAGAGGTATAATTATCAGCTCATCCAGAGGAATCTGTTTCCACATGTCAATATACAGTTTGAGGGAAGTTATAAGATGGTCTCTGGTTTTTAGACTGCAAAGGTGTTTCTTGAACATCAGCCATGGGTTTGCCAAGTTGTCTCAGAAAACTCTGTGACACATGGTCCACCACATTGCAAAGAGAATCATGATCACCATTCAGATTACAGCAAATTCTCCAGTTCTCAGAGCCATGTTGATATCCAGTGTCTGAGGGCATCCTGACCTAGTACTAGACCTCAATTTCATTTTTATGTCACTGAGTTTTGAACAGCAAGCAATAATGTGATCAATATTCTCCTCCTTCTGGCTGCATAATGGGAAGTTGGGAGAGATGCTCTTAAATCCCATATCAGAAATTGGTTTGTCAGGAGTGCCTTCAGACTGAATTTGATAATGAAAATTTACTAGTCTGAAGTCCAAAAACTAGTATTTAGAATTTTTTATCAACAATTTTAATGTTGATTCTAGTCTGACTGGGTTACTTTGCTGACTAGGATGCAAAAGTTTGTACATGTCCCAGTACTTAATCTTGCTATTAAAAAGATCTTCTTTGGCAGGTATGAGCCTCACCATGTAATCCTTCATTTCTGCCAACCACCTGCACTTGTTAGGCAGTGGGATGTCAGTGGGTTCAACTGATGGGGTATGTTGGTTCCTACCTTCTAGATCTTTAGTTATCCTTAGAATAGCTATCACCATCTGCATGAATAGCACCTGATGTCATACAGACCAAGACCATTTAAGTCCTTGGGTTTCCTTATTTTGTTGAGGCTTATATAAACAATTCTGACAAGTGATGATTTTCATAGCACTTTTGTGCACTGCAACCCTATTTTATTTTGGAAGGTCTTGGTTAGCATGATAAATGGGAGATAATATGCAATTCTAGGGAAGACTAGCATTTTCAGCAGTGTCACCTTGCCTGGCAGTTACAGGGAGATCAAGGACATGGTGTCAGCCTTTTTTCTGATCTTTTCTAGTAGCAAGAACTCTATCTGATTGCTGACCATGACATCGCCACCAGCTGCCCTAGAAAATTTTGTGATGCACCTATGAAATTAAGATTTAATGGTTTTCCCACTGCTGGCCTTCCAGACTGCTGTTTATGCTGGATTCACTTTTAGGTGGTACTTGAGGCACACTGTTCTAGAAGAAAGTATAGCTGGGGGAAATGCTTCACAGATGGGAGGATGATGGTTATATCATCTATGTATGATATGTGGTGAATCATCTTGCCAGAACTGGAACAAATACTCAAAGCACCTTGGCCTCTACTTCTTTCAAGAAGAGGTCAATATATGTTATAAAGCACAGAGTGCTGAGTGGTGACTCCTATGGTATGGAGGTGTATGACTGGAACCCAGGGGCAAGAGAGCCATCCAAAGATACACATGTATTTTTGTTCAGCAGCAAATGAGTGATGATGTTAATGTAGACTGAACAGAACTCTGTAGCACCTAAGGACTTTGAAGAGTTGAGCTGGCATCATGGAGGTGAAGGCCACTGCAAAATTCAACTGGACAATCACTGGTAATGATGTTCTTTTCTTCTCGATGTAATCAGGTGTTACCATGAACCTGTGAGCAGCAGTGGAGTGCCTTTGCAGGAAAATTAATGCCTGGAAATCTTTTGGAGCAGCTGCTGCTGGATCTTGTCTTTTATTATTGATTCTACAGCTTTGATCAAGAATGGTGTCATAGAGATTGGACACAGGTTTGCAAAATCAGATGGGTGTGATTGTTTTTTGAAGAAGGGCAATCAGATAAAGGTCAGTGATGGGCTGGTACTTCCCTGCCAGCACTACAATTAGCCCCTGTACCACAGGTGCAGTGAACCTGCAAAGGTGGAACAAGACAAACCTTGGGATCTCATGCAGGCCAGGATGTGTTTTTTCAGGGTAATTCAGCAGATTTTGCATAATGAAGTGTTGCAATATTCCACAATCACCCACCTTTTCTTCCTCCTACCAGAAGTCTCCAATGCTGAATGACTCACTTTGCTGCTTATCCTTAAAATGCATATAGATTTTGTCTAACATTGCTTCTCCTCTATAACTGTACTTGTTTACAATGATCATGGAGAGCTTGGGTTTCTTCCTAGCACCAATCACCCACCAGAGATAACTTTGTGTCCAGTTGTACTGCACTTCCAGATTTATGTTGGACCTCTTTCCCACTATGTATTGTGCTAGTATCCTCTCTTTCTCTCTATTTGCCTTTTAGATTCATGATCTCCCTGACACCAGCTCTCATGACTGAGAGCTGAGCAATCTGGTTGCCTAATGTATTCAACTCTTTGAGTAGCCTGATCAGACCTTTGGTGCATGCAGAAAAGATGTTAATTGGACTGCTCAGCAGACCCACAAATGCTTACCAGGCATAGACTGGTGGTAATGTCAGAAGCCCTATTTTATAAAACAGAATATAGGCTTCTGAGAAAATCCACTCAGGTGTGTTAGCTTTGTTTATGATTCTGATGATTCTAGACTGTTGTAGCATAGTTAAAAGCACCTGGTCTATGTTGAGAGATATCAACATGTCCAAGTGATCAAAATAAGGTACTAATTGGAATGAAGCATGTAGGACATGATGAAGTTCTGAACTATAAAACAGCAAATATATAAGTGAACAATACTGCTGAGTCTAGAAGGAATACAAGTCTTCAGGGAAGCATCCCTCTCCACTCAGCAGCACATGATTTATTAAATGCAAGAATTAAGTGTAAATTTACTGTAAGCCATGTTGAAATCACCAAACAATATGATTGGTGACACTGTTGATGCCACAATGGAATAGATTTTGTTGATTAATGTTATTTCCATTTCAGAGCCTCTTCTTAAGTAAACATAGGCTATATAATCAGAGTGAAATTTCTGATAGTTATTTCTATGACAATTTGTTCATTACTATGAGGAGTGTTCTGGTATTATTTAGTTTTAATTTTTTATTGATTAGAATTGCTACACATGACTGGGCTGCATCTTCTGGTAAATATTGCAAGTCTCTGAATTGGATGAGGATGTCCAATGCATCTTTGTTTCACCTAGGCACACTATGTTCAGGCAAGACCAATATAGCCATCTTTTAAGGATGAATGTTCTTGCCAGAAAATTTAAACCCCTGATGTTTATACCTCAAATATTCAATGACATTTATCAACATGTCCAAGTGATCAGAATAAGGTACTAATTGGAATGAAGCATGTAGGACATGATGAAGTTCTGAACTATAAAACAGCAAATATATAAGTGAACAATACTGCTGAGTCTAGAAGGAATACAAGTCTTCAGGGAAGCATCCCTCTCCACTCAGCAGCACATGATTTATTAAATGCAAGAATTAAGTGTAAATTTACTGTAAGCCATGTTGAAATCACCAAACAATATGATTGGTGACACTGTTGATGCCACAATGGAATAAATTTTGTTGATTAATGTTATTTTCATTTCAGAGCCTCTTCTTAAGTAAACATAGGCTATATAATCAGAGTAAAATTTTTGATAGTTATTTCTATGACAATTTGTTCATTACTATGAGGAGTGTTCTGGTATTATTTAGTTTTAATTTTTTATTGATTAGAATTGCTACACATGACTGGGCTGCATCTTCTGGTAAATATTGCACGTCTCTGAATTGGATGAGGATGTCCAATGCATCTTTGTTTCACCTAGGCACACTATGTTCAGGCAAGACCAATATAGCCATCTTTTAAGGATGAATGTTCTTGCCAGGAAATTTAAACCCCTGATGTTTATACCCCCAATGTTCAATGACATTTATAATGATCATGTGGCAGGGACTAACACATTAATTGAGAAACAGGTTATCTGACTTGATAGTATGCCCATTGGAACCTGAATCAAGTTTTCCCATTTAAGTTAGAGATCTGGAAGTGATGATGTCATGCCCAGTTTGCGATCAACTTCCAGTAGGCACCAGTTTTGATTATCTGCTCTTGGCTCAGTATTCTCATCGCACTTCTCTTTTGATGCAGATGTTGGTGTTAATGTTTTTGTCCTTGACTTCCTTTTGTGTTTCTTTTTGTCAAGTTTGACTTTTTATAGCCTGGGTGTTTTGTCAAGTTTGACTTTTTATAGCCTGGGTGTGGTCATAGTGGAACTTTCCAGACTGTTAATAGAGTCCGAGTCTGAAAAGCTTGCAGTTTTATCAGATTGTGATGTGAATAGATCTTGAGTCTTATGCTTCAACACCCTCTTTATAGATTGGATATTAGGAGCATTATTTTAACTTGTTCCAGAATTATTTGAATCATCTCATGATCATTATTCCTCAGATATGTGACTCTATTTGTATAAATGTTATTTGTCATTTTCTTAAGCAATCTCATTTTCATGGTCCATTCTTCTTGTGTTTTGAAGATTTTCTTTTCTTTCTACTTTGGATGATGTGCTAGATTGGTAATTTTCATACTTGGTTTGTTGCACTATGTTCTTATCTGCTGCCTCCATATTACTCTTGTATGTTCTTGTATTTCTCATTTTACAGATGGGATATAACCTTTTAGGACATGTTCTGATCAGGTGATTATAGTTGCCATATGAAAAACATTTGAAGCTTTAGGCTCTTAGTGGATAAATACAGAGGGCATTTAGATTCTTCCAGTACTAGTGGTACCTCTGTGGGCAGGACTTCTTACCCAGGGCGAGGAGAAATGCTGCTGTATCCGACAGGAGTTCTATTCCTGCCCTTTATTCTGACAGATATTGAAATGACATTATTATTCCAAACTTCTCAAGTAGCTTTTGCAGATTCTGACCATTCAAATTCATATAGCAATTACAGATGGTTTCGTGAACCATCTTGGGATGGGATAATTCTATCTTAACTAAGAAGAAACATTTGGTTTCTATTGAACATTTTTTTCTGGAGGACATTTAATTCAATGACAAAATAGCAGGCATTCAGTTGATGGTAAATGTGTTTTACAGCATCCTCCAAGCACAATTTCTTCACTAGTAGGAAGAAGTTATCAGTGGGAAACTGGAAAAGTTGGCATTCTTTAATGGTAGTCGATTGTATTAATGTACTCTCATTTTTATAATTGGAAAAAGAATTAAACAAGACCACCAGAATTCTTTCATTAAACTGAAAGTTTACCATGTCATAGTCTTTTGGATCTAACATTCCATTCTCCTGTGTTAAGTTGGGTTTAGATGACTCATTTTCATAGGAAGTCCTCATCAAGATCTAGAGGGTGAAATTTTGTAACTTCTACATAGTTGCTGTTTCCAGTATTTAGTTTTTCACTTTTTTCTGGTGCTTTAAATCTACGTCTAACTGTTTGATACAGACCACTTTGGTTACTTTTCACTGTATCATCATATGATATGCATGCATAACTGTTAGTGATGTTTATGTCTTTTTCTGAAGCCTTCACATTATTTTCTTCCATTGCTGTGTGTGAACCTGATTACTATTTTGACTACTAGTCTCTTTACCAGTTTCCTGAAAGATTTCTTGAACTTTGCCTTGTTTTTGTGAAGTTTGGAGATGAGTATTAGCTTCATTTTGATTCTTTTTAGTTTTTGTTAAAGGTTTTCCCGGCTTTCTATTATGTAATTCTTCAAAAATTTTATTTAGATTAGCTGTCTTAGTTATCTCTTGTTGATATTCCACAGTTTTTTTGTTTGCAATCATCTTGTTTTTTCTTAAAACCAGTCACTTCCGGTTCAGCACTATTTCTTGAGCCATTTTTTACACGTTTTTTTCCCATTTAGCAGTTTAGGTTTCTTTGTGTTTATAACAGAATGCATCACTTCCTTTTTTCTGGTTGGATCTCACTGATTTGTTGAAGTAGCCTTCTCAAGGTTTTTATCTTCAAAACTTTATTTTTTGTTAATATGTATTTTTCCATGACTTTCATGGGGTTAATATCCTCACTTCTGGTTTTGCGATTATTTTTGCTAATAATAGATTTTTTGCTTTTAGGATAACTTTCTCCCTTTGGGTTTTCTTGATTTTGCTGTGTATTTTTATTTACATTTGGGTCATTTGGAACAATACTAGATGGTTTTGGAGCCTGCTCATGTACTTTTTCATTGAGAATTGAACATTGCTTTTCTTATCAGAATTTGTTCTGAAACACTTAGTATCCATATTTGACAGAAAATTACGCCGTCTGCGATGGGAAATTAATTAAATTAACAGTCTTAATTTCTTAATTATCAATAAAAAGTTTACTTTAAAGCAAGATAAGTTATTTATCTTTAGTTACTCAACACTCAAAACCCTAGATGATAAAAAAAAAATGTATCCCAAAAATGAAAAATACTTGCACAACAATATCACAGTGAATGTCCCCCTAGGCTCCACCTGGCCTTTATTAAATATTCTTGCCTTCTAAAACTTTTACATCAACAACACATTCGTTATTACGTAATTATTTTTTCAATCATGTTCATTTTTATTTGTCTTTCCAGAAAAACTGTTTTATTAGTTCCATTATCCTGTCTTTATATTCCTCAATTGTATTGTAAAAATCTAAACAAATATATATATATATATTACTTTTTTTTCTTAACTTTAAATGTCACTCATTCTTTATTAAATTTCCTTCGATTTTCTTTTAATATCGTATATTCCAAGAAAAAAGTGTTCAATATTCTCTTTCATCCCAACATAAAGTATGTTTACAATTCAAATAATTATTCTATTTTTGCCATCTTTTTCGATCTCTAAAGTTCCTAACCTGACATCAAATGATTGTTATTATACATCCTTTCTTACTTTATTTAATTTATATTTATACTTTTTTTTAATATTTCTTTCTATAAGTCTATTTTCCACCTCTAAAGACCTATTTATTCTCTTTTTCCACCCCTCATAATTATGTATCAGTAATAAATTATCTAATAGTTATCCCATTTATTATATAAATACCTACAAATAAGTAGTTGATCGTTTATCTTTATATAGTGTGAATTTTTTCTTACCCAAAGTATATATTGTGATTTACACCTAATCAAATTAAACACTATTTTTCATAATCTATTTTTATGCTATATTGTAATCTTTCCAAATACCATTAATTCACTTTTAAGTTGTCTCACTGAAAAATAAATGTTCGCTTTGTTTCACTTTGAATATTTTCATTTACTATTCAGAATTAGTACTCTGCTATTTCTATTTTTTTTTACTTTTTTTTTTTTTTTTGGATTCTGCCTAAAAATTTCTGAGTTTTCCAACCAGTACATAGTGCATTACTTTCAAATGTTAGTAGCTGGCAATATCACTCCTCTCCAAGTGATTTTTTCATATGGCATATTTATTACAAAAAAAACATAACAGCTTTAAATCTTATTCTAATTTTTGCTTTCTTTCTAAATCCTAAGTCCCAACTATGTGAATAGCATGTCATTGGAGCATTCACTCTATAACTCTAAAATAATTGATTGAATTGCTACTCTTAATATGGATAATTGATCATTAGAAACACATCATATGAAAATTAATATTGTGGAAAAATTCAAAAAATTTATTATTTATTGTTTTCCATAAGGATTGTAATGATGGTATTTTAGTTTTGGGTGTGTGTGTATATATATATATATAATGATGGTATTTTAGTTTTGTGTATATATATATATATATATATATATACACACAACTATGTTTTCTCTTTTATATATATATATATATATATATATATATATATAAAAGAGAAAACATGTGTCTAAGATAGCAGACCATCTATGTACCAATTAACAAATGTTCAATTGGGGGAAAATTCAAACATATTGGCTAGAGAGGAAAAGGTGCAAAAATAAAATTCAAAGAAGCTGCTTATATGATGATGGTGAATAATTCTATAAGTCAACCTAGGGTGACTATATATGGGGTATGGAAGCCACTAATCAACCTTGCTCCTAGAAAAAAGTGAAAAAATTAAGAGGAATCTCATAGATAAGTGTATAAAATTTCTACTGACTGTTGTTTTTGGTGGAATGGCTCAGTAGATTAGAGCATTATTTTAAAATTTCAATATTTAAGGATCTAAGGGTCCAGATTTAAAACCCATGCTAGTACTATCACTGGTCAGGCTAACAACACCTGAAGAGAGGAGAATAATATCTCTCAAAACATTGAGCATATACTAATCTATGTGCTATTATTAACAGTTGAAGGTAATTGAAAATTTAAAATAATTTCTAAAAACATTCAATACTTAATATTAGATGGTGGAAATAGTTCATTATATAAATATAACCAATATATTATTCACGTGTTAATAGACATTGGTAAATGTAATTAATTTAATTTGTAATGCTAAACGACTGAAAAATATTAGATAAGTAAAATAAATTGTAAAAGTAAATCGAAAATATAATTAAAGAAAAAAGATCTAAGATTGTTTTTAAGATGTAATTAATTGTTCTTAAGTGAAATATAAATGAAAAGAAGTAATTAGTACTTAATATCCTAACACTGAAAACCATCCACAACCTATAATGGTTGTAATATAAAAAGATAATACAATTTATTTTAATATCAAAAAAGTATTAACTATATATATTTTCAAAAAAATCTACATTTAGGATCATACTTTTACTTAATGTTAAGGCTGAATATTATTTAAATATATATAAATTTTCCTGTTTATGAAAAGTATGAAATACAGTGAAATATTTTATATATTACACAGTAATATAGTAAAATAAAAAACTTAAGGGAAAAAAATCAGATTACCAAACAAAAAAAAACTTCTATTCAAAATCAAATCTCAATGAAAAAATGAATTAAATATTTAAACAAAATTTAAAAAATACATACAGGATAATTTTTTCTTTGTTTGTTTTTATATTTCGTAAAGACCAGTTTTTTTATTGCCTCTATGTATATACACATATATCTTTAATATAGTTATATACTTTATACATTTTTATCTTATTTTAAAATATATACTGAGTTTCAATTTTTTTCCTCTGCAATCTTTGTAGCATTGCAAGTCAATAATTTTTCTCTTATTTTTTTTTTTTTTACTTTATCTTTATTTTTTTATTTATGTATTTAAATATTTTATTTCTAACACTTATTTACAACTTTTATTTCATCATACAAATTTCAAACTCACGAATAAAAACCTTTGTTAAAAAAAATTAGTTTTTTAAATTAAATTATAATAATTTAATTTTATTTCTAATAATTATATTGGTAAGAAAAAATATTGGATGATGTTGATGATCAATTTTGATCACAATAGTGTCAATAGCAAAATGTTTCCAACAATATGAGAGAAATAATTATAAATTATTGCAATATTCATTTTATTCAATCATTGTCAATTCACTGCTTCATGAAAGTTCCTAGATGTTTACTCAATTTCTCTTTTGTACACAAAAAGGCTTCTTATTTTATCTATCCATTTCTAATATAGTCTCTTATTACATTTTTATTGATTTTTTTTTTTTTTGTAATCTAATTTTAAGAGTTTGATTGTCTTTTTATCAACATTTCTTTTAAGAATTTATTTAAGTCAGCTTTATTTCAGCCTTTTAATTCTTTGAATGATCTCTTGTAAATATTAAAATATTGTTATTTAAAACTTTAAAAAAATCTATACACTCTTAAAATAAAGAAGAGTAATAATAAAACTGTGCAGATAAAAAATATATTGCATGTTATATTTTCAAAGACTTATTAACATATTCATTGCCAAATAGAGAGACTGGAATAATTTTTTTTCCAATAAACAACAAATTTTATCTTATTGACTTGGAAAATATGTTTAAAAACAATTTTATACATTTATAATTGATTGCAAAATCATTTTGCCAAAAAAAAAAAAAAATTACACACTGTTAAGGGTTTACATACAGATTCTCATAAGTATTTTATTGATGAAACATTTAACAAAAAACATATCTTTACAAATCTAGTTATTTATTTACTTTTCAATTATCACAAAGGCATACATGGCTAAATATTATATTTTGTAATTCAAATTATTAGATCTTTTTACTTCATAAATGTAGTAATAAAAAACACAGCTCAATATTTTTCCTATTGCTGATTTTAAGATTTCAGTTAATATTGTTTAATATAATAAAAACAAAGTCAGTTTGTTAAGCCAAAAAAATTGTAATGAAAAAAGATAATTTTCATTAACAAAATAAAGCTGGGTTAAAATTTTAATTTTAGCAATGTTTAAGTGTAATTTAATTAATGAAATTAATTTTGTCAAAAAATAAATAAACAGTGCAAAATTAAATAAGATTAAAATTTTAAAATTATTATTAAATAAAAGAAATTAAAAATATCTGTCTAAAGAATAAAAAAATATATTTTTTAAGGCAACTTCATCTATTCTACTTTGGCAATTAAAAAATATTTTGATAAATTGAAAAATAATTTAAGGCCCAAAAAATATTGGCTTATAGTAACTTGTACATCAGAGTATTTGACATTAAGGTAAGTGGTATGAAATTTTAGTCTTTTATCTGATGTTATAAATAATACTTTTTGTAAATAAATTATACATTGTTATTAAAAAAATCACAAAGTGATACTTTATAAAATATAACATAATGTTTGTACTTAATTAAAAATTGCATAATATAATAAAGTGTAGTACAATTTATTATAAAAAGTTTGTAATAACTTTAGATAAACTCAAATAAGGAAAAAGATCATAATTTATTACAGAAATCAGACATTTTCAAAATAAAATTTTAAGATTAATCTTTAAATTGAAGGTTTTTTAAATTAGTAAATTAAAGTACTATTTATTTATTATTTAAATGCAAATATGATTTAAATGTTTATACTTTAAAAAATTTATAAACGAGATACTTTTATTTTCTTTCTACTATTCTTCTATGTCAGTGATAATTACTAAATCATTAAACTTTCTTATTGCAAAAAAATCAGCACTATTTTTAATTTATTCATAACAATATTAAAAGAACAAAATCTTTAACTGTTTTTAATGCTTTCTAATTCAAAATTAATATTTATCATTTAAATAAAAATGAATAGAAATTTTAAAAAAGTTGTTCCACTTTTAAAAAAATATCTATCAAATTGTTAGTAACGAGTCAAAATTTAGTCAAAAATTAAAACTATATACAAATTAATTTATAAATAGACAATAAATCAAGAAAAAAAAGATATAGTTGATAGAAATAATAATAAATGGAAAAAAAAGTTTATAAAAATAAAATATTACAATAATCATCTTAATTTGAGAAATTAAATAAATAAATTTGGGTGTACTTGTGTGATTAGTGCAGTCATAGAGTAGTGAACTCAAAAATAAAATTTTGAAGATAATATTCATAACCGAATGGCATGAAAAAAAATCCATTTGTGGTATGAAAGTACTGTACTTAATTTGCCACTAGATGGCTTAAAACACATAGCCTTAAGCAACTAAACAGTTGTTGTTAATAGTAACAAATTTAAAGTTGCACGCTAAAAAACATTAATATCTGCCTTTGGAAGAGTTTATAGAACTCATTGAAAGCTTCAATTACTTTCTGTTCAATTAAATATAGTTTAATAAAAAATACAAAGATGATTTGATAAGTATTTGTAAACTATTTATTTTGGAGTGGAATAATTTTTGGAGAAGTGAATATTTTAAAGAGGGATAAAAAAAAATCAGTTAACGTTTTTTGAAATAGGGAAAACAATGTTATTAAAAATACAATGATAGCAATATGAAAATATTGGAGAAAATAGATTAGAAGATTTATTATTTAATCAACTGAAAATAGAATTTGTCTCAGTTTCACTTTCTGGGATACTGTATCAAGTAAATTGGAAAAGATTGTGATTAGGGAGAAAAAATTTAAAAATATTATAGATAATCTTCAATATGAAATAGCTGTATTGTTTTGTTTTTTTTTCTCTTTTTTTATCCATTATTAGGAACAATAAAGAAGATAGTTTGGTCTGACTCTAAATTAACGTTTAGCACTCAAAATTTAAGAACTAAAGTTTGTATAATTATCTATATGTAAAAATAATTATCGATTTTGGTAAAATATTTAAAAGCCTAAATTTGAAAATAAATATAAATCAAAAATTAATTTACAGATTATACTTTAAACAGGCTTTAACCTGTATTCAATGCACTTTTTTTTTTAATTCATAATAATCAAGCACATTTTGCCAACAGAGGGACCTTCCAAACCATGACAACTTCATCCTTCCAAATCAAGATGCTTCAGATTCACCTATATAAGTGGACATTTAGGTTAAAGATGATGGCCACTCTTATCTTTATAAAATTTGCTATCTTGTGTTGTGGTTTGGAAAGTCCCTCTGTTGGCAAAATGTGCTTGATTATTATGAATTTTAGAAAAAGCACATTGAACACAGGTTAAAGCTTGTTTAAAGTATTTACATATGCTTTCTGTATGCTCAATAAATTAATTATTACTTTACAGATTATACTATTTCTTAGTATAAACTCTGTATATTAGAATGTTTAGTCAAATTAATATTAAATATTTTGTTCAGCAAAAGATAAATAAATTATAATTTTCATATTTAAATGATACAATTTTATTTCTCAGGAGATTTTTAGACATTTCTTTATATGTAAATATATGTGTATTTATAGGCATAGATATGCTAAAATGCATTATATTAAGAGATCAGATGCACTGTTAAATTAATATCAGTCATAATGAAATTTTGTTATTTAAAAATTCTAGATACTTCAAATATGGTTTTGAAAAATATAAGGAAGATTTATAAAGGTATATGTGATGTTGCATTTTACACACCTCCTACATTAAACAAATTAATAAATAATTCTAAAGATAAAACCTCATTTATAAGTAAAAATTTTATCATTTGTAAATGGATATGTAAGTGTGGTAGTGGATATATAGGTGAATTGAGATGTGTGTTGGAAAAAAAAAACTACAGAGCACTTTCTGTTGTTAAAAATAGTTCAGAAATCAAATCAAAGTTGCAAAATAGATAATAATGTTTCAGCATCCATTTTTTATGACCATAATAATTCATATATTTATGGTTTTAACTTCAATTACAACAATGTTAAAATACTGCAAATTGAAAAAAATAACAACAAAATAAAAATAAAAAAGCTATGCTAAGATACAAATACAAACATGACTTAATTAACAGACAAGCAACAAACATTAAGATTATGGAATTGTGGGAAGGTTAGCCTTTCAAAGTATTAGCTGACAAAGACTATGAGGATAGTTGAAAGTGCTCCTAAGTGAATAAATTTTTGAAATATATCTGATTACTGTATTTATAAATATTCAATTATATAATTATGTATATTTGAATATATTTATATATTATTATTAATGATAACTAATAAACAAGTGAATACATCTTAATTCTAATTAAAGAAAAACATAATGAACAATAATTTAAAAAAAATTATATTGATTATAAAAAATAAGCCATAATTATATCACCTTTGCCAAATTTTAATCTATTATTAATAATGATTAATAAATTAAATGTTTATCTTTAATCTCTTTATCATGTAAAAGCTACAAATTTATTTATAATTATGGATGGTTTATTTTTCATAAAAATTGTTCTGTCTGAACAATGTATTCATGACAATCAACCCATATGTAAAGAGATAGCTACAGACCATTCAAGATCAAAGAGTATAGCTTTTACCAGCATAAAGAGTTTACCAAATGAAGAATTTAATCCTATATTGATATTTATGCAGGAACTTCAGACAACCAGAAATGAAGGCTTATTTTTCTAGATTTAAAATTAGATTATAAAAATGTATAAAGTGGGTACACTATAATTATGTAAAGCACATTTTTAATATTATTAGCATTTCCTGGATACAATTACCAGTTTTAAAAAATATAAAAATATAAATTATACTTCAGAATAAATTTAACATTATGCAATTTTTATTTCTCATTTAACTGGCTTTCATCTCACCTATTTAATTAATTTTTTTTTTTTTTAAGATTGTTTCACTAAGAGTGGATGTATGAATTTAAAACATTAACAATTCAAATATAAGGACTGGACTTTGTTAAGATCTTAGAGAATTTGCATCAAATAAACTTACCATCATTATCTCTTACCTTTCCATTGTCATTGGAATTATGATCTATCCAGATTTGTTGTGAGACAGGTTATTTTAGACCTTTTAAAATTTCTCCCACTTTTGTAGGTGCAGAAAAATCCATAATAAAGATATCAAAACATATAAATTATTTTGCAAATAAAATGTTTTTTTTTTAAAAAAAAATCTCATCTGATTAACTCATGTTGATCTTAGTGTTTTATGTAAGATCATACATAATTTTCAGTCTGTTTAATTCATATCAATCGTTGTTGTATAAATGCTGAGGATTTTTTTTATATCATATCTATATTTTTGTATATATGGCAATAGCAAGTTTAATAAAGATAATAGGTAAAATGATTAGAATTAAAATTTTTGTCTATTAGAATAAAAATATGGGTATATAACCATATTAATCCCAATACCACACGTTAGAGCAGAGAGGTGAATAATGGAATTCCTTTGGCAATTTAAAGTCCTAAAACATAAAGCAAAAATAAAAACGAATGAGACAAACACCACAAAGACATAACTAAAAACATTTATTGAATCTGAAGCAATCCTAGCTTTTGATGAAAATCATCAATCTAAAAAATAAGAGGCACTTTATTTGTTAAAAACTTGACCTATTTAGATCATCATTAGAGATTATTTGCGGTTAGTTCTTATATCTAGCAAATGTTAATTTTCTCAATTATCAGCATTCATATATTTTTTTTTTTTTTTTTTTTTTTTTTTTTTTTTTTTTTTTTTTTTTTTTTTTGTACCCTTACTTCTTTTTATTTTTTTTTTTTTTTTTTTTTTTTTTTTTTTTTTTTTTTTTTTTTTTTTTTTTTTTTTTTTTTATTTTTTTTTTTTTTTTTTTTTTTATTATTTATTTTATTTTTTTTTTTTTTTTTTTCCCCCCAAAAAAAAAAAAATATTAAAAAATTTTTTTTAAAACCCTTTCTAATATATAACATTTAAAAACACCCACCCCCCCAAAAACAAAAAAACAAAAAAATTTTAATTTAAAATTAATTTTTAATTTTAAAAAAAAAAAAATATTAATTAAATATAAAATAATTATTTAAAAAAATAAAAAAAAAATCAATCTAAACCCACACACAAAAAAAAAAAAATATATTCTTTTTTAATTAATATATAATATAAAATAAAAATATATTATTTTTAAAATAAACTTTTACCACAAACTCTCTAAACACAAATATATTTTAATTAAATAATAAAAAAAATAACACACAACCCCCCCCACTTTACATATTTCCAAAAAACCCCCCCCCCACACAAAACCCCCACAAATAATTTTAATAAAAAAAATAAACCACCCCAACAAAAAACACCACCCCCAAAAAAAAAAATCCTCCCAAAAAAAAAAATTTTCCCAAAAATAAAAAAAAAAATAAACCCCCCAAAAAAAGAGCACAAATATATATATATATATTTTTATAAATGAATGACATATATAAAAGAGATATTATCTAACTTCTCTTGTGTAAATTTAACAATACTACTTCATCTTGTTGCGGGGAAAAAGTAATCTAGCCAAGAATTTTTACACAATAGTATTATTAATTATATACAAATGCAAATATGCTGATAATATATCTTATATAAGTATTTATTATATGAAACAATTTTTAGCGACGATTATGACCTTTTTATGCTCTCAACCAGAAAATATATATAAAATTGGCCACACTAAGTGTAATTCATTTTTTGATTATGCTTTTTATCTCGTACTAAATTTATATAAATTTTATTTTTTGTTATTTATCAATATTTTACTAACTTATTCTCTAATAATGATATTTTATTGCCTTTTAAAATATCTATATAGGGCAAAAGTAATATAGAATAATAACACTTCCAAGTTATTGCGGAGGTGTTATAAGTAAAGTTAATATTTTGTAAGAGTGCAGAAGATTGTATTTATAAATACATATCATATTTTACTCTAAAAACAATAAAAAGTGTCAAAACTAATCGAATGATCATGTTTTTATTTGATATAGGTCCTGTAGAAGTTATTTAGCTGAAGAAATACGAATTTTTCTCAATCCTGTATATTTTTCATGCTTTTTTAAGTTTCTCATTTGCAAATTTATTGAAGAATATTTTGCTTTTGAATAAATAAATCATTTATAATAATAATGATAATATATCAATTGATTGACATAAGAAAAAATTAATATGGTAGTACTCATTAAAACTATAGTTGATTGTAGCAGGTAAATTTAAAATACTTATTATAAAGTGTTTTTAAATTAACATTTGGAAAGTAAACAAAAAAACTAAATAAAAAACTGAAACAAAATAGATAATGGAACCTATTTAGATTAGTATAAACAGCAAAATAACTGGTGAGAAATTGGGTAGTTTTACTTTCTTTCCTCTGATCTTAAAAGCAAAATATCCGCTTACCATCCAATAATTAAATAAATATTAAAGTTTATTCAGAGCTAACTTTCTAAATTAAAAAAATTATAAACGTGCTTTGAGTTCTCAGTTGCCTTAAAAAATGTTTAAGTTTTTCTTTAATTCAAACTATGTTATGAAGAATGATAGATTGGTGAACTAATCGTTACTCCACAAGATTTAATTCATGATATAGAAAAATATAAATAAATGAGTTAATTTCATATTTTTTCAATAAATGCTTTTATTTATTTTGTACTTCAAAAGCTACTAGGTAATTAAGAAAATTGGCGTTAATAAAATTTGGAAAAAGAGGGATTGAGATAAAAAATAAATCTGTGTAAACCTAAAACTATGAAGCTAAATGTTAAAAACACAAATACTTGCTAGCTAATTGAGAATAGAATAATGTTTTTAAATATTTATGAATTTATTTAGTTTTGATTGATGGATGGAATAAAAAACAAAAAATTAGTATAACAACCATTTAGATAATGTGAGTATTTTTTTTCTGTTTATATATTAGAAATAAATAAAAAAAATTGTCAAATGGTTTAAAAAAAGTTATGCAAAAATAAAAATGTAATCCATTAAAAAAAAAAAGATTTTAGACTTTTAAAATGTGAATTTGAAAACCAACAGAAAATATAGAGTAGTTAAATAAATACTAATATGTCAAATAATAAGTACCAATTTGTTTAAAAATATAAAAAGAAAATTTGGATCAGATTTTCTAAACGTAATATTGGAAGGAATTGTAATGATTCATTAAAAAGAGAAAATTGGTAGATGAATTTAAGATTTTATCTATAACTATTTGAAAAATAAAGCACTAGAAGTTAGAAATGCTATGTGTTGAAAGATAACCTCTCTTCTTTCAGAGTTAGAAATTACTGAATCAGTAAACTAAAGAAACTTATTGACTAACATATTTTTTCTTTATTATTTTAAATCTACTTATCTTATGAATTTTTAAATCTATTTTACTATCTTTAAGCTTTAAAAAGTATGCTATTCTTTTAAAGAATATATCATTTCTGAAATTCTTTTTACTTTTATATATATTAAAACTTTTTAACTTTTTATTTTTGGCATCAGCTATCTACCTTTTTACCTTTTATTAGTGATAATTATCTCTTCTTTCTTTCTTTTTATTGTTGTTACAATTAAAACATTTTGTAATGTATTCATCCTAAATATTGATATAGCTAAATGAGCACAAAATTTTTATCCATTTTTTAAATAATATTCTTCAATCTTTTTTTTTATTTACCTTGTGGCTTATTTTTTTTTAAATCCAATAAAAATTATTTAAAATTTCTATAACTATTTATAAGTGGCAATGTATAAACATATTCGACATTTTTCCCCCCTTTCATCCTCTATATAAAATATTAACCATGCCATTTTGCTTTATTTGCTATATGTTCACATTTAAACCATGCCTTTTTTATTTAAATAATTCCCAGACAATCAAATATTTTTCACACATATATAATAAATAATCACATGTTAAACCTGGTACAATAATTTATATTTTTTTAGATTATATCATTATTTAAAAGCCATATTATTATTTCTTTATCCATAAAGCTAAGTTTTTTGTTTGTATCATTTGCCAATTTTATCTTCCAAACATCCAGAAATTTATTTGGTTACACAAAATGATTATTAAATAATTATATTATTCATCTCCTTTATTTTTATATAACTTAAAAAAATGTTCTTATCTTTATTTTTTATAAGTTTTATTTTTTAATAACCTCCACTCCGTCACATATCTTGAAACATATGCATACAAATACCTTAAAAGACAAATGACCCCAAGATGCATTTTCAATTTATCAATTAAAAAAACTCCACTTGATAAAACCAACAATCATTTATCATCCACTAAAAGTATTTTAATATCTCTTCCTGAATAACTCTGCTCTATTTTTAACTTGTGACTTAGTAGTTTCCAATTGATATGTATAATTTTAATAATTTCCTCATTGATGCTCCTTTTATTTTTTATCACAAAATTACCCATAATTTTTTTTCTCTCTGTCTTAAATGTGTGTATATATATATGAAAGTTATATATAAATGATTAGCATTTTTATGACTTACATGATTATAAATAAATTTTCACATATATAGGATCAGATATATAATCTTTCTATATCTCTATTATATTATTCTTTTAACCCATTTGAAGTCAATGCAATTGATCTCCAGTTAATTATATTTTTATGAATTTTGTACTTATTTTTAAATAATAAACTCATATTATATTTTTTTATCTATCTGAAATATATATCATCTCTATTAAAATATTAGTGTTTCAACTTAACTTTCTTAATCTTAATTTTTAGATTTATCAACATATCTATTATCATATTTTCACATTTTTAGCCATTTTAATTTTGTTATTGGTCTCAGTGCTCAGATCAATTAATTCGCTGTAAACTTAATATTTTATTTATTATACCTTTGTTTTCTCATATTTTGTTCTATATTAATTTACAATTATTTATGCTCTTTCTCTAATTCTCTCTTTTGTTAATCATCAAATAGAACAATTTTTGTTTATATTTTTTGTACACTTCCAATATACTATGATTTTCACTTACAGTTTTATTAATATCCTTCAATAATTTATTATTTAATTCCATTAATTTATTTATAATTATCCAATTTAACCAAATTTCTTTAAATACTTTTTTCATTTAATTTTAATTTCATTTTTATATATATCCTGCAGCATGTTTATATGCTTTGCATGCTTTCTTTCTCTCCTTTATACTTTTGATAAATTTAAATTTTTATTACATTCAATGTTATGAATAGTCTTATCTAAAAATATATTTGCCACTTTTTTTTTTTTAAATTTGTATTTTTATATTTATCAAATCTTTTATATTTTTTTCATCTTTTCATCCAGATCAGAATTTATCTTTTCTATGTAGTATTATTTCTCAACATATTTCTATCCATCTTTATTATAAAACTGTTATAATTACTCTTATATGCTCCTTTTCTTTATCCCAAACTTTAGATGTTGTTTTTTTACTTTGTTTTTTCTCTTTTTAACTACTAGTATAAAGTTTATTGTGCAATTCAAGTTATTTCTAATCTAATACCAATCCATTACATTTGATAAATTTGTAGTAATCAAATTCACTCTGTAATAAGAATATTTTAATATTAGACCATTTAATTATCATAGTCATCAATTTTAGCAGTGTGTTCATTTATATTCTGTATAATCATTATTTTTTTCATTTTCTTGAGAATCAGTATTTCTATATTCAAACATTCATAAATTTTGCAGTTACATTTCATTATAATTTAATCATCTTTTGTAATCATATAAAACATAGTCCCATCTAATCACTGATTACCTAATTTTATCTCAACTCTGGATTTTTTTAATATTTAACAATACTTAAAAATTTCTAATGTTTATCATATACCCCCTCACCTGCTTTTTTTCATACCATTTTTTTATTTATTCCCTGCTAGTATAAATTTTAAAAAAAAAAAATTTTATCTTCTTTTAAATGTATTTCCATTTCAGATTTTGTCTGAAGTCCTAAATTTTTTTATGAACTATTCTAATTCAGACCACTTTCCAGATCTCTTATTTTTATATATATTTTTTTACCATTTTTTTTTCTCTATTCTTTTATAAAAAATTTTAACTCTGTCTTTCACAAAATATTTACATTTATTTATTACATTCTCACTTTTACAATTTATATCTATTTCACTTTTGTATAATCTTCTAAAGGAAAGATTTTTCACCCACTACTCTTCCATTTGTCTATCTTTTACATAATTTTTATCATTTTTTTTTTAAAGTACATTCTGTCTTTAAAGATAACTCACAAGTCCTAAGGCACAATATTATTTTTTCCACTAAATTATTAACTTATCATTATTAGAACAAGCTTTATTTAAATTATAACTGTTGTCCAATTTCAGCAACTATACTTAATTTTACTTTATCATTTTTCAAACTGTTAATTTATTATCTATCTTCTTCCATTATTACATCTAGTAAATCCCAATAATAGTTAATACTACCATACTAATAATATTCCCACTGCTATTATGTGTTATTGCATTTTTATTGGAATCTTCGTTATTAATGAATCTTCCATTAACATGAACTTACATTCTTTTTTTTTACTTGTTTTTATATTTTCTCTATATTATTTTTGTAAATTCGTTTTCTTTATCTAACAATTTTAATTCTCTTCTAAGCCACTATTTCAATAATTTATTCTTTATCAGCTCCTATTGTAATAACTGTTTTTCATCGTATCTGTGCAATATCTAAAGTAAGACCCATTTTACCATGTTTATAGTTTCCTCAATAATTCTTTTTTTTATAGGCTATATTATTCACGTCAATAAATAATTTCTTTATTTTCGTTATTATATTAACATATTTCTTCAGAATTAAAATCATTTATATATGACTTAGTCACATTTATACATTTGCAAATAATCTCCGTCTTTAATCACACATGCAAATCATCTTTGCTTTATAATCTCGTTTTGTTGCCTATAAATAGGCAAATTTATTATTTCAACTGGTGTTAAAATCTATTTTAATTTATTTCTTTTAATAATAATTTTAGGACTTATTATCTTATTACAATTTCATCAATTAATATAAACATCACTTTATACATGCTTATTCATATGCTTTCAATTGCAGTTGTCTTCTCC
Organism: Epiperipatus broadwayi; assembly: GCA_028023455.1. Classification (NCBI taxonomy): domain Eukaryota; kingdom Metazoa; phylum Onychophora; class Udeonychophora; order Euonychophora; family Peripatidae; genus Epiperipatus; species Epiperipatus broadwayi. Next base: position 4,189,896 of record JAQFVV010000018.1, read on the forward strand.
CTATTTTAGATCCATTTACTATAATACCAAGTATTCAACAAATAACAAATCATATTGTGCTATAAATTTCTTATCTCCACATTATATATATATTCTAGTTGTTATTTTCATCGGGAAAAAATTAAAATTAAAATTAAAAGTTTGTACTAATGCATTTATGCATAGCAAAACTACTTTTTTTACTCCTTTATATTATTCATATTAACTTAAAATTTAAAAAATCCTAAAGTTTTGACCCAGGCTAGCTAATTTGCATAGCTATATATATATATATCTGATATTAGGACATTTGTATATATATATATATATATATATATATAAATGTCCTAATCAATATATATATATATATATATATATATATATATATTGATTAGTCATGCTTACAGTAGGTGGTTCTTGAAAGCATATGAGAGATCATATAATATTGTTGTCAATATTAATTATTGTAGACAAATGATTGGAAGAGCTATAATTGTTATAAAACTGAGGACTGAAAAATAGAAAGTAACTAACCTGGTTTTAGATCCATATTGTTATAAGAGTTATCCTGAACACATTTTTTAGATTATTAGTTTTATTAATATAAAGAACAAAAATGACTTCTAAAGGCAAAAACCAGAGACTGTGTATGGAAATGGAGATTTTATCATACTATTCCATTTCAGGTTGATTATTTAATCAAGTCTATAGATGATGGTTTTAGAGGAGGAGGAAGCTAACTACCTTGAAAACATATGAGTTGGAATATGAGAGGTCATGTGATATTCTTAGCCTTTACTCACTGAAGAAAAAATCCAAAAACTAGTTGGTATAGAAATAGGATTTTTCAGCACTTTACCATCTGGTGCCCATTGATTACTCAAGTTTACAATAAATGACTTAAAATGAAATCTATTTATTAATAAACTTCCCTAATAAAACCATAATTAAATATTCTTTTGATTGTCCCTTTTTAACATTGTTGTGATTAAGATTTTTTTTTAACAATTTCTTCAGAGCTTAAAATAACATTATATAATATAATTTAAAAATTTTATCTCTACATGTATGCATAATAATTTATATTAATGTTTTATATATGTGTTTTTATAATTGTTTTTTATGTTTATTTTTATATTCTAAATTTATTGCATAATGTTTACCTAAAAAAACATGCATCATGTAAAACAGAGTGAATATAAATTACTACATTTTGATTTACAAATGTCAAACTTATTCCAAGTATAACTTTGACCTCATTCACTCTAGATAAATAAAATAATAATTATTCCCAATTATTTATTAAACTAAAGATTATCTTTAGCCCAGAAATAAACTTTAAAAATTAATTAAAACTAATATATCCCTTATTAATAAAACGCACATATATGGAGTAATTTAATTTAATTTCTCATTTGCTATATGTAATTTTCTTTATAGATGTACTTAGTAACTTTCATATCACCAAATACAATGATCCTTGCAAGATGCATTTTATACTAAACCTATACTCATCAGTTGGCTCATGTCATCATCTCTCACATTTATCTTTATCATATGTTTAGTATTTATCAATAGTACTTTGTTATTTTTGATTTACAAATGTCAACCTATTCCACCCACAACTGTAAAGCCAGCCACTATACATAATACAATAATGATTATGACTATTCATTTATTAAGCTAAATATTATTTCTAACCCAGATATAAACTTTAAACATTAATTAAAAATTAATATATTTGTTTTTAATTAAACACATATACATGGAGTAATTTGCATTTCTGTTTTTTCATGTGCAAAATCTTTCATATATGGTATTTAATAACTTCTACACCACTAAACATTTTTTTAAAAGCATGTGAATAAATATATATTAAAAGACAACTCTCAGGTTACATTAGTGCTGAATCAGTAGTCAATGGCTGGCTTAGGTTATCATTTTTCACATATATCTCCATAATATGTCCAGTATTTATCAGTAGTAAATTGTTACATTTTGATTTACATGTGTCGAACTTACTCCACCCACAATACTGATATCTTCAGATTTTTTTAAACTTATAGTTTTAATTAAGATTTCTGTGCAAACAAAGGTATAGGATAAACTAACATTATGATAACTAATAAACAGCAAAAAAAGCTAAAAGTGATAGCAGTGCATTATAACACCCCAAATGCCTCAAACTTTTTGAGTAAATCATTGATTTTTGCCAAACATATTAAAGATAGGAAGACCTAAATACAATTTATCAATATACTTGAAGACAGAGAAAATTAAAATCCAATATCAAAATCTTTGGTAAAAACTTTTTTATATAATTTTGAATATAATTTAGAAAGTAAGGCAAATAAATTTATTCCTCATTAAATTTAATCTCTTTATGCTTTATTTTGCCTTAATTATAAAATAACCTTAAGCATTTATAAAAATGAAAGCTCTTATTCTAAGCTATCTTTTGTAAATTTTTAGTATAATTTTTAACATTCTTTTCTATGTGGAGAGCTAATTGTTCAGCCATTTACTTTGGTGAAACTAAGACTAGTTTGTTTACCATTTTAGGCAACATATTTGTCAATATAAAAAAAAATCTAAATCCAATTTTCAATAATTCTGGATTTTTTTTTTGCATGAAAAAGATATTATGCAAGATTGCTGCTCTCAAAAAATTAGTATCATATGAATGTAGTAAATCAAATTATAGGAAAAGAAAAATTGAGGAATCCAGTACATTGATAACTCTAATACTATTTTGAATCAGATTTAGTAGTTACAACTGCACATGCTCTGGAATTTTTGTCATTAATTACTAGGTTGTTTTTTTTACTTTAATAGATGATTGCCACAAATCTAGTATATAGGAATCTAAGTTTTCAGGTTGTTAATAGTTTATAATATATTTACTCTGCTTTGCATGTTGATTTTAATTTATATATTACATACACAATATAACATTTCTATTTTTATATATGCTTAATGTATACATATTTAAGTTTTTTTTTTAAAAATCTATATATTTATATACATATTTGTCTTTTTTAATAATTTATTCATTATTATTTATTGAGTTGCAATAATTGAACCGAAATTTTATTAGTCAACATATGGGTAATTGTTATAGATTTTTATAATAGTTTTAACTTTTATTTTTAAATTTGTACTGTAACCATATAAATAATGTATAGTAAAATTTATTAAACTAATAAATAAAACTTTCTTATAATTTATTAATTTAATGAATTTTAGCATATATTATTTATATAACTATATTAAAAATTTTAAAGGGTAATCTATTGTAGTTTATTAATACAATTTTGATTTAATATTTGCAATTCATTAAATAAAAATGAATAATTTTTTAAAATTATAAATAAATATATATTTAAATATTATTAAAAAAATGAAAAGTAAAAGCAAAAAGATGTGCCCAATATATATAAATAAATTATATAAAGCTAATATTTTGGAAAGTCTCCTGAATTATTAAATGCAATATCTTTTAATATCAAATTCAGATTACAACCCAAGCAAAAATGAATTTATTTATGTTCATTATCTGTGTTATTTTATGAATAGGTAGAAGGTAGATTTAGTCAATGACAACTAAGAGAACAAATATTTAATTCACATACAATGTGTATGTATATTCTTATTGAATAGATTAAATAATAAAAGCAAATAAATATACTCTCTATCATCTCTATATATATATATATATATATATATATATATATATATATATATATATATATATATATATATATATATATATAAATGTGATATGGATGATTTTGTAATATATATCAACATCCAATAAAAGTATTACATGTATGCATTAGCAAATAAAAATAGTGTAATATAAATGTATTTAACTAAAAAAATTGTTGGATAGTTGACACTGTTAGAGAAAACCATCCTAATACCAAGTATTGTTTAAAAAAATAAGAAAAGATGAATTGTAATTATTGTTTTATTAAAAATCTAAGTAATACTAAAAGGCAGAAAGAAAATTAACTTCTTATATATATATATATATATATATATATATATATATATATATATATATATATATATATATATATATATATATATAATATATATATATATATATATATTAAATATTAAGTATGTGGAAATATCTGCTATATTTTATTATAGAAAAGTCATAGTCAAATAACAATAGTCAAATATTTCAACTATATAGCCTGTTATATATATATATAGAAACAAATTCTCAAATAAATTTTTAACTGGAATCAATACATGTCAAACAAATTATTCTATCATTTTATAATGATGTCATTCAGCACTTTACAAAATAGAATTTTTTAAAAAATGATGTGACCATTTTTATTTGGTACACAAATAATAATATCTAATCATTTATTCATCCATTGTCTGACTCATGAAACTCGAATGAATTTCTATTCTCAGTAAATGTTGACTGTATATTTTCAAAGAAAGAAATATGATTTTATTTTGCAATATTAAAACTTTCATTAATTTTAAATATTTTTATTAATTCATGTAGGTGTAATTGCGAGAATAATAGTTTTGTGAGAATTATAAATTTTATTTAGAGAATAATAAGTTCGAGAATAATAAGTGTGTGTGTGTATAAATTCTCTTGGAATTACTTACAATATATTTTTTTTATTCAATTGTCAATCTTCTAAAAGAAAAGTGTTGAAAATATTACTTCAAACTTTTAATATATAAAATCATTTTGCTTTAACATATTTATTTTGTTACTGTTTTGACTATTTGCATTGAAATATTACATACTATAAGTTATATGCCTTTGAGTATTGAGTTAATAACATAAATTGTTCTAAAAGTTTTTGAGTTTATCTAATAATGATAAAAATAATGATAAAGTGTTATTAAAGGTTATATTAGTACTGCCTTCAGTTAAAATAATAATAATAATAAATAGTATATTGCAGTCAATTAAGGTAAATCTTGATTTTGAAATTTCAAAAACATAAAACTATTTTTAAATTTTAATTTACTCTTGGCATCTTTAATATGTTTTATATATATACGTGTGTCTCTGTTTAGTGAATCATAGTTAAGATCTATAATACTGATAGAATGTGATCATTAATTAACATCTCATCAGAAATACAATTTTTAAAAAACAGAAAACTTCATGTGAGATTACATATGGATATGCATATTTATGTATGCATGTATCAGTTGTATATATGATAAATTATTATATTATATTATATAGCAAATCTATTTTCTCAAACGATAAGCTTGAATAATAAATAGATGCCTGGTAGTAGTAGAAAGAATAGATGATAGTAAAAGAAATGTATAAACTGGAAGCATATCGTTTTTTTGGATTTTATGTACTGCAATACAAAAACTACTGTACATTAACTTAAATAATATGAGTATATTCTATGCCGGTATAAATACATGGAAAAAATTCACATGCAAGTATTTTTTCTTCAAATATTTATAATTATATATACAGTGTATATTTAAATAGAAGTTATCAAAAACATTGCATACAGTATGTGCACTATACTGATAATTTGACAAGGAAAACCTAAAATTATGTTTCTATTATTATTTTAAGTTAAAGGCAATTTAATATATACATGATTGAGTAATCAGTTATTGGGAAATTTAAATAGCATTTAAGTACTTTAGTAACAGTTTAACATAATAGTTTTATTCAGTTTACTAAAATGATTTTTCCCTCACATTTTTAAGGTGATAATTGATTCAGGAGCACAAGAAGATATTATATCTAGCTCTATTACCACTATACTAAAATTATGAACATAGGAAACTAAATATATTTTGTTAAGATAGATAAGCTAAACATGCACAAATATAACTTATCTCCTTACAGAATTATTAATTTAAGTAATGAAAGGTCAATATCCTCTATGGAAAAAATATATTATTAAATTAAATATATATATATAATGAGTTATTTATTTATATAGCACCATGTTTTTAAACTGTAATAATAATTAGAGATCACTCCACTATACATGTGCTTTATATTTTAAACACTCAATGAATACTCTCATTTCCAAACCCAAGATAAAGTCTTTTGAAAAGATAAAAATAATCACTCTATCTTTTTAACCTAAGCAAATATGTATAGGCAAATCTTCACGCTCTCATTTCCAAATGCTTAAGATTTGCTTATACATATACGTTGAGGTTAAAAAGATAGAATTATTCATTTAACTTTTCAAAAGATGTTATTTGGTGTTTGGAAAGGTGACTATTCATTAAGTGTTTAAATAATAAATTGCATGTGTAGTGGAGTGATATCTATTATTATTAAAATAAATATATGTCATAATATGAAAAAATTGACCATTGTTTAAAATAATCCATAACTCTGTAGTTTTCAATAAATATCTCTTAAATTTGTAAAATAGTTTTCATTTTTTCAAAAAAGAAAAACTATTTTTAGATATTCTTGGCTTTAAATTATATAAAGCAAATCAATCTACAGAAAACATATTTATTTACATTCAGATTATATCATAATAGATACTAAATTCAGGAATATAGTATTCTCCCACCTGTTAGTTCAAAAAAATTATGGCCTTATTTGAATACTGTCAAAATTATTTGTTTCTATCTTTTCAGGCTGTTTATTGGTAAGATGAGTTAAAAGTTGTAAGAAGAATCAAAATTATAAAGCTAGTAATTTTAAAAGAGAAGTACACTTAAAGTTGTTGTTTAATGGATATCATTAACTTGAAAAAATGTAAGGCTTTTCAGGATAGTAATCTTTTAATTTTTTTGATGGGTCAGTTATAGAATTCAATTTATATCAGTTTATATAGAAATTTTTTAAAAAATAAAGATCATTGAGTAAAACCTATATTTTCAATAAATTGCCTTTTTTAAGCATTTGAAAAAGATGGAAACTTATATTAAAATTGTACTTATCTAAGGAATATTATAATGTATATTTTCATGATTAAAACATGAATTATAAAATCTTTTGATCATATCATATATCAGTCCTTTTCATTAAAAAATTCTATCCAGTAGTTAAAGAATCTTGTTTAAAGAACCCTCATTCACAAATGCATCATGATACTATAGCCTTCTTAAAAATAAATGAGATTTCATGTAAATGTTAGCAGCTTAACTTTAGGCTGGATTCTTTGACATCTAAAGAGAATTTTTGATTGTGAAAGACTAATATACAGACTGTTCCAAAAATGTTTTTAATTTTATTCAGTACTAAGTTATAAGCTTTACTAAGTATTATAAAATTCAGTTAATTTATAACAATTACATAATTTATCTATAAGAACTTCTGAATTTTGCTAAATAATAATAATTATAATAATAATATATTTCATCATTCGTTTCAAGTTGCTCACATCTCCCCAAAGTAAAATTATGATATACTAAAGAACTAGTGAATATAATTTCAGAACTCATTTATTCATCATGCAAAGATAATGTTTATCTAAAAGAATAAGATCTTTATAAGAGTTACAAAAATTAAAAAGTTAAATTAAAATAGGTTCAAGGCTAAATATTTTTGCCACATTTTGATTTTTTTCAGTATTAGTGTTATAATTTTATAATCACAAAAAATATTTTTGTTCTTAATATACATGAGATAGCTGGACATTAAAAACAAGTTAAAGTGATTTTTATTATTTATTTTATTCTGTATTATTAATTTGCTTTTATTATTTAATGTTTGATTAATTTTTAGTGATTTTAAAAGCGTCTTAATTGTTTAATATTTTCATTTATCCTGTTTAATGAATAGTTTTAGTAAGAAATGATTAACATATTTTTAATACATGGCTAACTGAAGTTTATTTAATTTATATATATATATATATGTTAAAACGAAGATTTGCACGGGTTAAATATATAAAATACATATTTTGCGGGTTCATCCGTGTTAAAAACTTTTAATATCAATATACTGACGTTTCGACTTGGTCACACAAGCCATCCACAGAGTTATAAAAAGGTAGAAAGACGGTTGTAGAGGCGCTACAATCACTGGTTTGAATAAAACATTAAAAATCCCACCAATAGCAAAAATGTTAAATTTAAGAATGTTTTTTAAAGAAATCTTTCCAAATAGGAGGAAGTTTGCACGTATCATCTCGCTTATTGATACAATCTGGCCTTTTAAGTATCTCAATGGCTTCTCTGATTTTGCATTGGTAGAGATTATCACATCTGGATATGATCCTGGTACTAGAAAATCTATTTTATGACCTGAATCTATAGTATGGAGTGAGAGTGCTGCTGATGATGAGTGTTGTTTAACTGCATTAGCATGCTCATCTCTCCTAACACTGATGCGACGATTACTCATACCTATGTAAGAAGCTTTACAATTTTTACATGAGATTTGATAGACACCATGAGATTCAAGAGGGATTGAATCTTTAGGCTTGGTTATTATATTGCTGATCTTTTGATGAGCAGAAAATGCTGTATCTATATTATAGCGTTTTAATATACGTCCGATACTGTCTGTAGTTCCTTTTACATACGGAACACAAATCCTAATAGCTGACTTATCATCTTTTTGTTTCCTATTTTGTCTATTTTGGGCTTGAAATAAGGCTTTTTTTATAAATTTGTAATTATAACTATTTGCTAATAAAACACTATTAATATGATTTATTTCTTCTTTCAGATGTGTGTCATCTGAAAGGTTAATTGCTCTATTTAAAAGAGTTTTGGCTACAGAAACTATCTGAGTTGGGTGATGATGAGAATGGAAATGTAAATATCTGTCTGTGTGTGTATCCTTTCTGTAAATAGAAAAAGATAAACTATTTGATGTTCTAGTCACCAGAACACCAAATAGTTTATCTTTTTCCATCAGACTCTGTCTCCATTGTAAATTTAATATGAGGATGCATATTATTTAAATGTAAGAAAAAATCATCTAATGTATTTTTTCCATGTTGCCATATGACAAAAGTGTCATCTATGTATCTGAGCCAAATGAGAGGTTTTAAAGATGATGATTCTAAAGCACGAGTTTCTATATATTCCATGAATAAATCAGCTATTACTCCTGAGATAGGTGAGCCCATAGGAGTACCAAAAACTTGTCTGTAATGCTGTCCATTGTATACAAAATATGTATTTAAGAGACAATGTTTAATCAAAGTAAAAAACATTCTTAAATTTAACATTTTTGCTATTGGTGGGATTTTTAATGTTTTATTCAAACCAGTGATTGTAGCGCCTCTACAACCGTCTTTCTACCTTTTTATAACTCTGTGGATGGCTTGTGTGACCAAGTCGAAACGTCAGTATATTGATATTAAAAGTTTTTAACACGGATTAACCCGCAAAATATGTATTTTATATATATATTATTTTATGAAATTAAAATCTAGAATAGGCTTGTTGAATTTAAAGTATTTTTAGTTAATTAATTAAAAATTAGAGTTGAACAACAGTGTTTGAAAAAATTAAATAAATTGATGAGTAATCCTTCATAAAATTATAAACTACATATCAACAATAACTGTTTTTTTTATTATATGTGCATCACCATTAGTTATTTTTGGCTTTTATCCTCCATCTATACTCTGTAAATACTCATTTTTGTTCCAATCAAATGGCTATGGTATCACTATTTGAAAAAGTATTCGTATAACAAAACAACAATTTGTTAAAATGTTAGCATTTAAAATGAAGAGCAACAAAAGGGAAAACTTCAGAAGTTATAAAATCATCACATATGCCTAATAAAAATATTGATTGATTATATACAAAAATAGAAATAAATGTTTAAGTCAGGCAAAGTCAATAGTAAAAACCACAACCTTACTTGTATCTATCACTTATATAAATGTTTTAAAAATTAAAATATGTCAGACTATATCCAACTATTACCATATTTCTAATTATTTACATGGAAATAGCATTTGTTTACATCACAATAAATTTATGAAAATATTTAATCTAATATATAAAACTCTCTAGGCTAGATTAATTATTGTTTACAAGATGTCAAAAAATGTAAATCTTTAATTCTCATGCTTGCTTTAAATCTATATAATAACTCAAGGTTAGAAAAAAAGATCTACCATTTCTAAATAAACTCAAGACAAAATTATATATTATTGAGTATTAGAACCAAAAGTTATTTTGTTTTAAGGGTTTCACTGCTAATTAATAGGTTTACTAGCATTATTACTATTAAATATATACATGGCAATAGTCCCACATTTTGCTTTATTTATATCATATTAAATCCATGAAAATATTTAATATATATTGTAACAGTCAGAAAACGTGTGACTCGTAAACATAGTGCAGAATTCGACCACCACACAGAACAGCAGCACCATCGAGGTAGCGAAGCCACCCATGTTACTGAGTTCGAACATAGTTTATCGGTTCCACAATACAATCCACGAAACAACGCATCTGATGCAACATTAGTAAATATTTCCTTAGGCACGGTGGTCAGGGATATGCAAGAGATTCATGATTTTATTCTCGAGTTAGCCAATAATCAAACTAATATTAATTAAACATTCATATTTACATAATCGAGGAAATATTATATAGAATGGGTATCGAATAAATGAAACGTAACTGCAGACGTATAGTTTAAAATTATTTATTAATACATTTTAATAAAACAATCATTTACTAATAATATTTTATGGATTCAAAGCTTCAGTAGCGGGATTTGTGACATGATTATATTTTAAAGAATACATTTATTTATTTAGACATTACTTTACATTGAGGACTTCAGTAGCGGTATTTCCGATACTGTAATGTTTACAAAGGGAATTCACTTATTTGAAGGCTTAATCTAGCTACCTAAAATTCTCGAGTAAGTATTTCTAATACATGCCTTGGGAAATTTATACCTTTGCAATGCAAGAGTCTAAAGTAAGATTTAAGAGTAGTGGCAGACATATATTTATTTAATTAAAATATTTATTTTATGACTAAGGGCAAACATTTATTTGAGAGTGAATTACGAAGATAATGCAGAGGCGGAGTGATATATAGAATAATAGAATTGAGTAAAGGAACACGTGGTACGCTTTAGAAAGGCAATATGGAATGGCAGTATATCGAAACTGCAATGCCGCGAATGGGTTTATAAGAATGTCGAGCTGGTCTCTGCCTCAGCCCAACGAAGTAAGGTGTCACATAAGCATAACCAGGGACAAGCGGTCCATGTCGCAGTTTGCCGTCTGGCTGCATGACATTGTCAAATCCTACGGGAGCACCCATTATGCCCACTTGTGTAGGATGACTGGGGTTAATTTCAACCCTGAAGAATCCGGAAATTTCACGGTGGAATGGGTCATCGCGTCTCTAAAATGTAACACATGTATACTGTATAAACGATTATGATGAGATTTAAATAGATTTCTAATTCGGCCCTACATTATCAACATTTACTAAAGAACTCTGGTGACTCTCAAATAAATGTAATTTTCTAGAATTATTCATTAAGATTTAATAAATACAAAACCTATATAAACTGGGAGTTATTACAACTAATATGCCAGCCATTTGCGAAGTAGTAGACCCTGCATTACAATAAATGATGCACTGAATGCGTGTCGATTTATATGAAAGTTAAGTTATTTAGGAAAGTAAATATTAATGAAATTTTGACACGCATTCATTGTTTTAAGCGATCATAGATTTAAACTTTGAAAATTGAGATAATTATGAGCATGCAATAATTAAATAATAACTATAGATAGAAATGTAGATTATAGAAATACGCACCCAAGAAAGATAGAGTGAGGTAAGCTAGATTATTAGAGACATTTACACATTACATTAATTATTCAATTTAGTTATACAAATGGTAGTTTTTTACATTTTACAATTTAGATAAGTAATATGAAGAAGAGCTATAGCATGTTATTAGAGTACTCTAGAGTTTGAACACAGACAAGTATCTGTTTTATAAGAAGTTTTCTGATTCCATTAGTTTAGCAGCAAAAAGTTCACGAGTGGCAATTCTTTCTTGTATTTAGATATTTCATTTACTTTCACAGCAGCAGCAGCTTTCTCATTCATTTCAGGCAGCAGATCTTCATGGTGAATTTATGACAGGCTATGGAAAGTTCGGCATCCGATAGGCCATCTCCCAATGGAGAATAATTTAGGTGCTTTACTTGGTCATACCTTGGCAGGAACAAATTATTTTTATATTTTTAGAGACTCTCAGTGATTGAGAGCAAAGCTAAAGTTTAAGTGAATGTCTCCAGCAAGTCTAAGATGGCCTCTTTTTTTATCTTGATCTTTCACATTTTTGTTAAGGTATTTTTAGGTTCTACTTAATCTGCCCTGAGGATAATCAATGCATTTTGTTGGTTTTAATTAAAGAAAGCTGCCGTTCTATTGTTTACATTTTACATTTACTAATTACATTTTGGGGAATTTTTCTTTAATTAATCTATTATCTATCACTGACCTATGCTTTTAAATTTCAAAGACAAAAAGGGAACATAAGATTATTTTAACTTTTAATTAAATATTACATCAGATTTTTTTAGAATTATTATTAAACGAAATTTAAACAAAGCAATAAATATGAACTTTATAATCCAAAATAAATGATTAAAATTATACAAAATCATATAACTAAAAGAAATCTAAATTATATTATTTTATCCCTATTTATTGCCTTTAATTTGAGATCGAAATGTGTGCATGTTTATGCTGAATTCTACATATATTTATACATTTTTAATATTGCTACACATACAATTCGATACCAAAAGATTTAAATTTGGGCGGGATAGACCGGTCAGTAAGAGACGACAGAAAAAGGTGAAACTTAAGATTCGAATACGAATCTTACTGTTTCAATATTAATATTCATATAAAAATGGGATAAATGCAATATTAGGTTTTTAATAATTTTGAATAAATATAATTCTTGATTGACATTCAAATAATACTAAATAACCTTAAAAAAATTAATATTGAATTATATGTTTAAAATGTATGTATTTTTCTAAAATATGTTGTGATAAGAAATTGGAAAGAAATAATATATCTGTCTTTGTTATACAATGGGATATTAATTGTTAAGTAAATATATAAATTAACTGTAATGAGAAAATATGAAACTATTACTAAAACCAGAGATATCATGAAATGAATAAGAGAGTTCTATACAGAATCATATAACAGAGTAAGAAATCAAAATTAACCTTTATAATTAAAAAATCTTCTGAATCACAAAGCACTTTAAATGAAGAGATGAGGCATGCAATTAAATATATGAAAAATAAAAAAATCTCTAAAGAAATACTGAAATTAATATTGCTATCTTAAAAGAAGCAGATGAAGAAATAAAAAAAAATATTGGTAAAACTATATATCAAATGTCAAATTAATAAAAATCTATCAAATAAATAGAAAAATGCAGTAGTGATATTAATATGTATGAAGTATTATAAGAAAGATATTCTATTTTATTCTATCAAATTATTTATTTAAGTAACTATAACTATCTACAATGAACTTTAAATTCAAACCAACGTAACTTTTTTCAGTCTTGGAAACCATTTTGAATTTTAAAAAATATAATGGACATAACTAATGTTTTCAATTTAAATACATTAAATGTAGAACTATAGATATTATTAGAAAGAGCAAATATGAAGGAATGTTTATAAAACTGAAAAAAATATAGTTATTCCCTTAAAACATTTAAAAAAAAAAAGATTTATACACTTTTAAAAATGCTTATTTTTACATAGGTTTACAAATTTAAAATTTTGAGAGTTAAATGTTAAAATCACACTTGTATAGATAGCTTCTTCACATTTGTCATAAAATTATGAAAAAATAATATATAACATGACTTATCTGAGATAATTCTTTATTATAAAACATTGAAATATGTTTTTTCTTGTGATTCCATGTTTACTAGCTGTCCCAGATCTTGTACTTTCATGCAAGTATTTGCTGGAAATAATGTTTCTTTATAATAAAAAAAAATATTTAACAATAAGTATTGTATATCAAATATCATGAAAAAAGAATTTTATTGAATTATAATTTATTAAAATAAAATTAATTTTACAGTACTTGCAATATATATATATATATATATATATATTGCAAGTACTGATATATATATATATATATATATATATATATATATATTATTCAAAACAATCCAATAATTAATACAGTAAAAATTTTAAAAACAAATATATACCACAATTTAATAGAAGTACTTTCAACTATCTATGTAGTTGTTATCAACTAGATTCAAATTGTATTACAAAAAACCATTACAAATGTAAACAAAAAGAAATACATCATACATCAATTTTCCCACAATTCATTAATTTTTATATTGGCAGCCTGTCTATTTATCAAATGTTGCTTTTCACTTTTTATTAACATAGCTTCTTTAATTTTACATTTATTATTATTTCTTTCAATACACAAAATCTTAACTTTATTAAAATCAAAACCATAATTACATGTTACATTATTATCAAAAAATACTAAAGGTGAAGCAGCATCATTTCTAACATTCTCTTGTCTTGATTTTTGTACTCGTTTATATAACAACAAATGCTCCTTTGACCTTTTCTCCAATGTACATTGAGATTCATCTATATATGCCTTTTCACAAACACACAGCCATTTATATATAGCACAACTTTGATTTAAAATACTACATCTATTTTTTGAATTATTTATCAATCTATTTAAATTAGGAGTAGTATAAAATGCGACTCAACATATATTTTTATATATCTGTTTTATAAATTTCACTTGTTCATTACAAATAAATGGTATTGATATCCAAATATATTTCATTTTTTTAATATCTATAGCACTTAAAATATTACTATTATTATTAAACTTAGTAACAATATTATAAATTAATTTATGATCATATCCAATATTTAATAAATCCATAGTAAATACATTTGTTACTTATTTTATCAGAACTATAGTTACATAACTTATTATTCCTAACTAAAAATGATTTTACACTGGATAATTTATGTACTATTGACACATTTGAATACCAAGGAATATATCCTCTTTTTTAGTATCTTTTATTACCATACAATAATTTAATTTATTTTTATTACGAGTAACTTTAATATCTAAATATTGAATTGACATTTTTTCTTCAAAAGATTTACTCCATTTTAAATCTTCTAAACTATTTAATTTATTAAATAACAAATTTATGACATCTAAACTTCCACAAACAAAAACATCATCAACATATCTGTAATAAATTTTAATGCCTTACATATTATCATCTTTATACATCTGCTGCAATTTATCCTAGAATTTTTTCAAATATTAAACAAGATAAACCTTTAAGATTAATGCTTGACTTTGGTGGATCATTTTACTATGAAACTTGTAGATTTATAAAAACATTATTAAAAGATGTTCTTGAATTTGGAAAATATACTATTAGTTCATCATTTGATTTTGTAAAGAAAATTCATAATATTAATGAAAATGATAGTATTTGTATATTTGATATATGTTAGATGTACGGTTCAATAGATTTGGAAAATATACTATTAGTTCATTATTTGATTTTGTAAAGAAAATTCATAATATTAATATTAATGAAAATGATAGTATTTGTATATTTGATATATGTTAGATGTACGGTTCAATAGATAGATTAAAATCTATAAAAATTATATTAGATGCTTTGATGTTAAAAAAAGTTGATGTTAAGAAAGTAAAATTTGTAAATGATGTGTTATATTATATATATATATGTGTGTGTGAAGTTTAATAAAAATTATTATAAAATGGATGATGGTTGGCCTATGGGTCTTCCTGTAGTTTCACAAATATGCAGTTTTGTAGTATCAAGATATGAAGATATAATTCTTAATAATAATATATATTACCAAGGCATTAAAATTTATTACAGGTATGTTGATGATGTTTTTGTTTGTGAAAGTTTAGATGTAAATAAATTTGTTATTTAATGAATTAAATAGTTTAGAAGGTTTAAAATGGAGTAAATCTTTTGAAGAAAAAATGTCACTTCAATATTTAGATATTAAAGTTACTCGTAATAAAAATAAATTAGATTATTGTATGGTAATAAAAGATATTGAAACAAGAGGATATATTCCTTGGTATTCAAATGTGCCAATAGTACATAAATTATCTGGTTTAAAATCATTTTTATTTAGGAATAATAAGTTATGTAAATATAGTTCTGATAAAATAAGTAACATAAATGTATTTACTATGGATTTGTTAAATATTGGATATGATTATAAATTAATTTATAATATTGTTACTAAGTTTAATAATAATAGTAATATTTTAAGTGCTATAGATATTGTGCCGGTCGGATTTGTATGTTCATGTAACAAGATCTAGCATCTAGGCAAAAGTACCTCGAATCCACTCATGTGCAAGATACACAGATCAGGAACACTCATGAACTCTGCCCTATTTGTCTATTTCCCAGATCTATAACATTATGACCAACAATCCTAATGACATCGATTAATTTACTTCTCATCTGCCGGCATCGGTCATCAAAGATACAAAAAGACTCTAGACTAAACTTATATGATAGAATAACTTAATAACTAGCTATATTTTATGAGCAATGAAGGCTCATGACCTAGCATATTAATTAGGTATTGATTGGAGATCATCTAGTGATATTTAGCATAAGTAATAACTTAATATATTATCTTAACTAAAAGAAAGCAATAGTTCGAGTTTGATATATATATATATATATTTAAAATTTATTAATAACAAAATTATGTTGGGTTCCTTACCTGACATGAGCCTCATGAGTATTATATATATATATATACGTGTGTTTGATTCATATTTAACAATAACATAAGATTTGTGGCTATGCCAATAATATATATGTGTGATTTAATAAATTAGCGCTATTAGAATACATTACTGGAATACTATTACACCCCCAGAGATGAAAAGAGCATTTAATTAATTTAAAAGACAATAATTTTATAAGCAGATATTACATTTGGCTACATTCAATATTATGATTAATTGGAGTTATAGATAATTAATGCGCGGGATGGGTAATGAATAATTATATAACCAATACTAAATCTATTGCATTAATACTTATATTAAACTAATGGAAATATGTTTGTTTAAAAAAATCATTTCATTACAGCTTATGAATACTTCTGGGCAACTAATGAGACACTGAAAGGCAGTGTGTGCATGGTGGCTGATTGGATTGGTCCAATTATGGATCCTGGAGTGTGCTTCATGAATTCTAAGAATGAAGTTGACCGATTTCCTCTGCAAACATAGGCAGGGTTGGTTTGACTAACGAAAGAGTCCAAGATTCCCTGGAATGAAGTACAGGAGAATCATGGATGATGAAGAGTGGTTGACAATGTCATTATCGGGCTGGATTTTCCAGAGTGATCCCCGTATAAAGCATGCACATAAGACCAAGGATGTCCCCAGGGTCGTTTTACAGCCTGGTTTAAGGACATTGAGAACGATGATGGGGATCGACTATGCGATTACCTCCATGTGAGAAAGAAGCACGAACATATATAAAAACGAAGTGGCCTTTATGCACATAATGCTTAATAATATAATAAATATAATTCTAAAGATTAAAGATTATCAAAATAGATTTATTGCCCATAAATTATGAAATATCCGGTGTAATGATATGGCTTCGTTAAGCGCACATGGATAATAATTATACTTAAATATCAAACTAAGCTCTTAAGATTCCTCCCTCCCTTACATTATGTTACTTAATATTATTCATTACTTCTCACACATTTAATAAATCTCAATTTTGATTAATCAATGCCCTTGTGAATATATATAAATTATTACAAAATAAGTAGGTGGTGGTAATAGCTAAGATGGATTTTACATATATAATATAATTTAAGAATAGAAGATAATGCATTATTTAGGAAGGAAAATGTGAAAACAGATGTCAATCTGTTTTTATACAGTAAACATAGAATATAATTAGTTTATTTATCTAAAATCGGAGCATTTGGGCAAGTCGAATAAGACTTGTTTTGATCAAATTATAAATTATTTACCCAGAAAATGATGGGTAAGGAAACCAAAATGAATTATATGCTTGTGATTTTAGAATACTATTGGCATTTATTTTAAAATATACATACATAAGTCTAAATGAGAATTATTTGCCGCTTGGAAATAAAAGAAAAGGAAAAGCATTTTATAGGAGGCTTAATATAGATTGGTTATATAGAGTTATACGAATACATATTTTGAAGACATTTAAAATAGATGATTAACATATAAATATTACAGAGAAGGCAGGATTTAAGAATTACAAGCGGTCAAAGTTCTTTTACCTTGATTATTTGGAAGAGCGTTTCACTAGGAATCAGTCCATCGGTATTGTTTCACTAGATCTAAAGTAGCATTATTATTTTAGAATTAGCATTTTATTTTCACTGGAAAAATATACATAAAGTTTAGTAGTATGGGATGCAGAGCTTCATTCATGGGAACAGCATATTAGAGCGGACAGACAAGGTGAAATTTCCTACTCATGACACATTAAGTGAAAGTTAAAACTGGCGTAAAATATGTATAGCAACATAGTTATTTAATGGTCTCCTCTCCCTTGTGGATTCAAATCCAGCAGTATATATACTTTTAATTTGAGGCTGTAATTTAGCAACCACTGCTGGACCTGAGGCGGTTTAAGCACTCAAGTTTCATTTGGAATAGTTTGACCGGATACTCTTATCTAGTAAGATGTGTTGAAACAATGCAAGTTTGTTATCAGTTTCTTGAACAATTGTTTTAAAATATATCTTATGATTTTAAAACAAGCTAGCATGGACAATTTCCACTAATGGGTTTATTTTATTATTACCAATTCGTAATCTTTTACTTTAATCTAAGGGGTCTTCTGGGTAATTGTTTTTTGATAGACTTCTTAACAAGATTGCATCATTTCTGGCCACAAAATTATATATGAAAAAATAATAAGTTTCATATATAATACATTATATATATATATAATAACTATTAATTTATTCGCAATCTTCTACACAGAAATATATAGATATTTATTATTTACGCCCGTATATACATGAGAATATTATTAAATAAAATATTTTTAAATTAAAATACATACGTGTTAATGTGATTTATGTTATAATACTAACCAAAAGAAATATATATATTATTAGTTGTGTATACATGTGTGTAAAGGCGGGTTTGAATACAGTTAGGTGGTAGGAGATTGTATGTGGGCTGTGAAGCAGGATCTGGGCATCAGTTCATCTGCTTCAATATTGCGAAAATGAAATATACTTGGATATCAATGCCATTTATTTGTAATGAACAAGTGAAATTTATAAAACAGATATATAAAAATATATGTTGAATCACATTTTATACTACTCCTAATTTAAATAGTTTGATAAATAATTCAAAAAATAAATGTAGTATTTTAAATCAAAGTTGTGCAATATATAAATGGCTGTGTGTTTGTGGAAAAGCATATATAGGTGAATCTCGATGTACATTGGAGAAAAGGTCAAAGGAGCATTTGTTGTTATATAAACGAGTACAAAAATCAAGACAAGAGAATGTTAGAAATGATGACGTATCACCTTCAGTATTTTTTGATCATAATGTAACATGTAATTATGTTTTTGATTTTGATTTTAATACAGTTAAGATTTTGTGTATTGAAAGAAATAATAATAAATGCAAAATTAAAGAAGCTATGTTAATAAAAAGTAAAAAGCAACATTTGATAAATAGACAGGCTGCCAATATAAAAATTAATGAATTGTGGGAAAATTGATGTATGATGTATTTCTTTTTGTTTACATTTGTAACGGTTTTTTGTAATACAATTTGAATCTAGTTGATAATGACTATATAGATAGTTGAAAGTATTTCTATTAAATTGTGGTATATATTTGTTTTTAAAATATTTTTTACTGTATTAATTATTGGATTGTTTTGAATAATTATATATATTTTATTATAATTGGAATACAGACATTGATTAATAATATATATATATATTGAAGCAGATGATCTGATGCTCAGATCCTGCTTCACAGCCCACATCCAATCTCCTACCATCTAACTGTATTCAAACCCGCCTTTATGCATGTATATACATAGCTAATATATATATATATTTTTTTGTTTAGTATTATAACATAAATCAAATTAACACGTATGTACTTTAATTTAAAAATATTTTATTTAATAATAATATTTTCATGTGTAGGCGGGTGTAAATAATAAATATCTATATATTTCAGTGTAGGAGATTGTGAATAAATTAATTAAGTTATATTATATATAAGGTATTATATATGAAACTTATTATTTTTTCATATATAATTTTGTAGCCAGAAATGATGCAATCTTGTTAGAAAGTCTCTCAAAAAACAATTACCCGGAAGACCCTTTAGATAAAAGTAAAAGATTACGAATTGGTAATAATAAAATAAACCCATTAGTGGAAATTGTCCACGCTAGCTTGTTTTAAAATCATAAGATTTATTTTAAAACAATCGTTTGAGAAACTGATAACAAACTTGCATTGTTTCAAACATCTTATTAGATAAGAGTATCCGGTCAAACTATTCCAGATGAAACTTAAGTGCTTAAACCGCCTCAGGTCCAGCAGTAGTTGCTAAGTTACAGCTTCAAAATAAAAGTATATATACTTCTGGATTTGAATCCACAAAGGGAGGAGACCATTAAATAAGTATGTAGCTATACATATTCCATGCCAGTTTTGATTCTCACTCAATGTGTCATGAGTAGGGGAAATTTCACCTTTTCCCTCCATTCTAATATGCTGTTCCCATGAACAAAGCTCTGCAACCCGTACTAATGAACTTTATGTATTTTCCAGTAAAAATGAAATGCTAATTCTCAAATAATAATGCTACTTTAGATTTAGTGAAACAATACTGATGTACTGACTCCTAGAAAAATCACTCTTCTAAATAAGCAAGGTAAAAGAACTTTGACCGCTTGCAATTCTTAAATCCTGCCTTCTCTGTAATATTTATATTTTAATCACCTATTTTAAATGTCTTCAAAATATGTATTCGTATAACTCTATATAACTAATTTATATTAAGCCTCCTATAAAATGTTTTTCCTTTTCTTTTATTTCCAAGCAGCAAATAAGTTTCATTAAAAGATGCCAATAATATTCTAAAATTGCAAGCATATAATTCATTTTCATTTCCCCACCCATCATTTATCGGGTTAATAACTTATAATTTGATCAAAACAAGTCTTATTCGACTTGCCCAGGTGCTCA
The DNA here is from genome assembly GCA_028023455.1 of Epiperipatus broadwayi. Taxonomy (NCBI): domain Eukaryota; kingdom Metazoa; phylum Onychophora; class Udeonychophora; order Euonychophora; family Peripatidae; genus Epiperipatus; species Epiperipatus broadwayi. The sequence goes on from JAQFVV010000018.1 coordinate 4,211,197, forward strand.
TGATTTTAGATAAATAAACTAATTATATTTTTATGTTTACTGTAGAAAAACAGATTGACATCTGTTTTTCACATTTTTCTTCCTAAATAATGCACTATCTTTTATTCTTAAATTATATTATATATGTAAAACCCATCTTAGCTATTACCACCACCCACTTATTTTGCAATAATTTATATATTTTCACAAGGGCATTGATTAACCAAAATTGAGATTTATTAAATGTATGGGAAGTAATGAATAATATTAAGTAACATAATGTAAGGGGGAGGGGAATCTTAAGAGCCTAGTTTTATATTTAAGTATAATTATTATTCATGTTTGCTTAATGAAGCCATATCATTACGCCGAATATTTCATAATTTGTTGGCAATAAATATGTTAGATAATCTTTAACCTTTAGAGTTATATTTATATTATATTATTAAGCATTACGTGCATAAAGGCCAATTCATTTTTATATATGTTCATGCTTCTTTCTCACATGGAGATATTCATGAACTTGAGTCCCATCATCGTTCTCAATGTCCTTAAACCAGGCTGTAAAACCACCCTGGGGACATACTTGGTCTTATGTGCATACTTTATATGGGGAGCAATCTGGGAAACCAGCCCAATAAAGTCATTGCCGACCACTCTTTGTCATCCATGATTCACCTGTACTTCACTTCAGGGAATCTTGGACTCTTTCTTTCATCAAACCAACCCTGCCTACATTTGCAGAGAAAATTGATCCACTTCGTTATTAAAAATTCATGAAGCACACTCCAGGATCCATAATTGGACCAACCCAATCAGCCACCATGCACCTCACTGCCTTTCCATGTCTTATTAGTCATCCAGAAATAGTCATAAGCCATAATGAGATGATTTCTTTAAACAGGCATATTTCCATTAGTTTAATATACATATTAATGTGATTGATTTAGTATCATTTATATAATTATTCATTATCCATCCTGCGCATTAATTATCTATAACTCCAATTAATAATCATATTCAATGTAACAAAATATAATATCTGCTTGTAAAATTATTATCTTTTTAAATTAATTAAATGCTCTTTTCGTTTCTGGGGGTGTAATAGTATTCCAGTAATGCATTCCAATAGCGCTAATTCATTAAATCACACATATATTATTGGCATAGCCGCAAATGTAATGTTATTGTTAAATATGAATTAAATATATATCTAATACTTATGAGGCTCATGTTGGGTAAATAACCTGACATAATTGTGTTATTAATAAATCTTAAATATATATATCAAACTCGAACCATTGCTTTTTTTTAGTTAAGTTAATATATTAAGTTATTACTTATGCTCAATATGACTAGATGATCTCTGCTCAATACATAATTAATATGTTAGGTCACGAGCCTTCATTGCTCATAAAATATAGCTAGTTATTAAGTTATTCTATTATATAAGTTTAGCCTAGAGTCTTTTTGTGTCTTCGATGACCGATGCCAGGCGGTGAGAAGTAAATTAAGTCAATGTCATCAGGATTGTTGTTTATAATGTTATAGATCTGGGAAATAGGCAAATCGGGCAGAGTTCATGAGTGTTCCTGACCTGTGTATCTTGCGCATGATTGGATTTGAGGTACTTTGCCTAGATGCTAGATCTTGTTATGTGAACATACAAATCCGACTGGCACAATATATATATATATATATAACAAAGAAAAATAGTGGCAGGATCAAAGATTAAAAAGTTTTTTCAGTGTAATGAATAACAAATTTTTATACATAATGATAACTAAACAAGAAAATTTTTTTTCACTTTTATGCAACATAAAATATTAATGAGAATAGTCCCAATTCCACTTTCCTCATTATTATCTGTCTTATTTTTCATTTACCCTTCTTGAATGCCTAGAGCTTACTAGATAGTTGGTCTATGATTATAAGTGTAATTTATAATATATATACGTATAAAAAAATAGAAAAAATATCCATAGATTGCAAAAATGAGAGTAGACAAAATACCCATAGATTGCAATAAATGAAATATAATTCCTTATATACATTTGCATATCAGATGTATAAGATACAGATACGTACAAAACAGTTATGTAAGATATTGCTTGCAGCATCAGATATGACATTGAAATAAATTTGATTTTTTATTATAATCATTATTTTAAAAAAATTATAATATTTATACTTACAGGTGATAGAAAATATTACTTATGAAGCTTCATATAAAATTACCATTGACTATGTTCTAAGAGTTCAGAGTTACATATGCATTAGAGCACAAACAGACATTCTACAACACAAAAAAGATCCCATTATAAATTATTTATATAAAAAATATCTGAAAAATGTTATATACTTAGAAAATATTATTTCTAGAATTTCATATTTACAGTTTATTAGGTTTTAAATCCAATAAATTACACACACACATACACACACACACGCACACACACACATATATATATATATATATATATATGCGCATTGGAGCACAAAATAGACTTGTTCTACAATGAAAAATTAGACTTATTTTACAGCAGTATAAATTATTTATATAAAAAATATATATTTACAGCTGATAGAAAATGTTACCTTTGTGGCTTCATATAAAATTACAAATGGCTATATTCTGAGCCTTCAGAGTTACATATATATGCATTGAACTTATAAAATAAAGAAATAAAAATTTTAAAACTCCTTTTAGTAAAATATTCATAACAAAAGTGCAATTTTTATTATAGAAAAAAAAATAGCATTGGAAATCTGATTCAGTAATGAAAAAATGATGTATTGCATGTGATATATAGTTCTTACCAATCATGTGCTAACATGATTTAAAGTCTGTGGTTGGTCAAAATGCTATATTTTGAGAAAACCATGAAAGTTTGACACCATCTTATTAAAGAACAAATTGGTTATAAAAGTAGTTAAATCAAAGTGGATTACATTTAAGTAGTAAGAAAAAATATGAAAAACTAATGAATATGGGTTGTCATTATGCTTTGAATTTGTAGATTATAAAAAAGCATTTTATTTATAAGCAATTTCACAGATTAAAATTTTGGTTTATAAAACATCAAAATATAGAGACCTTGGTTAGATTTTATGGTGAAATTAAGAATATTACCATTGATAAGAATGGAAGACAGGATGATTTAACATCAACAAAACTTTCTATAGATGTTGTACAGAAAGTATTCTGTGAATTAAAATAGGAAACTAAATGAATAAAGTCAAATTGAAATTATTTAAATCATTGATTTTGGTTATTTTTTTTTAAATAATGTTCCAGAGGTTAAGGAAATGTTGCAAGAATTATCAGATAATAATATAAAAGATTATATAAAAATACTAAAAAGATAAAAAAAATATTCTATGAAGAAGATAATAAAGATTAATAATCATAAATTAGAAAAAGTTAACAACTATAATAATTACTAATATATATTTAAAACATAATAGACAAAATTAATCATAGAGTCAAACATGGACAGAAAGATTTTAATAAATGTGCTATGTCAAATCTGACATATAGATATGAAGTTTTGATACTTATCAAAAAAAATAATACAAAGATGTCAGACCACTCAGTAAAATATGGAAATGTGCATGTTATGTATAGCAATAATAAATAGATATTGACATCACTAAAAAACTGAAAAACTAAAAATAGGTCTGGACTGGACAGATGTTAGAAGAGATGATAATAAATGAACTGTTAAAGTCTTATGCTGAGCTGGATCCTAAGTGATAGCAAAAAAATATAGAAAAAGATCACATGTGAAAAGAATTGATGAAATAAGAAAATTTATTGCTATGATATGAGAGAAATTGGATTAAACTTGGACAGATCTTTAATTTGCAATGAATCAGAAATGGGTAAAAAAAATCCATCTTTATCACAATAAAAAGGTTACATTGATAACAAATGGATTGAAATTCTTGGTATTGTTTGATATTCTTTAGGTGTAAACTGCTTTCATGTATTTATATTTATAAAGAAATCTAGTCTTAAGCAATATTAGCTTTAGTATCTAAGTAATATATAGTTTCAGTGCAGTTTGAAAGTTAAAATTGACTATTTGTTAGTATGTTTCCAAAACAGATTATATATCTCTGTTCAATGAGGTTTATTTAAACCTCTTTGAATTATAAGTTTTGATCCCTTTCAGTCATGTATTAATCTTTAATTTCTCTATAAGTAAATTTGACCATATTATTGGTAATGTTTAATATTGTTTAAATGTGGATTGCTTTGATGCATTTACACACACACACACACACACACACACATATATATAGTACTCTATAATTACAAATGTAAAAAAGTAATATCATTTTCATGCATATTATGATAAATATTTTATAGTTGTTTTTATTATACAACTATTTATCAAAGTTTTAATTTACAGTGTATTAAAAGTGCTGAGAATATAATAACAACATAACATTTTATTGATAGATGACTCTTTCTAGATGCAGGAGTATTAGTATAAATAAAAAAACGAGTGTTTGAAAATTAAGTATGACAGCATATTAAATAAAATATATTAATTTTGTCTTCCATTTCAATACATTATTTTTATTTTAAAAACTATTATTAAACTATAATTTTAAAAAAATTTAATGTAATATTTAATAATTAGATAAAATAATTATGTGTATCATGTGATGTATATAATTTTTTTTTTTCATAAATGGTATTATAAGCTGATTTCTATTAAAACAACTATTTTTTTTTTACAATAAATATTTTCTATTATAAAAATGTTTTGTAATTTTAATTATATATTTATAAATTTATGCAGATTTTCTTATTTAAATCTTCACAATATTGTAAATAAGCTTAAATTATCTTTATACGTGTAACATTAAATCTTTACATATTCCATATAAGCTTAAATTATCTTTATAAATTACTTTTAACATTGTTTTAATGTATAATTAAATGAATAATATTTTATAAAATCTTTTGACTATTTTTTTATTTTGCATCTTAAGATACATTTAATTACAGACAATTATTTTTCCCTTTTTTTAAAAAAAATTAAAAATCTGTTTTTTGCTCTATTTATTTCCCTCTTCCTGCGCTCTTTCTCTCTCTCTCTATATATATATATATATATATCGATCTATTTATTTTCTATCTTTCTTTTTTTCAATGTGTGTTTGTTATATATTTGGATACAAGGATTTAAGAAACTTAAAAAAGTCTATAAGCTTTAAATTATATCAACATGCTAAATGTATATATAATTATAACAAGAAGTATCTCTAAAGCTTTTTAAAAAAATATTCGAAATAATTTTGAAACTTAATATATATATAGAATATCTGATAAGATATCCTTTTTAGAACAGTAAAATTTTTGCATAATTGTTTTAAAGCAGAATGAAGTTTGAATCTGCATGCAGATTTTATACTCGATCAATCCTCATTCGCCTGTGTGCAATATTTTGAAGATTACAGTATTCATATATAAACGTTAAGGTTGCAAAATCTTCATTATTTTATAATAAATATTACATTTGAATGGAATAATTTATGTTTAAGAGTAAAAAATGGGCAACTAGTCACTAACAATAAACATTTGTTATCAAATTGCTATAAGATCTTGTTGCCTAGTTAACTCAATCTATCTTCAACAAATAACTAAAAACAAAAAAGCTATTACAAGTCTAATAAAAAAAACTCTTTTGGGCTCAGGGACTGTCAGTCAGTAGTAATTGATAATTTCTTGGTAACATCAAAGATTAAAGTTTATTTCTATTTACATAAATATTGTCTCCCCATTTCTATTCTTTATTATAATAACAATTAGTAAAATAATATAGGCGCAATTGCACATGAACGCAAAGCTATTTTATGCTTAAAACAAAATAAAATTATACTATTCTGCTAGCGCTTTCAAGAGACGTGCTCTCATCTTCATAGCTCTAAGTGAATTAATGATATGCAAATTATGCAAAGTCTAAGATTAATTGCTCCATTTTTTTGAGATCGTGAAGTTTTTGAATTATATTTGAATTACAATAACAATTAGTGAAAATATTTAATGCAACATATACAATACTCTGGAGAAGTTTAAAATATTATTTGCAGAATATCAAGAAAGTTGCTATTCATTCACATTTTTACACTTATAAAAAATAGCTTTCTGGGTTTAGATTCATATAAAAACTTGGTTTTGTAGTAAAAGAGAATCTCTTTTAATTCAACAAAAGCTCAAAACAAAAGATCTATTATAGGATTAATGAAAAAATTAGTTTGGCTTCAGGGATTGTCAATTAGTTGTAATTGATATTTTTTTTTTTTTGCTAACATCAAAGATTAAAGTTTATTTCTATTTACATGGATATTATCTTCTCATTTTTATATTTTATTATAATAACAATCCATGGAAATATTTTACATTCATATATATGTTATATAATGAGCATGCCAATAGCTTTTAACAAAGTTTTTCAGAATATCTCTATCCTCAAACTACTTTCTAGTTCTGGCTATCGTCAGTGAGGTGCTAGGATATTTCAGCATTAACTGTTCTGAGGATAGGGATAATCCCAAAAGTTTGTTAAGTTATTTGCACACTCATTATATAAAATTTGTAATACAAGCTTATAAAATTAAGTCACGTGATATATGACTTGATTTCCTTGCAATATATATATATATATATTGTAATGGAATAAATAAATAATGATAATATAAATGTGATAGCTATAACATGTGGTCTCTTTCTGGGTCTTTTACAATCTCTTGGAATCCAGTTTAAAATTTCAATTGTCCATTTATTATCATCTCTTTTAGCAATATGTCCAGCCCAACTCCACTTTAGTCTTTTAATTTTTTCAATGAGATCAGTAACACCTGTTTGTTCTCTTACCCATACATTGTGTTTTCGATCTCTTCTTGTTACTCCCAACATGATTATATTTTTTATCAATTTTCAATAGTAATTTTACAATCATAAAAGTATATTTCTCTTCTGTTAAAATTAAATTGATTTAATATTATAAAATATCATTTCAAGCCTTTTTATTAGAATTTATTATATGATAATTGAAATAATCAAACATATTTATCATTTTTGATTTAGATTGTGTTTTGTGTTGAAATTTATAATTGTAAAACAGAGCAGAAGTATATGTCTTTAAGATTTGACAATATTTAACTCCTCCCATATGATAAAGATTAAAAATGTATATATCTCTCCTTTGCTTGAAGTTATACATTTCTATAGTATAGTAAAAGTCAATATTTATAATCATATTTATCGATTAAATATTTTATATATTTGTCATATTAATAAAAAAAATAACAACTAAAACAAAATAATCACCTTTACAATCCGTTAGGATATGCATATTAACCATTAATCAATATTTTTTATTGTTAATATTTGTTAAACACAAGGGTTATTAAGATTATACTTTACATAGAATGCATTGGGAAATTATTTTTTATAGATTAAAAACAATAATATTACCATATTTTTTATTTGCCCTGGATAAAATAATACTGTCCTCACATATTTTTGTTGGGGGGGGGGGCTCTAGTAATCTCTCAACACTGATGAAGTATTAATTGATGGGAGTTATTGTTAATACATATTAACTTTCAATATCTGATGTTTTTTTAACCATATCTTTTTGTGCTTTTGCTTCCTTGTTAATCAAAAGTATTCTAAATTATGATATATCTATTAAATTTTGAAGAAAGATTTGTATTATACAATACTTATTCCATGTTAGCATTTTTAATGCTATATTTTCCATTCTATGATTTCATTAATTTTGAAGTGAGTATTATTATTTCACACTAGACTTCTCCATAATATTGAAGGGAGAGATTAGTGTTGTATAATTTAATTATTAAATGTTAAACTCTTCATCCAATATTCTAGAGAATATTATAGAAAATGAGAGGACAAACCCCTTCCTCTAACTTATTAATTAAGCAATTTATATTCTTGACTTCTTATCACTTAAAACATATTATTACACTGTTTAGTTTTAAAACAAGAAATTTTAAAAATGTGTTATTCAGTTCAATTTATTCTTTGTACCCTATTTTTATTCAAAATCATGCTCTTTCATGAAAGTCGGCAATCATTTCAATAACTTTTTATTATTTTTTTCTGCCTTATGTCCAGCATTCTTATAAATCAACTCATTTACATAAATAAGAATAATACAAAGAAAAATATTTTTATAAATTATAATAATAATTATTTAATAATCAAGAAACAGTAGTTTCAAACCTGTGTTATGCATGCACCTGGGGGTACATGATGGACCCATTGGGGATATGTAAAAGTATTATTTATAATGGCAGAAAGAAAAAGCAATGGGTTAAAGTTAAAAAATAAAAACAATGTTATAATTTAGGTCTACAAAGAGAACTGTAAGAAAAGATAAATCATATCCAAATTTCTCATCTCCAAATAAGAGTATAATTTTGGAAAATACTCACTTGAAAAATCATTATTAAAAATTGTTAATGTAAATTTAAATTGAAACTCTTCACTATGGTGTAAATATTCATATACCATACAAATATATCAACTTCATGTTTAATACTTTCTTTCATATTTTTCCTTATAAAAAAAAAAACAAATATTCCCAGAATTTGAATGTATTCACTATTGTATAATTTTTTATATTAATTTATAATTAATTACCCAATCACATAAAATTCTAAAGATCAAAATTGTGATCATATTATCAGAAGAATCTTTACAACTAATTTATGAAAATAAATCAATGGAAAGGGTAATAAAAGAAAAGAATAAGTCTATTATATGTATGTATTTTACTTTTTACTGTTCTTTCATATTAAATATGTGCTTGCATGTATATATGATGATCAATAGAATTTACAACAGTAAATATTAAAAATGAAGAATTAAGTGGTGTAATATTTTTGCATGGTGAAGTCTAAAGCAGCTTTTACACTTTAAATGTTTTTCAAATTATTTGATATAATTATTTGAAAGCTTAAAAGCCCTGTATCTTTACATTTTTGAATTATTTGACAAACATTAGTATACTTTTAATTATTGTTGGGTCAACATGTCATGGAAATACAATAAAAACTTAGAGAGTGCAGTAGTTTTTCATGTTATGATGTTATGTGAAAAAGATAAAATGGAAACTTAAAAAAATAACTAAATGGACTAAAATAAGTATTTTTACAAAGTAATAAATTTAAATAACTTTAGATATTTTGAATGAAACTTTATTTCTCCAAGTTGTTCCCCAATCCCCTCAATTTGTTTTCCTTCAGCTTCTGTTTGTTAACTAATTTCTTTCCAGTAATTTTAGTACTTTGAAAAACTCTCAAGCAATTACTAATGAGCTACTATTCATTAATTTATGATTTTTTTAAGTCTAGAACCTCTATTTTAATTTTCAAATTGTCATCATGCCAATTTTTAACATGTCTTATTGACTTTTTTATTCCCAGTGGACAATTTTGTCTTAATTTACAGAAATTAAAATATATAAAATCTATTGTATTTCCAATAAATTTTCATATATCTCATCTTTTAAAATTTTATTTTTATATTCATTGGACTTAATGTCCCACAAATAAGTAAAACATTAATATATTTCAATTAATTTTTTGTGAAGACTCTTTTCCCCCTGAACACTACAAAAGCTTTTTCAAATGGTGAAGAAATTAGAAAATTATTTGAAAAAGCTTTTAAACATTCAAATTATTGTTAAAATATTTGCAAGTTTTTTAAGATACTCATCAAGCCATAAAAAAATTTGAGATCTTTCAAATTGCTGTACACCAGCCATTTATACTTTCAAATTTCTTCAAATGGATGTAAGCTTTTAAGCTTTAGATAATTATATCAAATAATTTGAACAAATTTGAAAGTATAAAGTGGCTTTAAGAAAGCTTTTTTTAATTCAAATTAAAAAATTTTAATAACAGTTTTTCAAATGAGGGATTTCCAAACCATGCAAGTTTTTTTATATGGAGATGAGACATCTGTATATTATTTATCTGTGCTCAGGAAGTAAATAAAAACCAAATATGCATGTTCCTAATAATTTATTAATAATTGGATGTCACTAACTAGCTATCATATTTTGTAATGCCACATGTGATCTCTTCCTTCACACAAGTTTTTTTAAAGAGCAGTTGAAAGCAGGTAATTATTTTTATTTTTCAATTAATGATTTAAGTACTTAATTAGTTTTTTTTTCCTTTTTTTCAAGTAATTTGTTTAATATTATTTTGTGTCCTAAAATGGATACGTGGCTAAAAACAAGAATTCTTAAAAGAGCTACAAGATAACTTTAAAAATCAATCTGTTAAATCATCACCAAGTACTTCAAAGCATCATGACTATTTAGAAGCACAAGGTGATAAGGGTGTAATAATGACTGGTTGGCCTATTATGATAAAAGATCAAGTTAGCATTTTTAAAAAAGCTCAAAACATCAATGTTCCACCTAAAAAGAGGAAATATTCTGATAAATACTTGAAATACAGGTTTTCATTTACAGGAGATGCTGACTATTCAAATCTTCTGTGCATTGTTAGTGGAGAATTTCTATCCAACAGTGTCATGAAATCATCTTTATTAATGCACCATTTACAGTCCAACATTCTCTATATATAGAAAAAGATGTTAGTTTTTTTCAGAGACTATTAAGTGGTTCTAATATAACTCCTTTTGTACTATATACAAACAAGGACAATAAAAACACAGTTGATGCATCATACAAAATGTGCCACCATATTTTTAAAAGTGGTAAAAATCATATATTTGCTGAAAATTTGCTATCTTCATATATCAAAAATGCTATTTAATGTATATTCAGTGCTGATTATGTCTGAAAAATTAACACTATTCTTATTCTCAAAAAATACAGTTTTTCAAAGAATTAAGGAAATGTCAGATGACCTTGAATCAACAATAATTGAGAGAGAAAAAAGATCATCTTTTTTATACAGGTGAATGAAAGCAGTGATATTTTCAATTTGTCAATTTAGTTTCTTATTGCAAGATATTTAAGTGATTACATTCTTGAGGAAAGTCTTTAATTGTGATATTACCGTTCAGAAAAAGCACATGCAAGAATCTATTCACTGCCATTCAGTATTATTTTTGTAAAAAGAAATTGCTTGTACCAATTGCTGTGGTGTTTGTATGAATGGTGGAAAATATATGTTTGGCTATTATACAGGCTTATGCAGTTGTATCAAAGAAATTTCTCACCATGTAGCTTGCAGTCATTGCTCTATACACAAAGCCTTATCACAAAATCTCTGCCCATTTGTTGAAGGAGGTCTTCAGTAAATCTGTAAAAGCTACTAATTTTATTAAAACCAATTCAACAATGTTCAGACTATTCAACTTTTTGTGTAAAGAAATGGGCAGTCTCCATACAATGTTTCTTTTTCACATTGAAGTGAGGTGGCTTTCATGAAGAAATGTACTCACATGATTGTTTGAATTAAGACATGAAGTACAAGTTTCTTTTAAGACCATTATTTTGAATTAAGTTCTAAGTTTCATGAAACTGAATGGCTTCAATAACTTAGGATTACAGAACACTTCCATAACCATCTTTAAAATGTCTAACAAAATGAAGTCTATGATTAAATCTTTTAGAATGTTTTATGATAAACAGCAGTGTGAATTTTTTGAAACACTTCACAGTTTCTTATCTGAGAGTGAGCTAAATACCAACGTGTCATTCAGGCAATACTTTCCAAGGCAAAATAGTGAAAATAATTAGATTTTAAATTTCTTTAATGAATTGTTCTTTCAACAAACTAGAAAATTATCCATATAAGAAAAAAGAATTGATTGAACTTCTTGACTGATTCTTCCTTACAATATGACTTCAAAAATATGCAATGACATTGATTTCTGGACAGCAGTGAAAGAAGAGTAGTGATTAAGTATTTATTATCTTTTATGAATACACAACTTGTTGAATCAGCCATTTCATTCTATGTCTTTATTAAGAACAAACATCATAATAAAATTAATGCAGCTCTTGATATAAGATTGAATCTGTCTTCATTTAAACCTGATTTCAAAAATTTATCTATACAAACAAGTGCAATGGTCTCATTGAAATTATCAAGAAGCATAACATTTGAAGACTTGTGCATGCATATTAAAAAAAATCATTGGCCATTTATATGAATTTTCATTATAAATTAATATGGTCAAAAATTTATTTTAATATTTTTTATTTGTTTTTGCTTTTATAAAAAACTGAAATTAAGTATATGTAAAATAAAAGCCAAAATTTACCATTAATTTCACTTGTTAATTATTTAGTTAACCTAAGAACATTATATAATATTTAAAAAAAGTTCTATTGTTTAAATAGAAGAATGGATGAGGGTCTATGAGAGAAGGAGGGTACTCATAGATGAAAAGTCCTGTTAAGGAGTACCCGAAAGGAAAAATGTTGGGAACCCCTGATCTAAAACAACAAACATATTTTTTTATTTATTCTAGATACCAAATAATAATATTAATTTTAAAAAATATTTTAATATTGATGTATATATTTTTAAATATAATTATCCATTTATTATAACATGCATACATATCACGTATTGACCAGGTTATTTATCCAAAGCCAATACGAATTACAATTCTGTATTAACTATACTTTAAATAATTTTTTCAAACAATAACAATAATAATAAAACTTTTATTTTAATATCATCAAAAATAAAAATGACGAATTTCAATATGCTGTTACTTCATATAAATTATAGCAACAAAAAAATCATATAAAATATATATTAATCTTATATAAAAAGTAATTTTTGGCATATATTTAGAGCCCTTTTTAAATATTAATAATTTATTATTACATTAATAAATTACTACATATCCAACGATAATAAAAGTAAAACAACTATAACAAAAATAAACAGTAAAATAGAACAAGACTTTCATATAGAGAGCCAATATAACTTTAAAAAATTTGATTATATAACATAACAATATACAAAACAATTAATACATGTATTATACAACTTTATATATATATATATATATATATATATATATAAAGTTGTATAATAATATATATATAATATATATATATATATATATATTGTTTTATATGATTTTCCATTCATTTCCAAATGACCAATTGTTAACAAAATTTATTGAAGTTTGGTAAATATTCACACAATTATTTAAGTTATGTTTAATGTAACATGTTTCATATATTTTCATATATTTGTCTTCTCATTGGACTTTTAATATAACTTAGAGGTTTAATATTTTTATAGTATCTACTTTATGTCCACATGTCAAATAATGAATGCATAGAGCCGAGTGACCATTTTGTCTATTAATTGCAGTTTTATTCTTTGGCATTTACCTCTGTTTACCTGTAGGACCATAGTAAATCATATTGCAGAATTCACAATTAATTTTATATACTATTTTTTTATATATTTCATATCTTTTAATTTATAATTACCTATTAATTTAACCAGACTTTTGCTATTTGGCTATCCAATATTTATAGCTTATCAATATAATTTTTGGTTTTTATTAATATATCATGAAATTTAGGCCAATATGAAAGCTTGATCTATTTTATGTAGTTATTATCATTATTACAATTGTTTTGCATAGCCATGCTATCATTTTTCACAGATTTCTTAGAATTAAAGAGTGTATTTTTAATAGTTTTAGGATTGTATTTATATTTTTTATATAATTTCATAAATTGATTCTTTTGTAAATGAGCTACATTTTTATCTGCATCATATTTATCATTTCTATATTTAAAATTTTTAATAACTGCCATCTTTTGTTCCCATGTTTGTTGTGAGTCTATATAAATATTTTTTTTTTAATTTGTCTTCTTTAATAAAATATTTTAATACAATATTATTATCATTATCTATGTAAATACCAATATCTAAATATTTAATTTTGTCTTCAAATTCTACTTTTGTTTAATATTATATATTATCATTAAAATCATTATAAATATTATTCATAACTCTTTTATTACCAATAAATAAAATATCATCAACATATCTAGAATAATGTATTATTTCTTGACTAATTATTCTTTTTTTAATTATGATAGTTTCTAATTCATTTATCTTTTGTTTTCTTTTTATTTTATTTTAAATACTTTCTAGCTTTCATATGATCCTCATAGTTTTAATGCATATTAAGATTCATTTAAAGTCTTACATTCACCATACATTTAGACTTTTGAAAAAGATAAATGATCCTGAAGATCCATAGTTTGTGCTAAACCATAAATCACAATCTGTATCATATATGTTTATCATATGTTTAATAGTTGTCAATGCCAAATTATTATACTTTGATTTACAAATGTCAAACTTTTTTCACTCACAACTTTGATTCCAATCATGTCAGATAAATATATTAATTATTAGTACATTTATAATTATTATTAATCATTAGCTGAATGAAGGGTTTCAACTTTGATACTTCCAAATAAAAGTATAATATATATACACACACTATAAGGTGATGTAATGCACAATAAGTTTTCAGTATTAAAACTATTGCTAAAGCGTTTGATATATGGTTATTTGTTTGGAGAGTAATTTGGATAATCGGGATATATAAAATTGAAGTAATACTTAGTTGTATTTCAATAAAACTATATAATTGTTTTAAACATAACTTGATAAATATGCATATTTTTTAATGTTAAAAAATATATAATCTTCAGGCTTTTTATTATAAGATTAATTAGTTTTATAATTTTTTAACAATTTTTTTTTAATTTGAGCTAAACATTTAATAGTATTTTTTTTAAATACTTTTAGAATGTTATAATAATTGAAATTTGTTTCTACTCATTAATAACTGTAGAAATTAAATAGCAGTTGCTTCTAAATTGAAAATATCAATTTTTTCACAAATGTATTTGCACTAAGGTCTATTTTTAATAAAACTATTATTTTAACTATGTAACTACTATTCCACAATCTGTCTAACAATAGGCATTTGTATGTGATGTGCAATATGAACTTGTCTTATGTTATGACTCATAACTATAATGTCTTTTAAATTCTAGTGTTTTGATTATAGATGCATTTGTTTCTTTATAGAAATTTTTCTGCATAAAGAAAGTATTTGTAAAAGTCAATTTTTATGTTGTATAAAATGTAATGACAGAAACCTACTTAAGCTAATAGCATCAATTCCATTATTTCCGATATATTTTAGTTAATGTCTACTACTTTTATTGACATGTCCATTAAAGTCAGAGGGAAAAATTTGATCTTTTAACTACCTTGCTGTAATAATGCTTACCACAAAAAACAAAAGATTTTTTTTTTCTAAATTCTTTGAATATAATATTGGAGCATATAAAATAATAAAATAAACACAAGTATCATTGCCCAAGCCAAATTTTAATCTTATTAATGTATTATTGATACAACACTAAATTACAAGAATAGAAGATAAATTAAATTTTACAACAAATCCAATACCATGCAATCTCTTTTACTGGATGATCTGTCCTTCTAAAAGAACTATCTTTTCTGTTATTTTACCTCTCTGGAAGATAAATTTAACTAAAATATATTATTCTTAAATGTCAACATTTATCAGATTGTCTTCTGTTTAGATTTTAAAGTTTTCACATTCCATATTTCTGTACTTAGAAAAAAATAATTTTATATTAGTTATCATTAGTATTACTATTAATTTATGCAAATCTATTTTTGGATTCACTAAAAGGAAGAATCCTAACTGTTTTTCTGACAATGATATTTTTATTAATAAATTAGATTAAAAGTTTAAAGGTGTAGTATTTTTTGCTTGCCAGAATAATAAACTGATTTATCAAGTTTCATATTCAATATAAAGATTTAAAAGCCAAGTTTCAATGACTAATAAAAAAACAAAAGCTTAAAAATGATTGGTGGATTAAAAGTTCAAAGTTGGTGCAGACTTTTGCCGATCGTGGTTACTTTTTGATGCATTGAAAGTAATTTATGAAATTAGTAAATAGCCACATAATCACATGAATTCCTTCAATAGCATTTTTGCATAAGATGATAATATTTTAAACAGATGAAAGAAGTAATTTTATCAACTTTTGAATAATAGTGCAAAAACAATTACTTTTAATGATATATCTATTATAACTACTCATTTAAATTTGGAAATAGATATCCAGCTTACTGAAATTAAAATTGCTTTTTTATAATATTTAAAAATGGAAAGACCACAGCTTGTGGTGAGATATCTGGAATAGTTTTAAATTATACAAGTGACTAATTAGCTTTTAATCTATTCTAAATATCTTAGAAATGTATGAACTCATGAATTCTTCTAGTGTTTTAATTTTTAGGAATAAAAGAAATATATAAAATTGCAGTAATTATTGTAGAATATCATTGCTATCCACTATAGATGTCCATCAAGGTTTATTCATATTCTATTATTTGAGAGAAAATTTTTATTGCCATAGATAAAATAATCTGAGGGTTTTGAAATGAAATTGGTGTTAAACAAGTATATGCACTAATTCTTCCTAACTTTTTGCTTTCTATCACTGTAATCTATGTGATTGATTGTAGATAATTTAATAAGAAAAGTTCCCCTCTTTTTCTCCAATGCATAAACTTGTGGTTAAGACCTGCAGAGGTCCCTACCTTCACATTTTCAACTGCACATGCTTTAGGTTTATTGCCTTAGTAAATATTACTTACATAATCAATGTGCATTAAATAAATTTATAAATAAAAGATAAAAATGTTATGCATGTTTTATGATGAAAAAAACATATTTTTGGATTCTATATTTACAAAATGCTGAAGATTTTAAGGTGAAAATATGACATATTAATGTTTTGAGTGCAATATATAAAAATTGTGGTTTAGTAATTAATGTTAAAAAAAGTCAAGTACTCAGCCAGTAATGGAAGGAAAACTTTCAGAAACTTTTAATTTGGATATGTGAACAATTAAAATATCTTAGTGCTTTTTAAATACGAAGTTGATGTTAAAAAATAAAAATATTTTGGTCACAGTGAAATTACTACTGCAGTTAAATTAGCTATATAAAGAACAGTTATTCATATTCTATAGTTTCTACATAATGAAATAAGAAGAAATGTTATTAGCACAAATATAAAATCTGATGCTGATGCCAATCAACATCAACTTTAACTTGCATGTGAATTTGTACATTCATTAAATTGGATATTTGGGATGAGAACAGCAGATTTTCTAAAAATGATATTTTACAATAGGCTTGAGCATTATTTCCATGGAATCAATTTTATTTGTATTATAAAAATTATAATAAAGACATTCTAAATAAAGTGCAAGGTTGATTATATTAATTGGGAAGATATTGATGAAAATAGAAAGCATCCAAGCTGTAAAATTAAATATGGTATTGAAATCTTTCATAAAAAAATATTTGACATAGAAGAAGTTAAAGTTTTACCAGATGTCAAATAAACAGAATAATAGAGCAATACATTATAAAAATATGAGTGTATGTGTTGGTTTGTATAATATTGCAAAATTCATTGCAAGTGTTTTTTGTTTAGTTGGAATGGATGCTGATGTTTCTACTTATTATTTATTTTAAAAGTTTAACAGATCTCTGTGAATATAAATCTATGACAAAACATAACACTATATTTTATTAAGAAAACTATAAAGTGTACATCAGTGATCAATCCTATTATTAAAACTTTTCATTTATTAGATCTGATCCATGACTGTTGTCTACTCTTCAGATAAAGTGCAAAAGAAGCTAAAAAATACTGGATTTATACAATGTTTATACAAGCATTATGACTATATCTATGATCTTGAGTATAAAATGTTCTAGGACATAACTATCAGCCCTAAAATAGTCTTGTCATAGGCCTGTCATTAAATTAGACACTTATAATCCTTGGGTTGGCTACTAATATTTAGTTTGCCTTTTTGATATAATTTAATGTTATACTTTTATGTAATTAAAAGTTTATATATATATATAGGCTGGGTTTGAAGACTTTTCCGGTCTGAAAAATTCACGCTTGCAATCTGATAGAAACGTTTTGCATAAACACTTGAGAGTCAGTGTTTTAGATCTAGTTTCTATACTCTATCTCCCACTGAGGATAGCAAACCAGCTTGAAATCAGCTGATCTGGGAGTGAGCAAATGAAAGAGGTAGTTAATTTCTGACTCTTTTTTCGTTTATGTAAAACAAATCTTACACTTGTTCGGCGGTTTTGGTATAGCGCCATCTTTTGGACATAAATAACAAGTGATAGCAGGTTACATGATTAACTTGTATTTGTTTTTTCATAAATGTACCTTTTAGAGTTTTCTTGCAATGATATATATTGCAGAGACTTTGATTATATGGTGATTCTGAACTGAGATCAGACCCATATAAATATCTAGCTTGCTAGGCTGGGTTTGAAGACTTTTCCGGTCTGAAAAATTCACGCTTGCAATCTGATAGAAACGTTTTGCATAAACACTTGAGAGTCAGTGTTTTAGATCTAGTTTCTATACTCTATCTCCCACTGAGGATAGCAAACCAGCTTGAAATCAGCTGATCTGGGAGTGAGCAAATGAAAGAGGTAGTTAATTTCTGACTCTTTTTTCGTTTATGTAAAACAAATCTTACACTTGTTCGGCGGTTTTGGTATAGCGCCATCTTTTGGACATATATATATATATATATATATATATATATATTATATAAATGATATATATATATATATATCATTTAATTTAAGGTACTGTGTATTTTGGTACAGTGGGAGTATTGCTGGCTGTTAAATTCAAGATCCATGAATGGGGGAAGTTCTGTCGTTTTCAATGTTATGAACTTTCGAACAATAAACTATACAATTATTTTATATTATTTCATTTAATAAATAAACTCTAAACAGAATTTAATAATATTATTTTAATAGTTCATTTATATATGTGTGTGAGAGAGTGTGTACAACAAAGTAGTAATTATTTAGCAAAAAAATATAAGGCTACAAATTATAATGTTTTTTACCAGATACCATAAACAGATAATTATACTATTAAAGACCCAAAAATCTTAATTATAACTTTGTGGATATAAAAAAGGCAAATCTTTTTAAATAATCTACTACAGAATAAAAACCTCCCCAAAGACCATCAAGAATAGACTACGAACAAAAAGGCATTAGTTCCCCAAGCTGACAGACTTCTAAGTGGTTGTTTTATCTTCTGTCTAAAAAGAATTAAACATCCATTTACCAGCTAATAATTGGATAATTAATAATATTAGCTATGGTTATACTTTATAAATAGTTTTCAGGTGTTATTGTTGTATTATTGTCTACATTTAAACCTTAGTGTTATTATCATAGTAGATATCAAAATATTTAATTTGAAATTTTCAACATCTTTTACTAAATAGAGCATAAGAGCTTAGATATAAAATGCAAAAACAATAAAATTAAGCTGTTTTTAATCATTTCATAATTCTTATATAAGTTAAACAGCCTTCAAGTAGCTACTTCAGAACAAAAAAACCCAATCCCTCCATAAAGAAATTATAAAAAAGACACTTTGTTCATTTGGGCTTCTATTTGTTAGAAGAAAGTCTTTCTGCAGTTTTTCACATTTTTTTTGCCTTTGAGATAAAATTTAAAAATACATGGCTGGTTTCAGTAAGGGCTATATAATTAGAAAAAAATCTAACTATGGCTTTTGAAACTTAAAATTTTTATTTCAGATTTAACCAACTAGGCTTTGAAACTGAAGTCACAGACATGTTTATATTATTGTGCTACAAGTCATTCAAGTTTGAATTATACATATAAATTTCCCAGAAATTAATATAAATAATACAACAAGATTAATATTCCAACATTGATCTATAAATAAAAGAAATACTCTCAATCCATAGCACAAGATAAAACTTAAAGAAAAGATCAGTCTGTCATGCCTCTTTATCTCAATTTATATATAGAGGTTAATCTTAAGCACTTTGGAAAGAAAGCATAAAGATTTAAAATCATATTTTATTAAAACTATATTTTAAATTGTTTTATATTATTAGTAATTGACATTCATGACTTTTCTCAATATACAACTGGTTAATATCAAATCAAATAATGAAATATGTAAATATAAGTGTCTCAACAGTTCATATTATACAATGCAAAAAGATTAATATTCCAACACTGGGTCATTAAATAAATAAAATACTCTCATCCAAAGTACATTATAATGTGATTGATTTAGTAAAAATTTGCATTTTGTGCTTTGAAATGAGAGTATTTTATGGACTTAATAGACCAATATTGAAGTATTAATCTCAATGTATTATATAATTGCTGGGAAGTTTATATTTACATTTGGTATTGATAAACTGTAAATTGAAATTTTTTTATAAATATCAATTCTCATTCAAGTGTGGCATACGCTTTGTTAATTTTGTATATTCAATTAAAATAATATAAAGTAATATCAAATATAATTTTAAGAAAGTAATATGATTGATTTAAAATCTTTATGTTTTTTCTCCATAGCATTTAAGATTAATCTCTATATATAAATTGAGGGAAAGAGAAAATATGGGCTGATTTTTTTTCTCTAAAAATATTTTATTTTGTGTTTGGATTGGGAATATGCAACATTTAATTATATTACAAAGTTCTTAAAATAATATACAGGCTAAGGTAGAAAGAGAGTAGATTAAATTTCAGTGGTATGATACAAATGTGCCAATACATTTTTTAGATATTTTATCTCTTTGAGAAAAATAAAATAAAGTAAAATAATAATATCTTATGATTGTATTAAAAAGAAAATAAAATCAACTGAAATTTTCTTATATAAAACAAACAAATAGAATCGTTAAAATTAAAGAAGTAATGCAAAAAAGTTTTCAAGTTGTTAAATTTATATTGAATGTGGCTTGTATCACAATGAATTAAAATTTGTAATATATATATATATATTCTCTCCATTCTTTTTTCTCTTATTGTTTTTAAAAATAAAAAACGTTATTGATAAAGAAACATGTAATTAAAGATTGATTAATTAAAATAGATATGTTAATTTTAAAGGTAGATAGCTTACAATGTTGAGCAACTTATTTTTAAGATATGTTTTGACAATGTGGTGGTGAATCGCTATAAATTGGCTGAAACAATTTAAGTTTAGAATGTATTTTTCCAGGTAAAGTGGACTGAGGAAAGGTAACAGAAGCATCATACCTTGTTTAATGAAATTAAATATAGCACACAGTATGTTTCCAAGTAGTAGAATATATTCAAGATCATAATAAAATAATTATGAAATAGACCAGAAAACTAAGAAAATTGTACTGCTTTAATATGAATTGCTAACTATCCTACAATGTGCATTTATTTCTGCCATATTATGTAGCTCCATAGAAGAAAATTACAAAATCCAGCACTAGTCTGAAAAGAACTGTGATGCCCATTGTCAATTGAAAAAAGTGTAACCTTGTCCAGAGATTGGAATGACAGTAACTAACACCCTCCAAATTCTACTAATTGATACTATTAAAATATGGATAGATTGTAATAAATCAGAAACATGCTTATGCTAACCATTCTAACTTGGTGAACTACCTAATAATGAAATTTGCCACTTTAAGAATAAAATAAATAAATTTAACTATTTATGACCAACCTGAAAAAAAAGAATTAACAAAATAAATATTTTTAGTCATTTGTGATAAGCTTGAAATAATAAAAAGAAAATAATTGACAAATATACCTAAGGAATAAGTGTATTTAAGAACCAAAGTAGAGCTCCTAATTAATGAATTCTGAAAGATCAAATTGTCCTCAGATTGCTAAAACTAAATATTTTAGAAATTGGAAGTTTATTATCCAAATAGAAGTAAGTTTACATTAACACAGAAGCTTTGTAGAATTATTTCATATATATATATATATTTACATATGACAAAATTTTAATGCATAATCATATTGGTTAATTATATTTAATACAAATTTATTTATTTTAAAAATGAATTATATATTTGTCTGTGTGTTAATATGAAGTTAAATGCAATATAGTGTACATTTATATGGAATTTTATTTGATTATTATTTTTTTTAGTATGTTATAATTAAAACAATAATGAGGCATGTCATATGGGGGGGGGGGATAATTTATTTTAAAGTAATAAAATAAAATTAATGAAGTTATTAAAAGCTATTATATGATATAAAAATATACAATATTAAAAATCTTATTGGTTAGTTTTAAACAGAGCAAAACCCTCCATACAGTATTGCCATCTGTGCTAAACAGAGTAATCAATGGATGCCAGAAGGCTTGGGCATAAAATCCCTATCTAATGCCTACTCATCCAATATCCCCAGACTAGTTTCTGGCTTGTGGCCTTTGTCAGTGAGGAGCTATGGATCTGAGAGCATCCATTGATTACTCTGTTTAGCACAGGTGGCAATACTGTATGGAGGGTTTTGCTCTGTTTATCAACAATTAATGTGCTAGTATAGGAAATATGATCATGCGATGCTTATTGGTTAGTTTTATTTGTATTTCAACAGTTTGGTTAGGTTCATTATTTGAGGGAAAAATATTGATGCAGTTATACTATTGTTTTTGTTTAGAATAAAGTATTGTTGAAGATTGGAACATTAACCTATGTTTTAATTCTCATTGTTGCATTACATCAATTCAGTAAATATTTAAATTGTTTGAGTTTTTTGTGTCCCAAGCTACTGCTCAATGCTGATAGTTTAATGCTAGATTTCTGGCTATTACTTGAAGAGTAATCCAAAACAAATGAAAAATGTTCAGAAAGCTAAGATCATTTACACCATATTTATTTTATATGCAATGAGATAGATATGCTTATGATAGAGACACATATATATGAATAAAGTTGATTAAGTAAGAAATATTACTGTTGCAACATTACCAGCAATAGGCTTAGAGACTGATAAAATCCTTCAGTATTTTCATCAATAATTCTTTTGCTAGGTTTCAAGGTAAAATCTCATTACAACAATAAATTCCAACAAAAGAACTATTATAAGTAATGGAGTAAACTTATTTAGCCTCAGGGAGATTGTCAAGTAGTAGCAATTGAGATTTTTGGTAACTTTAAAGGCAAAGATTATCTCTGATAAATACTCCATATTTCTGTTTTTTTATTAGAATAACAATCCATAAAAAATATTTAATTCAATATATATATATTAATTCTAATATTCTGATAGATAAATGATGATGCATACTATTATCTTCAAGAAATTCTGTATAGTAAAAATAAAACAGCTAATATAGCTAATGTTTTAATACAATAACAAATTCTTTCCTCAGAGCTTCCTTATCTCAAATCGTGTATGTTGTAGTAAAAATAAAAAGTACTTGTGAGTTTTCAGGTGAATGAAGATGGAAACCTGCATTTTTGATAAATGTACAGTTTCACCCCCCCCCCCCCAACATGTTTATAAAAATGTAGCTGCTAAGAAACATTGTATTTAATGTTTACATTTTGTTTTTGATATTACTGTTATTTTAAAAAAAGAAATCATTGTGGAAAAAATGAATTACAATATTTACTCTTTATTTTTTTGATTTTATTAACTTATTAACAGAAAAATGAATTATATATATATATATACAAAATTTACACTTTATTTATATCAGCTGCATGCAATTCCCAATGGCTTCCAAAATTCTATAGAATTTTTGAGTCAAATCTGTAATTTTTATTCCAATTGTTATATTTTTAAAAAATTAAAATTTCTGAAATGAACATATAATAGAGAATATTAAGACATTGTAAAGCCTTTCTTGAATTATTTTCCCACTGTCTCACTACATAATTTATTTATGTTGGAATTCTTTTTTTTTTTTTCAATTTTGGTTCAAATGTGGGTACTTGTAAAATTTCATATCTTTTTTTAAAATTTTAGGATGCTGTACCTTATAAATGCCCCTCTACATCACGTTCTGTCACAGAGTGGTTCCAAATTTTGATCATGTTGACTATTTCCAAAAAAAATGCTGGCAAAAAGAAACACACTGAAGTGAAACAAAAAAAATCAACAATGTTATGTGTGTCTCATTATACAGCTTAAAAAATATTGAAATAAAGCTTTTAAGTGAAATTTATCAGAATTCAATACTTTTTAAAAAATTTAACCATCTGATTATTTTTTAATTAACAACTAACACATCTTTGCTATACAATGTGCTCTCAAAATAGTATATTTATCAATATAAATACTGCTGCTATCTTGGTTTACTCCAAAATTCAAAAGTATGAAATAAAACAGGCAAAAGTCTCTATACATATAAGAAATGGTGATCTTGTGATGTTTATTGACTTAAATACCAAATAAAATAGCTAAATAACTGACATTTCAGTACAATAAAAAGTTCTTTTCTCTGAGCTTCTTTTTTCTTAAATCAATAATATATTATTTGTCTGAAAGTTTGTGGTGACAGCATTCTACTTATAATAATGTGTTTGTTTATTTCCACCACCTAATATAAATTATTAAATGTCTTTAGAAAAATTCAAGTTTTTATTCAAATTTTTGATACATTTAACAGTTAGTAATAGCACACAAGTTAATATATAACCCATTGAATATATCTGATCTAATTATATATTATAGTAGTGAGAGAATTGAGCCTAGGACCTTTAGATTCTTAAATATTAAATATAAGATATCAATCTATTTAAGTAAACTATTCTGTCAAAAGCAGCAGTAGAATTTTGACATACTTATTTATGAGGATCCCTTTTTCTCGTTTTTTAAGGACCAAATTAATGAATATTGATAAATATATTCATAAATCATAAGTTTCAATAGCTAACAGTTTATTATATGTAAATTATTTCAATGCATCTATCGTGTTTACACTTCGACAATAAATATTTCTGCAATCCATTATCCAAGCAATAACAATATTATGAATAGGCAAAAATAGGCTTATTCAAAGTGTTACTTTGATAACAGTTGTTTAAGTATTTATTGGTGAGTATAAACATGACTATCGTATAAATGTGTTTGCATTTATATACAAACATGTATGTAAGAATGTGTGATCGTAATTATAAACTAATTATAATGATTATTTCTGTAAAGATGAATTGTCTTTTATTATTAAAACTATTTTTTGGTTTTTTAATAAAAATAAATTTTCATTATTTATACTTTAAATTTCTCTATTATTAATTTTTATTAGAGACTATCACAGTATGTTTCTTACTTTTGAAATGAGTTTGTTATTAACACTTTTAATTAGAGATATTATCGAAATAAAAATAATTATTTGGGTCTTTCTACATTTTTTATTAAATAACTAAGAGATTCTTTTGGAAAAAACAGACATTTGTTTCTCTGAGGTGTTAACTGTTGATTTCCTGTATAGTGAAAACCTTGATTTAAAAGGTAGCCCATATATTTAAAGGATATTTGTATACTAAAAAGAAGTTTCATTACACATGAATAAAACTGTCAGGTGATGAGGATTTTTTTGTTAGCTCATTCGTATTCAAGCTAGCTAATTATTTATCCGACTTGTTTTGTATTTAGTATATATTTATATCATTGGGTGTAAATTTTTTAAGACAGTAAAACGTGACAAGCTAAATTTTATGATTAATCAGGCATTAAATATTATATGTTCTATTTACATTTTCTAATTTCTTGTTTCGTTTTAAATTTTAAATCATTCTGCAGATTGAGAATATTCTATGTATTTTTGAGTTACTATATAGTGTAATTAAAGGAGATTTGAACACAGACTTTCAAGCTCCCTTCATTCATCCCCTCTATCTTGTATAACAAATTTACATGACCATATACATGTGAAAAAGATAAATGATCTCTGATATACATATTTTGTGCTGAATCAGCACTCATAAGTTGATCCAGATCATCTCCCACATAATCAATGCTCAGTTTTATTATCTATCTACAAACTTTAGAGAAATGGTTTCAATCCTATCCACTCTCCAATTCCTTAGACATCCATATCATTGATAATCTGATGATGGAATACTCAAAGTGCTTATTTGAACCCTCATATATAAGACCTTAATATGTCCATTTAAATACAGAAGAGGGATGGGCAGTATACTGGCAGAATATGTAAAATTTAAATGCAAGTATAGTGTTTATACTTAAGCTAAATAATGAAAGGGGATTTGAACACAGTCTTTCAAGCTTTCTTCAATCCCCCATATAATTGACACACAAACCCACATACATGTAAAAGAGATAAATGATCCTATAATATATTATTTTATTCTGAAGCAGCACAAATCAGTTAGTCCAGACCATCATCTCTTCAGTCATCCATATCATTGAAAATCTGATGATAGAATGTTACAAGCCCTTGATGATGCCAATATTGTGTGTATTACTTAAAACATCACGAAGTTCTAATAACAATTTTTGAACTTGATATAAAAATATTCAAAATTTTGAAATTGAAATTTAAAAAAAATCTGTCATGGGCTTTACTTAAAACATATTTAAGTTCTAAAAATGAATTGTAAATTTAATATCAAAATTTTCTTTCCTACTGGTCAAAAACTAAAAAATAAGGTTGCCTACATAAATATAATCCCATATTGCTCTGCCAGGTATTTTTTTCTTCTGTACCAAATTTAAACTAACTCTATTAAATTTAAATCTATTATACCTTAATTTTAAAATTTTATTTTAACTTTAATAATAAAAGTGATTACAAGAGTTAACAAATAAGCAAGCCACCAAACATATATTGTTTCTTCATATGCATGATTTTACTTTCACTTAAATTCTGCTTCTACTTTAACAAACTATTCAAATCAATTTAAAACAATAACTTATAATTTATAAACATATTAGAACTGGATTATATATATATATATATATATATATATATATATATATATAATCCAGTTCCTATATCATATATATATATATATATATATATATATATATATGATCAACACATTATCTCATTGTTAGCTTTTAATACTATGAGTTTATTTCTTGATGTAAATAATTATTGTAAAAATGTATATAATTTTTGTTTTTGTTAATAAATTTTTTTTTTTCCATATGTCAAATGCATTGACCGGGAAGCGAATTCGGGACAGCTGCTTGGAAGGCAGCGATGCTAACCAATAGGCCACCAACGCTTACTTAAAATAAAACTAAAATAAAAAATGATGGCAATAATCTTACTCATCTCTTCATTACTGATAATAAATAACATTAGCTTTTACTTTTATTTACTCTTTCATCTAATCTATAACAAGTCATCCAATATTGTTTTTAATGCAACTCTTTAGAATTTTAAAATGTTATATGAAAATGTGTATGTGCGTGGTGTAAACAAATAAATAAAACACTTATACTCTTTTATTAAAAATAATAATTATTATATCTTCATATGCAAGTAAATAATGCTTATTCCCACAATAGCATATACAAACATCTATTATCAATTATTTAAGATGCAAGCACTGTATATTTTATCCCATCTCTCATGTTTAAATGATATTTCATCTGAGAATTAAGTTTAATTCAGAATCGCAAACTGCGATATGCATAGCTATTGTCACTTATAACTCCAAATATTATTTTATATATATTATCTGGCACAACTTCAAAGTACTATTGACCTATAGATTATGAAAATTGATATTACATATTACATCATTCTGTCTTAGTAATCATCTTATTGAATGCTTAATATAATAAATTTTTTTCTCAAATATAAATATTTGAAATACAGGCATTCTTCATGTACCTGGAGCTTAATTGTAAATAAAGGGGATTTGAAGTCAGATTTTCAAGCAATTATTCAACTATGTAAACTATCTAATGCCATGTATATCAGTGGTATGAGATAGTGTGGATAGTTGAAGAGTGCTTGAAAGTCTGAGTTCAAATCCCCTAAATTCTCAAATATAAATAAAGTGTAGGTTTGTTCTGTAAATAAACAATTTCTTTAATCATGGAATAGTTTTTTATTACTTCTTAATCTTTGTCCCAAAATGAATATCCATTTGAACATATATATATATATATGAAGATTATCTGGCTTTTATGATTATAGAATAGTAGTAAAATCATGTTATATGTCACTTACCTACATAGCTTGCATTTACCAATATGTAATATACAGAGCATGCCAATAGCTCTAACCAAGCTTATTTTTTAAATGAGAAATGCTACAAGAGAAAGCATTCAAATCATCTTTATCTATGATTGTGTCAAAGCTCAAAACTGGTCTGGGGATGGGGATAATCCTAGATAAAGATGATTTGAATCCTTTCTCTTGTAGCATTTATCATTAAAAAAATAAGCTTATTTAGAGCTATTGGCATGCTCTATATATATATATATATATATATATATATATATATATATATATATATATATATATATATATATATATATATATATATATATATATATATATATATATATATAAACATTAAGAGCTTAAAACTAATCTAGTCAATAATGAAAATTACACCAATTTCACAATTCAAACAGACTACTCAAAGAAAATATCCTCTAAAACACAACCAATGGTTTCACTGCTACAAGCAGATTTCTCAAATGTAAACAACTACAAGATAACAACATATTTATACTAAACATTAACCAAAGTTCTATTTACATTTCATATACTTTTAATATTAAATTTTTAATAATAAAAATTTTTTAATTTTTTTTTATCATTTCTTTTGAAGAAGATAACCTTAGCCTCATCTAAATTAATAGTGTGGCCTGTATCTTTTTCATGGATATATAAAGCAGAACTAAGATATTTATTTTAACTCTACTTTTATGTACCTTCATTCTTTCATTTAAAGTACTATGATTTATATACACCTTACAAAACAAAGGATAATATACACTAATCCAGGAATAATCTTTCTATGAAAACATTCCTTTGTATTATTTAATAAATTATTCAATGTAATGCCCCTTTTCCAATAAATTTTCTTATTTTTAAACAATTTACTATTTTTACATACAATTATATCAGAAGACAATTTAAATAGCAAAGAAATAAAATCATATTTTTCTTTATTCTTTACATAATTACAAATATTATTAGTATTAAATCCAACACTAAAATCATTATAAAAATGACCTTTTTTGAAAGAAAGCTACTTTATAAGAATTATTTAATCTCTTATTTCTATAACAATAATTTCTTAAAGATTTTGTTAAATTTAAATTTTTAGATTTATTGGTGATTAAAAATGTAAAGAATAATTGTTGGGTATGCAATTATTATATTAAGAGTAAAGAGTTAAGGTCTGTAATTAAATCTGATAGCTATCAATCTGTATCTCATAAAATAGCTGCTTTAAGAAATTGTTGTTATAGAAATAAGAGATCAAATAATTCTAATAAGGTAGCTTTGTTTCAAAAAAGGTCAATTTTATAAAGATTATTTGCATGTTGGCTACTCTGATAGATTTGTTAAAAGTATTTTATTTAATAGTAATAATATTTATAATTATGTAAAGAATAAAGACAAATATGATTTTATTTCTTTTTATCATGTTTTTATAAGAAGGTATATATAGGTTAGAGTAGTTTGAGCTTAAATGAAAGAATAAAGATACATAAAAGTAGGGTTAAAAATAAATATCTTAATTCTGCTTTATATATCCTTGAAAAAGATACAGGTCACATTATTAATTTTGATGAGGCTAAGGTTGTCTTCCTTGAGAAAAATGAAATAAAAAGAAGAATTAAAGAATTTTTATTATTAAAAATTCATGATTCCGAAGCAATTAACTTACTTAAAAGTTATTTTAATATTAAGGATGTATATGTGATGTAAATAGAATTGTGACTAATGTTTAATATAAATATTTTATTATGTTGTAGTTCTTTACACTTGAGAAGTCTTCCTGTAGCAGTGAAACCATTGGTTGTGTTTTAGAATTTATTTTCTTTCACTAGTCTGATTGACTTGTGAATTTGGGATAATTTTGAAATATATATATATTAAAACAGGCAAAACTCACTATACGTATTACCATACATATATATTCATGTGATGAATATATATTTCGTACAAAGAAATATCTGTTATATTTTTATTTAATAAATATTACCATCAGATGTTTACAGATAGCAATCAATAAAAATGATAAACTATAAATAAATACAGAAAGTGTTTACAGTTTACTATTTTCATTGATTACTATCTATTGATATCTGATGGTGATATTTCTTACATAAAAATATAACATATTTGTCAAAAATTGGTGGTCGAGAGGTCAGCGATGGCTGCTTTACAAGCAGTTGTCCTGGGTTAGCAGGTTCACTTCCCAGCTGATGCTATGACCCATGAGAAAAAAGAAACATATTTCCATATATTAAAATATTTTAACAATTACATCTGTTAAAAATTATTAATTTAT